>QXTE01000078.1:3396780-3409219 GCA_003942145.1 Platysternon megacephalum | reverse complement strand
CCACCCCCTACCTGTCCCCTGACTGCCCTGGCCCCTATCCACACCCCCGCCCCCTGACAGACCCCCGGGACTCCCACACCTATCCAACCGCTGCCTGTCCCCTGACTGCCCCCTGACCCATCTAACCCCCCCGCTCCCTGTTCCTTGACTGCCCCAACCCCGCTCCACAACCCCGCCCCCTGACAGGCCCCCCAGAACCCCCGACCCATCCAACCCCCTCATCTCCCTGTCCCTTGACTGCCCCCCAGGACCCCTACCCCTTCTCCAACCCCCCAGCCCCCTTACCGTACCACTCAGACCAGCGTGTCTGGCTCCGCGCGGAGCCCGACATGCCACAGACATGCCGCTGTGCTCCCCTGCAGAGTGCACAGCCCCGCCCCCGCCCCCCCCCCCCCGAGTGCTGCCGCAGCGGCGCGCTGAGGCTGCAGGAGAGGGGGGAGCAGAGGACGGGCTCTGGCTGCTGGAGGCTCCGATGCGAGCAGCTCAATCCGGCCCGGCCGGCGATCTGAGGCTGCAGGAGAGGGAGGAGCAGGGGAGGGGGGCTCTACTAGAGGACCTGGGGCATGTAGGAGGATTTCCACTCCTGAGCCATGGAAGCAGAAATTGACTCCTTTCCAGATTTAGCTAATATTCAGAAAGGGAATCTAGCACCTGCCTTCCAGATTTGAACACCTCAAAATTCAGGAGTGCTCAAGCTCAATTTGGGCAGCTGTTACTTCATTTCTCCCAAATCAAATATACTGATCCACTGTAACTTGCTGTAGAAAAAGTAGGATAATATTGAGCAAGAAATGCTTCCCAGTGGTTTTTAGGACTGGAATTGCTATTTTCAACAGCCATTGCCTTTTTTTTTTTTTTTTAGTTTTATTTGTTTAAAAGGAAGACAGTGATATTGCATTGGCAAATTCCCCATAGAAACAAAGAGTGGAACAAAAGAATAATAAAGGCACCTCAACTTTTCCTCATTTATGGAGGACAGTCTTATAATATGCATCCAGATATCCTCCAATCACACAAGCTGAAAATTGTTCCACTTTACTGCAGTTTTGTAACCATATGGGAACCAATCCTGTCTGTGTTCTGTGCACATCTAAAATTCCTGCTGAATGACCCGCCCTGGGAGCAAGTTACCAGTGACCCAGGGCTGGGGCAGAAGGAGGGTGCAGGTGGGGGGGGGGAAAGAACCCAGGGCTGGGGCGGCAGGGGGGTGCGGCGGGGAGCCCAGGGCTGGGGTNGTTGCAGTAATCCTACCCTTACTTCTGCGCTGCTGCTGGAGGTGGTGCTGCCTTCAGAGCAAGTCAGCTGGAGAGCAGCGGCTGCTGGCTGTAAGCCCAACTCTGAAGGTAGAGCCGCCACCAGCACAGCACAGAAGTAAGGGCAGGGGCGGCTCTAGGCACCAGCAAAGCAAGCAGGTGCTTGGGGCAGCCCATTTGCAGGGGCGGCAGGGATCCAGCATGGGAGCTGAGAACCAACAGGGGGCCCTGGGAGCTGTAGTTCCTTGGTTAGCTCCCTGCCTATAGAGCCAGCCCTGGCGCAGGGAACGAACTACATTTCCCAGCATTCCCTTGGCCGCTATCAACAGGAAAGGGAGGGGGAGGGAGGGAAGTAGCTGAGACCTCATGCTGCAGCTTGCTGTGAATGGAGAGCTGCGCTGTGAAGGGCAGGGAGACCCCGCCCCCATCCACTCCCCCCCAATTCCCACCCCCTGACTGCCCCCCACAGAAACCCCAACCCATCCACCACCCCCTGCTCCTTGTCCCCTGATCGCCCCCTTCCGGGACCCCTGCCCCTAACCGCCCCCTTGGACCCCACCCCCTATCTAAGCCCCCCTGCTCGCCCCCTCCAGGACCCCTGCCCCTCTCTTTCTCTGTAGCCAGTTGTCTTCCCTTTCCCTCCATTTCCTCCACTTCTTCTCTCTTTTCAGTTCTCATGCTCTCAAGTCTCTCTCCTCTAGTGCTGTCCCCTTTTTCTGTTTCCCAATGCTGTGTGTCTCCCTTCCATCATTGCTCATGTTTCCAGAGTCTTCCTAGATTGCTGCTGGGTCTTTTCCTCAGCTATTTTGGGTGGTTATCCATTTAGGGTTATTACTTCCCCTTTCTTTCTGGCATTGTTCTTCTGCTGGGGCTTTTCTTTGACACGCACACACTTGGGGCTCTTCCTTGCTCCATATTCTCTGCTCCCCTGTTTAGAGCACACCCTTCCCCCACTGACCCCAGTTTCCACACCCAACCCTTCCCTATATTTGGGGTTGGATTCTTCACCCCTTCCCTTCTCCATTTTGGAGCTGAGTTCTCCGCCCCCATCTTCATGGGCACTGGAGAGACAAGACATTTTGGGTTGGGAAGAAAAATCTAAGTAAAAGCATTCAAACCTAAGAGTGGTCATGAGCAGAGCCATATAAACATAACACAAGTTCTCAATTTTTGTATTTGACTCCTCGATACTTAGATGATAATGAGTACATTAGAAATGGCGGGGGGGGGGAATCAATTAATTTTCTAAAAGATAGTAGGTGGCTCANGTGGGGGGGCAGCCAAATTTTTTTTTTGCTTGGGGCAGCAAAAAACCTAGAGCCGGCCCTGCTTCTGACACCATGTTCTGTATGTGAGCATAAAGAAAGAGATCAAGACAGTGCAAAATTAAGGCTTTATTCCTTCCTCCATATATACTGTCTCTTTAAGCACTTCCTGAAAGTAGAGTTCTCTACATTCTTATATGTAACCATACTATAGTAGCCTCTGTTGGGAAGCTATTTATTGTGCCACTTTTAGCCAGTTCCTCTTGGATGAGGATTTAGCCACTGTGATTCTGTTATCTCTATGTTGGACTCATATGACTCACTTTCTGTAGGGGTGAAGGCTAGGTAGAAGCTCCAGTGTGTGCAACATATCATAGCTTGCCTGTTAAGTAAAGACCGTTCACCGAGAGCACATCACCAAGAAGTGATTCTCATGCTTCCCTAGGCTTCCCATTTGCTAGTGATTGCAAATCGGGGTCCTGGTACTAGCCTTTCAGACCCTTAGCCAAACTCTAAACCAGTGCTTCTCAAACTCTTTTGCTCGGAACTGTCTCTCTTGGTAATGTAATAGCATCTGTGCTATCCCATATCTCCCTCATGCCATGCACTGATAAAACTGCAACATCTTATCATTTTTGGCCCATTTTCTCACTCTCTTGTTTTTTTAATTTATCCTTTCCACCACCACTCTTATTCTGGTCTTGCTTTCCATTTTCCTTTTCTCTCCCATCTCTTTTCTCCCAATTCTGCGCGCGCACACACACACACACTTTTTCATCCCCTTCTTTTTCAAATCTCTTTCTCTGTAGCCAGTTGTCTTCCCTTTCCCTCCATCTCCTCCACTTCTTCTCTCTTTTCAGTTCTCATGCTCTCAAGTCTCTCTCCTCCAGTGCTGTCCCCTTTTTCTGTTTCCCAATGCTGTGTGTCTCCCTTCCATCATTGCTCATGTTTCCAGAGTCTTCCTAGATTGCTGCTGGGTCTTTTCCTCAGCTATTTTGGGTGGTTATCCATTTAGGGTTACTACTTCCCCTTTCTTTCTGGCATTGTTCTTCTGCTGGGGCTTTTCTTTGACACGCACACACTTGGGGCTCTTCCTTGCTCCATATTCTCTGCTCCCCTGTTTAGAGCACACCCTTCCCCCACTGACCCCAGTTTCCACACCCAACCCTTCCCTATATTTGGGGTTGGATTCTTCACCCCTTCCCTTCTCCATTTTGGAGCTGAGTTCTCCGCCCCCATCTTCATGGGCACTGGAGAGACAAGACATTTTGGGTTGGGAAGAAAAATCTAAGTAAAAGCATTCAAACCTAAGAGTGGTCATGAGCAGAGCCATATAAACGTAACACAAGTTCTCAATTTTTGTATTTGACTCCTCGATACTTAGATGATAATGAGTACATTAGAAATGGCGGGGGGGGGGAATCAATTAATTTTCTAAAAGATAGTAGGTGGCTCAATTGTAATTGTTCTGTGCAGGGGAAGAAAATGTATAACTGGGATCCACTATCTGTATATTCAGCTCTGACCATCTGGTTGATTTAAGAAAAAAATAATGGTACAGTCAATTTCCTGTGGCAGAGGGCCAGTACAAGGCCTATGCCCCTCTTACACCATGAAAGTAGGTTTTACATGCGACTTAAATAATGCATAGCCATTCTGCTGGTCTTCTGCAAAGGGTTGTACTACACCCTGAGTCCTTTTGGATTTACAGAATGCAACATACAAAGCCTGACTATTTTCTTTCTGCATCTGAGGAGCCTGATTCTCCAGTTCCATATATACCACATGGGAGATCAGGTTCTCTGTGTGCCTGGAGATGTTTTGATTCTAAGGAAGAAAGGGCTTCTCTTATGAAACGTTTTTATGTAGTTGTGCAGTGGTCTCAGCTGTATACATTAAACCATATGGATTTTAGAATCCATAGTTGATGATGTACACATATTATAATTACTCATGGTTGTGATTGCAGTGGCCACACAGCACAGTCTCCCATAACACATATGCAGTGTGGTGATGCTGCTCCTGAACATTGTATTAGGTTTTGCACAATTATTCTTATGACTGCTGCACACTGGATTTTTCTCAGGCTTTGTGTATAGATTTGTTTATAACTATAATAAAAGATAATTTTATTAGTCACCTGTACTGATGCCCTTTGGTACCTTACATGATAAAAAATATAAAAGACAAGTAAAAGCATAAGAAAAGATCAAATAACATGCTAAAGGCTTTTTAAAAATAAATAATAATTAAAAATCTAATTTAAAAGGGTCCAGTTGTAAAATCTCTCTGAGGTCAAGAAGGAGGGTAACTTGATATGCAATACTGTGTCCTCTACATCATGTGAACAAATTTCATTACAGCTACTATGTGATATCACTCCTAGATTTAAAGTATTCACATTGATTCTTTCAGATTTCTATATCCCTAGGGGTCAAAAATCAGCAAAGAATAATGGAGTAATGACACCCTGGATTCAGCAATTTATCCAGCACCCACGGTGTTTTGAACTTTAGTAATTTTATTAGCAGCAAAGAATCCTGTGGCACCTTGTAGACTAATTGTGTGTCTTGTGATATTTGGTGGGGGCTTTAAAGACAGTCAATGGGATGTAGGTTCCCACATGCCTAAATCCCTTTTGAAAATGAGATTTAGGCTCCTAAATGAGTGGTGGTTGTTTTTTAATGAAAGCCAGGAATGGGGCTGACATTTTTTAAGGTATTTGTGTTATGGTTGCAGAGAAAAGCTTAAAAACGTGACTCTTAAGTACTAAAAAAACAAAAGGCAAATAAAAAGACCCAAAATGGTTTGGTTTGGTTTATCTCATGATTTTTGAATGCTTGGGTCTGGCAATACTGCACCCAGAAAATCAATGCCCCTCTAGGCTAGGGAGATGGAAAAAAGGGGCGGGCAGCATTCACCAAGAGGCATTTTCCCAGTCCTCCGTCTCTACAGGACAGCTTACAATGGCTATTGAAGAGATACACCTATTTTTGTAAATTTGTTTACAGATATCATGTAAAAGGCCACAGTTCACAGTGTGCACAGACTACTTTACAGCTGCCATGCAACACCATTTTTCATAGCTCACGTGCAGTTTCACAGCGGTTAAGCTGTGCTATGTTTCATAGCCAATCCACACTTGGTTTTTTGCAGCTGCTCTGCTTCTCATGAAGTTCATGTATCTAACTGTTTATTGATCATCGCTATTCTCCCTCATACTTATGTGTAATCTTTTGTAATGGATGGGTAATGCTATCTACCACAGATTTTGTGTGCACATTTGTTGCATTCATTTAGTCTGACTCAGCATTCATATGAAAGGATTTTTGAACTGTTCCAATACAATAGATCTTTTGTAGCCCGTGCACTGCATTATTTTTAGCTACTGTCTTATGCTACATCTCATGATATATTTACAAGTATTATCCTTGATGAAAACCACAGTCTCCTCATAGGAAAATGGAGCTCTTAAAAACAAAAAACCAAACCAAAACATAACTTACTTCCTCATCCTATAAATGTTCTTTTTTATTGTAAATCTTTTGTAAATTGTAAATTCTTATGGGGATATTCTTCAGTAACATATGGGAAGTGATTCCCTGAGGCCAAACGTTACAGTGGGTTCATAGATTCTAAGGCCAGAATCCATTTATGATCATCTAGTAATGGACTTCCTACAAAACACAGGCCATCTAACTTCACCCAGTGATTCCGGCATGTAACCTAACAACTTGTGTTACAAGATACAGTTTTTCTTATAAACAACATGCAAAACAAAATAATTCCAATAACCAAAATACCAAGAACTTTTAAAACAAGAGCAAATAAAAAAGAATAAGAAAGACAAGTAGACCGAGCAGTCTCCCCCTAATTTTGCCTTTTTGTTTCCTTTCTTCCCCTTTTCTGTTTTCTTTTCCTTAGTGATATAGCAAACTCTGTGCTCTGTACATTATAATCCCTTTAAAAAGGGGAAGGGTTTGCCATACTGTGTGATTTCACTTGTGTCCGTGTGTTCCTGTACACCCTCTCAGGAATTATTTGATGTTGTTACTTAAAAGGTCTGTGTGTTCCTGTATCATCCTTTCAGGTCAGGATTGTGGTTAGTTGGTTAGCTGATGCCTAATATTACTATTCTAACAAGGCCTACTTTGGTTTATACTGTTAGCCATGCTTAGTGCTCCAGAAAGGCCTATAATGGCACAATATCTTATTGTGATTCTTTTAAAAGAGGCTTTTCAAACCTGATTCTGCCTTGGTGATTTATTTATCGGTACAATATTCAGTAAGAATTAATCAAATAGAATTGTCGAGTTATTTCTCCTGTCCTACTGAATGTTAAAATTTCTCTAATAATCTTGGACTCTATTCTTTTACCCAAATGAATGAAGGGAATCTAGTCCTTAAAATGTTCTTTGTACCTTCTTCTGAGTACACTAGGGGTCCTACTATGTCTTCTACCTGACTGGCAAAATGAAAAAGATAAGATCCTTGCCACCGTATTATATAAAATCTAGCCATAGTAATAGAGTAAAAGGATTTTGGTAAATAATCTTCTCTCTTGTCTGTTTATAAAAAGTATAAGGGAGACATGGACAGGGCAGATGATAGGACCTTGTAAAGTCTTATGTATAAAGTCTATGTTGATGTTTATACTAGAAATGGACCAAATGCTGTTTGTTTATTTGAACATCTGTGAATTTGGCTCAATTACAAGTCCTAAAGCAACCCAGTAAAGCCAACATTTTGTTCTTCCAGCCTAATAGTAGTGATGTGTTTAATCAAATTAATTATATGATTTGCTGAATTAAAAAAAGAATGCGTCAAATGCCAGCCAAAAGTATAAAACTGATTTTTCATTGTGGAAGCTACTATTCAGGCTGGACAGAAAGTCTTTTTTAGCTCACTTTCTGATCTTTCTAGCTGAACTGAAAAGAGAAACTAGAACAAATCAAAAGTTCTCAGAGAATGAATGCTTTTCTGCTGTTTTTAAAGTGCACACAAAGACCAATGCTAGGAGATTTACTTTTAGGTAGAATACTTCAGCCTTCCTTTGCAGAAAATTATTGGTTTGATATGATCATTATAATGACTTTGGATCACAATTTGAAGGCGGGGGGGGGGGGCATATTTGCATTACTACAGTTAAACATATTTGCAAGGAACATTTTCTCAATTATATGTAGAACATAATGTGAGTCCAGCATTTTTCCTCTCCCTGTTAAAGGCAGTTATTTCCAGCATAGTTATTTAGACAGTGTCTCTGTACAAAAACAGAGAGTTTTCCTTTGTGTCTACAAACATTACTAATTTACAGGTGAATTCTTTGACTTTTGTTCATGTGTTTAAGCGAGTAGACCTCGAAGGGGCATCTTGTATGGATAAGTAATTGTAGGAATGGGCCATTATTTTGTACTGCCTTTTTTTTTTAATTCTTATCAATGCAGCATACATCGGACAACTTTCTTAACTGTAAGAGAAAAGTGTGAACTAAGCACAAGACTAGGAAACAGGAATTGTATGAGTTCTAATTCTGCCTCTGAAACTCTTGCTTTTTGACCTTGGGCAAATAAATTTAGGCCTAATTTTTAGACATACTGAGCATTCAAAAATATACCTGTAATCACTGGGAGTTGCAGGTGTTCAACGTCAGCGTCTGAAAGTCAGATCTTCAACCTTTGTGTCTATTTTTATTTTTGTTAATGGAGTTAATACCTTTCTCAAATGGGGTCTTATAAAGGGTAATTATTTGTGGCTTGTAAAGCACTCTTCAGAGGAAAAGTACCAACTAGTATTATTGCAAAAAAAAAAGAACTATATGTAGTTTAATGATTTTCAGCAAACATTTTCCTGGTAAATAGAAATACTTGTGAAATATTAAGTGTGAAAACCAACCATAATGATTTGCTTACCTTTCTGGAACAATCAGAAATGTCAGTGAACCTCAAATAAATGCTTTATATAAGCTTTTATATAATGGCAGAGACATTTGGAGAATAGTTCAAAAGCAAGCTTGTTTTTCTGACTCAGGATTTATAATGGTACGTTTGCCATGAATCTAAAGAAGGCAGTTCCAAACTGAGCTCTTTAACCCGCATATGCCAGAATGTTCATAGTCTAGATCAGTGGTCTCCAAAGTGGGGTGCGCACACCCCACCGCAAGAGGATCCTTGGGTGTGCGTGGCAGGAGAAGCGCTTTTTTTTTTCTTTGTCCGAGCGGCTTTTTTTGTTTGTTTTTGTTTTCGCGCTTCAGCAAAAATGGTAGAGCCGATGCAGCAGGGGGTGCATGCTCAAAATTTATTTTACTGATAGGGGTGTGCGATCAAAAAAGTTTGGAGACCACTGGTCTAGATATTGTCATGCTTACCTCTAGCCAGGACTTTCTCCTATTTCAACAAGTACCCAAAAATACCACATTGCATTGCCAAAAGCCTTGAATAATTGATTTGATTTAAAAGGTCTTGAAAAGAGCAGCTCTACAAAATTGTAACACAGTTCTTGTCCACAAAACATTGTTTGTGTACAGCTACCTCCCCTGAAAAGTCGTGGAAACAAGTGGAGATGTTAGCTACACGATTGTTTTCCATTCATTTGCATGGCTGACAGTCAGAGTTGTCAAGAACCCAGCTTCTCTTTCTCATTCTTTTTTTGTTGAGTACCAACCATACATATTGCTACACAGAGCCCTGAGGAGACCAAGGGCATGCACTCAGAAAGCTTATAATCTACTTAGACAAATGAGATAAAAGCACTATATCAACCCACATGTCACTTGGAGGATAGAGCACAGGTTTCAGGATAGAAGAGTTTAGAGGAGTCACCAGGAAGTCAATCATATGGTTAGGAGGCTAGCTGCAGTTCCAGCATCTCTGTAAATGGTTCCTTTAACAAAGAGTCAGTTTGGTTATACAAGCATGGAGTCCTTTCATGTTATTATCCAGCATGCAGTACATGACACAGGAAAAAATAATAAATGATCATGTAATTAAAGACTGTATCATAAAGCATATGCACAAGGGCGACAAATTAAGGTTGGACAGGCAAACTTAATTTAGGCATTTCCTAACTCTTGAGTGCTTGACTTTGAAACCTTCAAGTTCTTTTAATGTAGTGGGGTTTTTTTGTTTGGACATAATTAAGGTATATAGGGTTTACAGAAAGAGTATATTTTGAGGAAGGCCATGGAGGAGGACTAAAAGCAGTAGATTAGAAGCAATAGGAGCTAGGTTGGGAAGGTTGTTCCCCACATACGGGGCTGCATAGAAAGCACAGATTAGAGTGAATTGGGATGGAGGACAGTTAGCTGTCTGCAGATCTAGCCTGGTGTTCTTCCAGTGAAGTACACGGACAGTCTATTGTTTGCTGTGCCACATGCTGACAGACATAGCATGCTGATCGTTAATCTGTCAAGTTATACCCTTAAACAACCTGAGAAAAATCCTATTGCCCAGAATTCCAGAGCAAATAGAAGTGATATTTGGAAAAGGAAAGCATCAGATCTCTTTCTCCTTGAACAAGGGTCCCTGGAGTGGGCTGAGCGACATCAGGCACAACCGCATTGAGCTGCCATTCAGAAAGAAGGGTGGCAGGAGGGCTGAGTAGGAGTGTGGAGGAAAGAGAGCTGAGTTGTCTCAGGGATGGGAAAAGAGAAGGAGCTGAACAGAGCAATACAAAATATTATCGAAGTCACTTAAGAAGATGGCAACATCAAGCTCTTGCTGAAGTCTGTCAGGCAACACTGAGCTATTTCAGAGGTATCCTGGTTGCTTATCATGCCAGAGCACTGAAGCCAGTGATCCAAAATTATTATTTGGGTGTCATCTATTTGGACTAAGTTTCAGAAACTGAGTCAAGGCCTGATGTGTAGTCCAAGTCGCAGGTATTCTTAAGTTGATTAAGACAGGCAAATTTGTGGGCACGTTGTTTCATGATAGATTTAATCACCATTATGATTTAAGTCTCTTTTATTCTTCAAGAAGATGATCTCTTGTTGTCTGAAGCTAAAATAAAGGAGAAAAACCCGGGAAACATGCAGTGTGTCACTGGGCTATAACAACCATCATGCCCGTGTTTCAATGCTTTGACTCCACACAGTGACCTAGTGGTAGAGAAAAAGAATTGGAGCATTAGGGCAATATGCAAATTAACAATCTGCTAGGTTGCTTTATATAGATATTGAATGAGGAGGGAAAGGAGAATGCCCTCTGCCAGCTGTTGCCTCTACAATCATATTTATATACTACCCCATGACAAATATCAGTGGACATACATGTTTAACAAAGATTTTAACCATCTGGGCACCTGCCTTTCAGGGTATATTGCTCTTCATAGATAGTCTCATTGTTCTTTAGCTCTACCATGGTTGAATGTGAGTTTTTCATGACAAACTTAACCAAAACAAGTCCACACAGACATACATGTAGTAAAACACATGCCAGGACTTGATACAGATTCTATGTGATTAGCCTCAGTGTAGATGCTTTCTACCTTCATCAAGCTATTCTTAACTGTCTTAAAGGGCAGCAGTATTGCCAACTCTTGCCATTTTATTATGAATCTTGCAATATTTGGTGATCTTTCTTTAAAGCCCCAGTTCCTGGAGTCATGTGATTACATGAGAATCTCAGCTTTCATTTAACAAAAGTAAATTTCTAGTCCTTAGGGTGCAGTGAAAAGCTTGAAAAATGACCTGACTCTGCCTTAAAGGCTCAACAAGCAGAAGGCAAATAAAAGAACCTAAAATGTTGTTACCTTTACAAACTCATGATTTTGGTGGCATTCTCATGCTTTTTTGAATGCTTCGGGTTGGCATTACTGGGAGGACTAGGAACAAAGTCTAAGGGACCCCTGAATAGCAGTACAAGCAGAGAAGTGCAGTAGTGTTTCTGTATGATCAGATCTAGATTTCCAACTAGATGGACATTATCCACTATATTTAGGCATTAGAATTTTTGCCAGAATTTGAATAAGAACTGAAATTATGTAATAAATTATTTCAATCTTAGATGGACGGTGGCAGTAACATTTTAATTTCTAGTGAAGCAAATGTCAAAACTAAACATATAAAACCAAGTAAGTGTCAGACACTGAGAGGAAGAGAAAATGAGAACCACTGACATAATAGTCCAGAATGGAGCAAGCAGAATGCAGAGAAATGCTGTTAGACAGTTGAAGCAGCAGCAATATTTCATCTTAATTTACTTGAGAATAAGTTCACAACCCAAAAATTGGGGCAACCAAATTTTCTAATCTGCAAACCAAATTTGAAGTCTTAGCTGCCTACTGACTCAGGATTAGAATTGGTTTTCCTATCCTGTTGAGCTCTGCTGAATCCCTTTGGTTTACTTTCTCTCCTGGTGCTTGATAAGTGAATGAGTTTTCCTGCACATACTATAGACACCCCAGGCACAGTTGTGCTAGTAGGTGTCCCATTATCCATTGGAATCCAAATGGTCTTGCTGCCATCCCAAAGAACCTTTAAATCCATTTCCTTTTTCATTACATAAATGTTAACAGATTATTGAGAAACATTATATCAGGGGTAGGCAACCTTTCAGAAGCAGTGTGCCGAGTCTTCATTTATTCACTTTAATTTAAGGTTTCGCGTGCCGGTAATACATTTTAACGTTTTTTAGAAGGTCTCTCTCTATAAGTCTATATTATATAACTAAACTATTGTTGTATGTAAACTAAACAAGGTTTTCAAAATGTTTAAGAAGCTTCATTTAAAATTAAATTAAAATGCTGATCTTAAGCTGCCAGCCTGGGGTTCTGTTCACCTAGGCCTGCAGCGGGTTGAGCAGCGGCCTGCGGCCAGGACGCCGGCTGGCATGGGGCTGGCAGCTGGGACCCCAGACCTGGGGGGGAGGGGGGCAGGGCAGAGGGCAGAGGGCTGTGGGGGTGCAGGGCAGAAGGCTGGAC
>QXTE01000078.1:3375215-3396321 GCA_003942145.1 Platysternon megacephalum | reverse complement strand
AGGTGCAGGGCAGAAGGCTGGGTGTGGGGGGGTTCAGGGCAGAGGACTGGGGGTGTGTGAAGGTGCAGGGGTGAGGGCAGAGGGCTGGGGGGGGTGTGGGGGGGGTTCAGGGCAGAGGGCTGGGTGTGTGTGGAGGTGCAGGGGTGAGGGCAGAGGGCTGGGGGGGGGAGGGGGGGGGGGGGGGCAGGAAAGCACCAGGCGGGGGGAAGAAGGGGGGGTGGGGGGAGGTGGAGGGGAGGAGGCGGGGGGGGGGGGGGGGTGCAGGGAAGGGGAGGGGGGGGGGTGTGGGCGGAGGGGGGGGGGGGGGGCAGGAAAGCACCATGCGGGGGGAAGGGGCGGGGGTGGGGGGAGCTTGGCTGCCGCAGGACCAAGCTTCTGCCTCCTGCCCCCGCAGGCGTGCCACCCAAAATCGACTCGCGTGCCATGTTTGGCACGTGTGCCGTAGGTTGCCGACCCCTGCATTATATGTTTCTTTTAAAGCACAGAAAAGAGACTGCCTACAGAAGCTTCATTTATAATATATTCAGGCTGTCTTTATAAATCTGTCATTGCCAGACACTTATGTGCTAAGGCAAGAGTCCAGCCAACTTTGACATAGTTTAGCCAGATGGACATGCTTTATTTGCATGAAGTCCGAATGCTAAGAGCACAATTCCCAGCTAAGAATTCTTAAAATAGCATTCTTCCCATGAACATATGGTTAAAAGGATCTGCCTTTGCTAATCTAGCACTCTTTCAATTAACTTTTTTTAAAAAAAAAGGAAAAATAAGCATCCTTAGCACATTTTAGGCTGTTTTGAATTAGGTGGTTACTGTAATGAAATCAACACACCTGTTTTTATCTATCTGCAGGAGCCCTTCAGAAAAGGCCAAAACAAGTTTTCACAGCTGGCTGAGGGTTTTTTAATATTAATTGATTGGTGGTACATGAAACCACCATTGACAAGATGGGTGGGTAACAATTTCTGTAAATAAATGCTACTTAAAATAAACCAAAGCTGGTCAAATACCAATGGCATTTCTGGTACCAGAAAAGTACGATCTCGCTTGTTATGAAATGTGCCTTCTGTGCCTTTGTATTGCAATATTCTGTTAAATTAAAGCATCCTTGAGGTCTGTTTATCCCTGGGTAATACTATCTAATGTTGAGTAGAACCTCATCAAAACCATGTTTTTTTCTTATAGTGTCTTACTGCAATATATCACCAAAGTGACAACTAATACATTATATAGTACAATGAAATATCCCCTGAGCAATGTACAGTGATGATAAATTATGCTAATATGTTATTGTCATTACATTATCACTAAGATGATGATTTAATATGATGTATCATCAGGGAAAGATAATGTGATAGTGTATTACTCAAAAGATTATGCATCCATAGAGGACCAGTAGATTCAACTGTTGTATAGTGCCCAAGGTATCCCAGTCTCAGAACTCATGTATGGTTTGGTATTAAAATGTCTCAAGGCACTTAAAAGAAGTTCAAGAAGGTTGGGCCCATGAGGTAAAATAATAAGAAACATTGTTATTGTCAGAATTATGAGTCAGATCCTCAGCTCGAGTAAATCAGCGTATCTCATTGACTTAAATTGAGCTACCATTTTGTATGTCAGCTGAAGATCTGGCTCTGTACAGTAGCTTTAGGCAGAATGATAGTGAAATACAGACTAAAAGTCACTCTGTGCCCTTTATTCAAATATCTGACAGAGATTTAGTTCCACCTGGTTGTCTACAGCAAAATTTAATCTTATTTCTATGCCAAATTATTCATCATCAAACAGATGGTTATCCTATTATTCAAGAATATGCTCGTGACATACTGCAGCGATCTATGGACTATTTTCAGTATGTCATTGAACCAAACTGAAACATTGCTCAGAAGCATCTAATTTATTTAGTCGGCAAGCTAGTATTTCATGTAATTTCCTTCTAGTATTTTGGTAATTTGTTGACTTTCATTTATGCTGTGTAATGGTAGAATAGCACTGACACCCGCTGACTTTAATATGGTCTAGCATATCTCCCTCCATAGCAGAATACTTCAACAATAGAATACAAAAAATACTATATATGAATATTTCCCACTGAGTCACATACACTTTGGGTTCCTTATGAGACATGAGATTTGAATGATAAAGATTCCCAGCAAGTTGGTAGAGTTTGTATCTTTTTTAAAAAGTGAATTTATTTCTGGTGGAATATGTCAGTGTGAAGGTTCTAGAAACTAACGTTATCTCTCCACAGAACAGCTATAGCAGTACAAGCCTCCACCGACTGTCCCATTAGTATTCTGCAACACTGACCAGGAATGCTATCCGAACAGCTGAGAGTCAGTCAGTCTCTATAGCCATTCAGTCCATGTTCTTGTGCTGAGACTTCCAACAATGGTACAGAATAGTGCCTACTGTTGGTGTTTTTTGTGATATAGACAACTGGACTGAGATCAACAAACTGATTTCTGATGACTCACTAAAGAGCCATCAATGTTATCATAGTCTTCCGTCAACACAGCCTATAGTGAGGTATTCCAAATTAAACCGAACTTTTAAAATTCAACAAAAAGTGCATTTTTTAAATAATATATAATACAAAATAATCCTCTTTATTCTTTCTTTAAGATGTATTTGATTCTGATGACTTCTTAAATTACGTTCACGTGAACTGAATGTAACCTGAAGAATTGACAAACAGTTTCAGGTTAAAATGAGAAGTGATCTGATCCTTAACCAAAATTTGAACTGAACATTTTCTGATGTTCAGAAAAGTTTGGTTATCTTTTATTCATTACTCTGTATTAATTCTCCTTTGCACTTACTGATTCCAGCTGAGTCCAAATCCAAAGTGATAAAATACTTAGAAACTATGAGACTAATCACACAGTAATTCTGATCATTATCACCAGAGTTACAGCACTGGAACTCTGACAAGCCTCCTCTTTATTATGTTTCTGGCCCCTTTCTAGAATCAAGGTTTGAAGAAACATTAGATAAGCAAGATACAGTGTACTCTGGAGAAAGCTAAATCTAAATTCTGCATCTGAGGTGCCTGGATTCTGCAACATTCTTGTGCAGCAGATTGGAAATTCTGTCCCAGCTTCATTTAAGTAAAAAAAATGAAGGTTTTGAATTAATTAAATTGAAAATGAATAATGCAGTAACTACAGTAACCCTAGCGTTAATTTTGCATTTAAATTTGATTTATTTTACTCTGTCCCGGCTTTCAGTATGGTGCAAATTTTGTAATGACAACTTATAACTGCACTGTAGAATTTGGAGGGAACAGGGGGTGAGATTTGGGTGTTATGGCAGCAAGGTAAGTGAAATAATGTTGATATTTAAATTGTCATCTTTAGATTTCAGTTAAAAAATTATTGAGATGAATGAAGCAGTTAATACAAGTCAGAGCTGTTGTTTCAGGCTATGTAGAGACTCAGGCAGACAACACTGTACATCAGTTGACACTGGGGTCCTGATTCTGTAATCAGAGAATCATAGGGGTAGAAGGGACCATAAGGGTCATCCAGTCTAGCCTCCTGCCAATATGCAGGATTTGTTCTGTCTAAACCAGGGGTGGGCAAACTTTTTGGCCTGAGGGCCACATTGGGGTTGCAAAACGGTATGGAGGGCCGGGTAGGGAAGGCTGTGCCTCCCCCAACAGCCTGGCCCCTGCCCCCTATCCGACCTCTCCCACTTCCCACTCCCTGACTGCCCCCCTCAGAACCTCTGACCCATCCAACCCCCCCTGCTCCTTGTCCCCTAACCACCCCCTCCCGGGACCCCCTGCCCCTAACTGCCCCCGGGACCCCACCCTCTATCCAACCCCCCCGCTCCAAGTCCCCTGACTGCTCTGACCCCTATCCACACTCCCGCCCCATGACAGGCCCCTGGGACCCCACGCCTATCCAACCCCCCTGTTCCCCATCCCCTGACCCCTATCCACACCCCTCGGGACTCCCACACTTATCCAACCCCTCCCCATCCTCTGACACACACACCCCAGAACCTCCGCCCCATCCAACCGCCCCCTGCTCCCTGTCCCCTGACCGTCCCCCAGGACCCCCACCCCTTATCCAATCCCCTGGCCCCAGCCCCCTTACCCTGCCGCCCAGAGCGCTTCCCGCGGGGCAAGGTGAGGCTGCGGGGGAGGGGGAACAGCAGGGGAGGAGCCGGGGGCTAGCCTCCTCAGGTGGGAGCTCAAGGGCCGGGCAGGATGGTCCTGGGAGCTGGATGTGGCCCGCGGGCCGTAGTTTGCCCACCTGTGGTCTAAACCATCCAAGAGAAATGGCTGTCCAGCCTCCTTTTGAAAACCTACAGCAAAGGAGCTTCCACAACCTCCCTAGGCAGTCTGTTCTGTTGTCCTACTATTCTTACAGTTAGGAATTTTTTCCTGAGATTTAATCTAAATCTGCTATGCTGTAGTTTGAATCCATTGCATCTTGTCCTGCCCTCTGTGGCAAGAGAGAACAGTTTTTCTCCATCTTTTTTATGGCAGCCTTTCAAGTATTTGAAAACCCCTATCGTCCTCCCTTAATATCTTCTTTTCCAAACTAAACATACCCAATTCTTTCAGTCTTTGCTCATATGGCTTGATTCCACCCCTTTGATCATCTTTGTCACTCGCCTCTGGATCCTTTCCAGTTTCTCTACATCCTTTCTATACATTGGTGACCAAAATTGGACCCAGTACTTCAGCTGCAGCCTAACCAGCACCGAGTAGAGCGGTACTATCATAAGAAAGGCCATATTGGGTCAGACCAATGGTCCATCTAGCCCAGTATCCTGTTTTCCGATGCTGGCCAATGCCAGGGGCTTCAGAGGGAATGAACAGAACAGGTAATCATCAAGTGATCCACCCTGTCACCCATTCCCAGCTTCTGGCAAACAGAGGGTAGGGACACTTCAGAGCATGGTTTTGCATCCTTGGCCATCCTGGCTAATAGCTTTTCCAGTTCTTTTTTGAACCCTGTTATAGTCTTGGCCTTCACAACATCCTCTGGCAAAGAGTTCCACAGGTTGACCTGCGTTCTGTGAAGAAATACTATGCCTCCCTTGACTTGCATGCTATGCCTCTGTTAATGCAACCTAAAATTGCATTTGCTTTATTTTTGCAACAGCATCGCATTGCTGACCCATGTTGAGATTGTGATCCACCACAACTCCCAGATCCTTCTCAGCAATGCCACTTTCAAGACAGATATCCCCCATTTTGTGTTTGTGCATTTGTTTTTTCTTCCCTAAGAGTAGCACCTTACATTTGTCTTTGTTGAATTTCATTTTTTGTCTATAGCCCAATTCTCCAATTAATTAAGATTCCTCTGAATTTTAGTGCTATTTCTATCCTCCAAAATCTTGGCAACCCCCCATAGCTTTGTGGGATTGGCAGATTTGATCAGTATGCTCTCTGTTCCTACGTCCAGGTCATTAATAAAGATTTTAAACAACACCAGACACAGAACAGATCCCTGTGGAAACCCATTTGAAACCTCCCTCCAATCTGACATCATTCCATTAATAGTTACTCTTTGTGGTTGTATAACCAATTATGCATCCATGTAATGGTAGTTCCTCCAAGCCTCCATTTCTCCAGCTTACTTATCAGAATGTCATGTGGGACTATGTCAAAAACCTTACTGAAATCCAGGTATATTCTGTCCACCGTATTCCCCCTACCCACCAAACCATGCACCCTGTCAAAGAAGGAAATCAAGCTGGTTTGACATGATTTGTTCTTGGTAAATCCATGCTGGCTTCTAGTGATTCCCTTCATCCTCCAGGTATTTGCAAATTGAATGTTTTATACATTGCTCTACTAGTAGTTTCCCAGGTATCGAAGTCAGGCTGACTGGTCTATAGTTCCCTGGCTCCACCTTTTTACCCTTTTTAAAGATGAGGACTGCATTGGCCCTTCTCCAATCTTCTGGCACCTCTTCTGTCATCCATGAGTTGTAAATATTATGGCCAGTGGCTCCAAGATTTCTTCAGCTAATTCCTTCAGGACCTTGGGTGAATAGCATCAGGCACCGCTGATTTGAATTCATTCAAATTGGTCAGAAGATCTCTGATGTGTTCTTTACTAATCCCAATCTGCATTCCTTCCCCTTTATCGTTTATGGCAGTGGTTCTCATGGGGGTACGCAGAGGTCTTCCAGGGGGTACATCAACTTATCTAGATATTTGCCTAGTTTTACAACAGGCTACATAGTAAGCACTAGCGAAGTCAGTACAAATTACAATTTCATACTCACAATGAGTTGTTTATTCTACTCTATATACTATATGCTGAAATGTAAGTACAATATTTATACTCCAATTTATTTATTTTATAATGATATGGTAAAAATGAGAAAGTGAGCAGTTTTTCAGTAATAGTGTGCTGTGATACTTTTGTATTTTTATGTCTGATTTTGTAAGCAAGAAGTTTTTAAGTGAGGTGAAACTTGGGGGTACACAAGACAAATAAGACTCCTGAAAGGGATACAGCAATCTGGAAAGGTTGAGAGCCACTGGTCTATGGTAATTTCGCTAGTCATCTGGTCACATGTTAATTTTTGTGAGAAGGCTGAAGCAACCTAGGCATTGAGCAGCTTTGCCTTCCTATCATCTTCCATGACCACCTCACCTTCTCAATTGAGCAGCAGACCCACACCGTCCTTGATCTTTCTCCTTTGTTTGACATATTTGAAGAACCCCTTCCTGTTGTCTCTAACATTCCTTGCCTACTGTAACTCATTCTTTGCCTTGGCTTTCCTGATTTTGTGCCTGCATGCTCATGCTGTTCCCATGTATACTTCCTTGATGACATGCCCCTCCTTCCATTTCATGTATGTATCCCTTTTGTTTTTTAGATAACTAAAAAGCTCCACATTGGCCTCCTGTGGTTCTTCTTATCTTTCCTCTTTGTCAGAATAGCTTGATGGTGGGCTGCTAGTATTACATCTTTTAGGAACTGCCAGCCCCCTTCAACTCCTTTTCATTCTAATTGGTCTTTCCATGGGACCTTGCCTGCTATTTCTCTGAGTTGGTTGAAATCTGACTTTCTGAAGACCAGTGTCCTCGTTTTGCTGTTCTCATTCCTCTTTTCCCTAGGATCTTGAATTCTATCAGATCGTGGCTACTTCCTCCCAACTTCCCAACCACCTTCACGTTCGCAATTAATTCATCCCTGTTGGTCAAGGCCATATCCAAAATGGATGACCTCCTAGTTCTTTCCTCAACTTTCTGAATCAGAAAGCTACACATGCTAAGAATTTGTGGGACATACGTTTTGCTGCAGTAGTCTTCCAACAGATATCAGGGAAGTTAAAATCCCCCATTAATACTAGCTCATGTGTGTTAACTAATCTTGTTACCTGCTTGTAGAATGACTCATCCACTTCCTCTTCCTGATTTGGTGGTCTATAATAGACTCCTGCCATAACATCGCTACTGTTCTTTTCCCTTGTTATCCTCACCCAGAGACTTTCAGTAGATCTGTCACTCTCTTCCTCTTGGACCTCAGAGCAAGTGTATACATTCTTGACATATAGTGCAAAGTCTCCTTTTTACACATACCTGTCCTTTCAGAACAAGCTATATCCCTCAATGTTCATATTCCAATCATGGGAGTTGTCCCACAAAGTCTCTGTAATGCCAATTAAGTCATAATTTTCTTCGTGTACCATGACTTCCAGTTCATCCTACTTGTTCCCCATACGCCTAACATTTGTATACAGGTACTGAAGATATGTTCCAGACTGCCTGGTTGCTTTTCTTCTTCCCTTTTTAATGCAGTTTAATCAGATCTGCACAAGAACCCCAATGAAGTCGCTGAGAATCTGTACAGGGTAATTTCAGAATCAGGACCTTTGTGCATGCTTTCAACCGTAAGGGCTAGTATCATTGTTTTTTCAAATGGGAACTCAGATTCTGGAGCACAATTCTATAGTAAGGAGTGGACTCTGTAGCAAATTCAATGATCACAGAATCATGGAACACAAGGGACCCTGCACATAAGCATTCAGATAGACCCTCAGAACAAACCCTCGTCACCTTACTCCCTTACTTCAATAGGATTACTTGTCTGAGTAAGGTAGGTTTAGGGCATGCAGGTTTAAGGACTCGGTATGTGCAGCTTTCATGAAATTGGTTGCTGCAATCTGAGTTGGCAGACATCTTGAAATTACAGTAGAACCTGAGAGTGACGAACACCAGAGTTACGAACTGACCAGTCAACCACACATCTCATTTGGAACCAGAAGTAGACAATCAGGCAGAAAAAGAGACCCAAAAAGGCAAATATAGTACAGTACTGTGTTAAACATAAACTACTAAAAAAATAAAGGGAAAGAAGAATTTTTCTTCTGCACAGTAAAGTTTCAAAGCTATATTAAGTCAATGTTCAGCTATAAACTTTTGAACGAACAACCATAATGTTTTGTTCAGTTACAAACATTTCAGAGTTACGAACAACCTCCATTCCTGAGGTGTCTGTAACTCTGAGGTTCTACTGTAATGCTACTTGAAGAGAGGTATATCTTTGCAGAAATACTAGTGTTTCAAGAAAATAACATTTTTTCCACTATTATCAGGTAGTATTATAGTTTCCAAACTAAATCTGGTAGAGAAGAGTGCTTTTGAAACACTTGATTTCTGAAAAGAAAAGGATTTTTCCATTGCCTAGAATAAAGCATCTGAATTTGTGAAATTCACTACAGCAATTTTAATCCTAGAAAAATGTAAGGCTTCAATTTCAAAATGTTAGAACTTAATCCTACATTGTCAAAATCAATGAATTTTGCCATTAATTTCTATTGAAGCAGGATTGGGCTATAGAGATTTTGCAAAACGTGTGGGGTGTGTTTGTGTGTGTAGACCAATTTAACTTTGAAAAATATTTTTTTTTTTAATCTTTCTCTGTCTCCCTCCCTCAAAAAAGTATGCTAGCCTTTTAATTCTAAAACACTGGAAGTTTTATCAGGTTTCCAACTACGGATTCCTCATTCTCCCATCTCTACTATTTTGTTCATTTTAAAATGAAAGAAATATTTTTTTAAATGAATGGAAAATAATGGGCACTTTGTCAAAGAGGGTACCCTAGATAGTGAGGTTTGACCCTTGCTCTCCCATTAGATATACAAACAAGTTGGAAATGTTATCAGCCAGTCATATTGCTGTATCTTTGCCATTTTATAATGCTTGTTAAAGTGTACTGTAAAGAAAAATGATTGCAGGACATATTTAAGTGCTTAGAAATATTCATAATCCTTGCATTTATGTGAATTTTGAGGGTCAAAGTTATGCATTTTTATCAGACTTTTTATTATCTTTCAACCTAAGTGAAGATCAGTGCTTTAGAAAAGGAAAGGGATTTTTCTTGAATGTTAAAATGATTTGGTACAGAGGAAATAGTAATGGGGACTTTTATTACTTTATAGAAAAAAATTTGTGATTAAAAAGTGACAGAATTTTTAATATTGAGAGGAGACGAGTTTGATTTTTTTTTTATTCCTTTGAGTTAAGGATGGAGAACAATCAAAGGGTCATTCATAGAAAGAATAAAATTGGTTTTTAGAAAGAACCAGTTCAAAAGTATTGATGGCCTCCAGGAAAGCAAAATGGCAAATTGGTGGGGTATTCTGGAGAAACTTGCTGATCACCATGCTGTACCAGTTCTATTGATAGAAGACTTCAGTTTCCAGAGCTGTTTATCCTAGTTTGCTCACATGAAAATGAATGATTGATAATACTAGCTGAAGTATAATGTGGGCAGACTCTGGGGAAACTTTCCAGAATAGTTTTGTCGTCCTAACATATAGCTTCCCTGATATTCTAATAGTTGGACTCTCTGGAGAAGAATGTCAGTAATACTGAATAGTTCTAAATTATGGTTTAGGGATGCTGACAAATGTCCACTAGGGATTCTAGGGATTAATTGAAGATGACCAAACTGATTTCTCATGTGAAAAATGTGGATAGATCCATGTCTTCAAACAAAAACACCACTCCGGTAAAGTGGGATGAGATTTTTATGTAGAATGATGAATTGCATTCAATATTTTAAATTTCAGTTCCCTCACTGAGTCTTTGCTCTCCTTTCATTCTCAGGGCCTTTCATTCTATTTCTCTCATATGGGTAGGGGTAAAAGGCTGAGACTGAGTGAGCGCCATGAACAATTATTACAAAACATCACAAGCAAATGTGATTGATAACTCATAGGCACATAGGAATTGCCACGCCAGATTAGAGCAGTGGTCTAGGTTCCATGGTGGCAGGATTGGTGAGTTTACACTGCAGACCTCCATAGCTGTGGACACTCTGTTACCTCACTAAAAACAACTGAGATACAAATTGGTCTTGTCTTTACAAAAAAAAAGTGGTGGTGGGGGGGATTTTTCTGGAAAATCAGGAACATGAGTTGCCCTGGTCATAGGTGGACAAGGCCTCATCCAACAAAATCTGCTGCAGAGCAATATAATTGACCCAGGAGTATGTATAGGATTTTTGTTGTTGTTGTTGCCTGAGACATGCATGGGGGATTCTGTAGACAAGGGAGTTCCACAGCTACGAATACCCTGGCCTACTCTGCAGACAGGGACTCCAGGGAGTCTACCAACTCAGGGAGATTAGGGAGTGATTGTAGCAGAAATACGCATGACCTCATATTAGTATTAACACTGAGCATATTATGATTTTAAGGCCTCAAGTTTGGATAATTTGGATAGTTACATATGATGATGTCTTCTAACATATGTAATAGCTCATAAATCTCTGCTTTCTTGTTGTCTAAGGTTTTCATCAGTATCACTTCTTGGATTGGTTAGCAGGGAATACAAAAGGCAGGGCAGCTAGTACACTTGCTTCTTTCCCTCTCTGCCACTCCTGATGTCTCCCCATCAGGCAGTCTGTAATTTTGAGTTTAACAAATGTAGTCTGGTCTTCAGCATTGCTGAATGCAGCATAATGTGCTGTAGCTGCAACAGTGAGCTAGTTCTGGATAGTGTATTGTTACATTGCTCTTCTGGATCTCCAAAAACTTTAAATATTAAATTAATAATAATGTTTGTTTGTTTGTGTAATGAGACAGAGGATGTTTTGGAAAAAGGTGTCCATTTTTTACTTAGTTTTTAGGTGTCTAAACTCTGAGAAGGAGACAGTTTTTGTATAATGTATAATTTACTCTATCTTTAGTTAATAGAGAACACTGTGCTTTTGTCAACTCTGTAAGGTAGGGTGTGTGTAGGGGAGGGTCCGTGTGTGTGTGTGTGTGTGTTCTGAAGCTGCACGGTGCACTAAGTGAATAACATAGAACTTGTATTCTTGTTAGAAGGACGGTCTTGACCGCACACTGCAGAATTTTGGCACTGAATTAAAAGCAAGAATAATTCAGGGAATTGTCACTATTCAGAAGGCCGCAAGTAAAAAACAGGCTAAATCATAAGCATTGGAATATCACCGTTAGAGCTGTTTTACTACAGGAAAACAAAATTAGCATATCACTGACAGGGCCGGATTCCACAGTGCACACATGCCTAGAGGCGCCAGCATTCTAGAGGCACCTAAAAATTCAAATTTTGCCACTCCTGGGTGCCGACAGGGGGGGAGGCCGGTTAGGGTTGCCAGGGATCCAGTTTTCGACCAGAACACCTGGTCAAAAAGGGACCCTGGCAGCTCCGGTCAACGGTGCCCATTAAAAGTCCAGTCAGTGGTGCAGCGGGGCTAAGGAAGACTCCCTACCTGCCCTGGATCTGCACGGCTTCCAGAAGTGGCCAGCATGTCCCTGCAGCCCCTAGACGCAGGGGCAATCAGGGAAGCTCCGCATGCTGCTCTCACCCCAAGCGCCAGCTCCGCAGCTCTCATTGGCCTAGGTGTGCCCAAGGTGTAAATCCAGCCCTGGACACAGAGCTCATTATAAATTTTAGAGATGGGGCAAAAATGCAACATGGTTTTTAACAAAAAAAAATGCTTGCTTGTGTAAAAGCTTTCTGGACTAGGAAACTCTGACAGCTTTGATTAATCCACTAGAGTAGTTAAATTTAGATAATGTATACATTATTTTAATTTGAAGGTGGCTCACTTCGTGTACAATATTGTGTTCAAATTTTTTTTCAATTAGGTGACAACTAAAAAGAAATGCCCAATAATAATAGTGTTGTTTATTACTCTCATCATGAACTTGAAGTGTCATTTTAGCTATCCTGAAGCTTGTGTGTCTTATTATGCATGAATGGCTCATAGTACTTTTTAGTTATATCAGCCTTTACTGTTAGGCATATTGAGGTCTCAACCTTTCAGATTTCTTCCCAAGAAATAAAACAGCTTTTTTGCATAAAAGATATTCTGCAAACATAACTAAGTATTGAAATATACATTTTTGCATATAATGGCTTATGTGTAAGCTGTGTCTACTGTGTGAATTTAAGAGGATTTGCTTCCCTTTGCCATTAGGTAGCCCAGGAAATTCCTTTTATGCTACAACATTGAGCACATCCTGTGCCAAAGGAAATGAACTTCCATGAATTTTGTTAAGATTTTATTCTCCATTCTTATATTCTAGGAGTCAGTCCCTGAGGAACCAGTCAGTAAAGCTGTATGATGAAGCTAGTTTTGGTAGTCTAATCAGATTCTTTAAAAAGTCAGTTATATGAAGAATCAAATTTTGTTATGAATGCTATTCAAAGTGACAATTGTGACCTCTTCTGAGTATATTTTCTGGGTATGTGATCAGATTCATGAAGGAATGATGATTAGATCTCCACCCTCAATCAAACTTTAATGAATAAATTCATTATCTACGTTCAGACTTGAATGGATAGTTCTGTTGATAATTTCATATAAAAAGAATATTTTATGAATATCCAAATGTCAACTACTCATTATTTGTGCGTGTTTTCTCTAAACATAGAAATTCAGTAATTAACAACAGAACTATTCATTAAAATTCAAATGCTGATAAATGATAGATAAAAATGTCTTCCGTTGATTAAACTTCTACACAATTAAAAGTGTATGCTCATTAGAACAATTCATGAATATGTTTCACTACATGATATAGAGCTTTAAATTAACACACTGAACATTCAGATTAGTAGCATGTCATTTATTCTCGGTTATAGTAGTATATTCCTCACTGCTGTTCTGATGTCTCAAGGCTTGTATTTGGATTGTATCCATTTTCTGGCCACTAATATCTAAAAAAAGGCTTTGGATGTCAGTCGATACTAGCCTCTGAGAAGAAATTTGTTTTAACCAAAGTCAGGAATTGGGAATATATCTGTATTCTATAGGGCTGAGGAGCATCTTTTAAATCTCTACGGCCAGTCCTCAAGCTGCACATAAATTCTCACCCAAAAAACCATGGTCAGGAAGAGAAACAGAGAATTCCTCTTTTGCGCCTTCCCTCAAAACCTGCAGAGTTCACACTTTGCAGATCATTTGTGTATGGAAATATGGCAAGAAGAAGTCTTCAGCAGGGCCTGAGTTCAAAGGGTAAAGTCTGTACTTTTTAGCACAAGTGCTAACATCTTCTGTTCACCTCCCCCACAACTGGCATGCATAATCCAGGCAGATATTGCACCCACTTGTAAGGGTCAACGTGAACATAATTTGCCCTTGGCTGTGTTAAAAGCACATAGCGCCGGAGAACCTGATCCAGCACCCACAGAAGGTTAATGGGAATCTTTCCTTTGCCTTTAACATGCATTGTCAGATCAGGTCCTGAATTTGGCCAGAGTTACTAAACTAAGAAGAGAGGAGAAATGGTGAACATAAAAAGGGCAGGACTACAAAATAATGTTAAATTTAGTCTCTAATCCTATGCTCTTCATGGTCAGGAGGAGTGGGAGTTTTGCCTGTTTCAGTTGTGTGGGGGCAGGCTCATAGCTGAACAGTGAGAAACATTCACTGATCAAGACGCACGGGTGAATGAAAGAATGACACAGAGATGGGTTTAAGCACCAGGTGGGATCTGTTTCTTACCTAATCCAATCCACAGCCAAAATGTCAGCCCCAGACAAGTGCACTCTTTCATCCCTTAAAAACCTCCAGCACATTGTACTGGATGTCCCTGTGTGTAATCACTGAGCCACCTGCATCCAAAAAGATTGATGGCTCCCTGCCATACATGCTTCGTGAGTATTTCTAACCAAACCAATCTCATGTTTGGCTGTGACTGTCTAATCCATCCCACGTCCCTCTGAATCCTGCAGGCCCCTCAATCATTTTCCCTGAGGTAAATAACTAGGACATTAGGTAGGTATAGTTCACCTATCAATAAGTGCAGAAGAGACATGAGCTGATTCCAGAATGAGCCCCTTCTGCCAAACCATTGAAGGCAGACACCCTCAGTCCTGAAGCTCAGCTGCAGTCCATCTGCCAACCTGGCTGCCTGCGTGTGGGCCCAATGCACAATAGGGTGCCTGAAAATCCAAACATCAACCTTGTCTCTGATGTCTCCTGCAATCACAGACAGACAACATTAGCTCATCTTTGCCTTCCCCAGTCACCCATCAAAGGGAGCACAGGTCCTGTAACAGTCCAATTTGCAGTGCCCAATTGCCTGAACTCACTGGGAGTCAAAACCCTCCAACGCTGACTGCCAGGTAATAATGTGACTACTGCCTAAATGTTGTACCAAAACCAAACCCATTTATTTCTAAATTGCTGGCTCTACATATTGGAAGCCACCAATATTAGTGGAAAACTCAAATGGGACATCTCTTGTTGTAACCTTCATTTGCCCACTACTCAGGCTACCTCTGTGATCCCTTGGTAATCCAAACTAATACAACAGATTCCCCCCAAGGTATCCAATTCTACCTGAAGCTCTGATTCCTGTATCCAATTGGATCACCAGATTGTTAGCCCACTAAACTGTTCCAAAAATGTTTCCCATACCTCCAAATCTTCCCTCATTTCTATGGTCAGCCTGACAAAATTATGAGGCCCTACCCAGCACCACCACTCTCTATGCAAAGTTTAAGTGCCCCATGATCACCTGAACCCATTTTAGCATAACTTTCCTAGAACCTTTGACTACCCTTATCAACAGCCTTATATTATCTAGTTTTTCTTTGAGTAGCTGTGATATTTCTTTGGGTAGCTGTGTACCCTTATCAACAGCCTTATATTATCTAGTTTTTCTTTGGGTAGCTGCCTTGTATCCAATTCAATTCCCAAATACCTTAACTTCTGTGTTGGGTCTTCTGTCTTTTCTGTGGCCCCAAGTGCTGCATGCAGGGACAGGATGGAAGATGTCTTTCCTTTGTTCATCCTCACAAGGTCCAAGGAAAAATCAATACTAGCACCCCAGGTTAAAATCACAGTGCCTAAATGGCTCAGTATAGCTCTAAATAAATGGGATGGAGCATGAGATTTTAAAAAGCAATTCAGCATTAGTGGCCTAACTCTGCTCCCATTAAAGTCAAAGTGAGTTTTGCCATTGACTTTAGAGTAGACCGAGTTAGGCCAAATTTGAATATCCAAAGTCTTTTACAAAACCATAGTGCTTAAATAAAAAGATATAAACCCCACAAAGGGCATCTTAGCTACAATCATTTATGAACCATAACAACATTAACTAGCTACATTGGTTTGTCACAGTGATTATAATTAATAAAGGGAATAATAACATTCAAACAAGGTGCCCATACGCATATATTTTTGCCTTGCAATACTTTCTGATGCAGCAATGGCATTGTGAGTCATCATCATCTTGACAAGTTATTGACCAATAATTTTCCACATGAACAAAATAGATTAACAATGTAAATTTGCTTCCTTTTTTAAAAACTGCCTGACTTTTCTTCAGCATCCAAAACTATGTTGTAATTAATTTATTTTCTTTCTTCCAGAAATAGTGTTCACACTGAACAATCTTTATTCTCAATACATTGAAAAACAGCTAGGATTAGTTCTCAATTCTTCTGACTGCCCCATTCTGCCATCTAGTGGTACTATGAATACACTACTTTCAAGAAATAACTTTTTTTCAAGGAGCTCCTCTAATCAGTGATAATTAACACAGATTTTTGTTGAAGGAATGCATCAGGGAAAAAAATCATTTTACTCTTAAAAATGCAAAAGAATTTTCCAGGTACAAAATGTAATAGATAAAATATAACTGATTATAGTGTATAAATATAATATCATGCAAAAGACCTCCACAGTGTGAATTTGTTAGGGAGTAAATATTTGAACTGTGGTGATTGAATTTTTGCAAATGCCTTTTTGCAATAGTAGTGTCATTGAGTTTAAGGACAAAAAAGACCACCAGATCATCTAGTCTGAGATTCTTCATACCACAGGTCACCAATACCAACATTGTCATTTATAGTAAATTGCCAAGGCAAAACTGTATTGTCAGTCTATTTCACAGACAGCAGAATATGGAACCTCAACAGTAAGGGGATTTATTTATTTATTTTTAAGGTACTTGTAGTTCTGTATTCTAGTGATACTGAGAAGTTTTTAATATGTCTTCCAGGGTGGAAAAATCCCCATAAGATGGACTGCCCCTGAAGCTATAGCCTACAGAAAGTTCTCTTCAGCAAGTGATGCATGGAGCTATGGGATTGTCATGTGGGAAGTGATGTCCTATGGAGAAAGACCATATTGGGAGATGTCTAATCAGGATGTAAGTACTGCATGGGACCGATCTCCCACTCTGATTAAATGTTCTTTGCAAATGATTGTTACCCCTATCATTTTTTGCTATCTTATTTACTTTCTCGATCAGATCCTCAGCTAGTATAAATCAACTTAACTCCACTGACTTCAATGAAATGTTGCTATTTTACACCAGCTGAGGATCTGCCTCTCTATAAGTAAAATTTTGACTGGCTTCCTGGAAGGGCTAAAGCCACACCACAAAAAGTCCTAATCAGTTTGCCAGATTCTGGGATCGAATGTGTGCAGCTTCCATCCAAGTCAGTGGGAGCCTTGTGCCTGCACCTGAGGATACAGTTTGCTCAACAAAGTGATATATCAATTCCTCCATGAATAGTGGTGTTAGACCAGTGATCAGTTTGGTCCAATATATCTACAGCACCCTTCAATGAACATACTTTAGGTGGTCAATCCCAAAACACGCCTGGGGCTAATGGGATACAATTTGAAGCTGCCATGAGAAGAATATTTCTAGTTCTGCTTTTTAATAATTAATATACAATGTTTTCTTTACAAACTACCTGTAGTTTTACATTTTGTATAGGACAGTGTAAAGGTATAAAGTGATATATTTTCCTCTGCCATTTGCTCAAAAAAGTTTCAACTATATACCGTAAATGTTCTTCTTAACTAGAACAAACATTATCTTCTAAGGAAGTTGAAAGTTTGTCCTGTAAACTGCAGCACTGAAGGAGATAGGGCAATTTTTATCACAAGTTAAGTTTTCCACAAGTACTGCAATTGAAGATGGCACACCATAGCTTAGAACAGCATGTCTAAGCCTCACTCAAGAGACAGTCTCCCTGTCATGGTGCAGAATGACAGCCACCCCATTCTTACCACACATTCTTATCACTCCTCATGCCCTGCATAGTGTAGATATATCTCTGTATCACAAAACTTTTCTAGATGATTATTTTTTACATTATTGCAAGGATGTTGTCACTCCAAGCTGATTGACAACTTCTGTTAGTTTCAGGCTGATTCGTCAAAAAGAGGTTTGACAGAGGTACTTTTATTAAGGAAGCCACTTTTTTCAGAATGTTCCAGCAGAAAAAAAATCAGTCATGGCAACACTGCCATATAATCATCATTATGCTGTACCAAAACATATATCATTGGGATGCAGAGCAATATGTCTTTCCCAATATAATGTGATGAAGTTTCATTGTGATGTTAACAACAAGTAAATGTGACATTCCAAACATTCAGTGGCTTTAAATTGCATTGGAAAATTCCAAATAGTTAGACATGCAGTATGTAAACCTACCTTTGCAGCATATTGTGGCCTATGTTTTAGCACAGTAAGTAACTCTAAGTAGGCATGAGTTTGTTTTACAGAAATAATATGAATTTCCCAAAAGTCAGCTATACTGTAGTTCTGGCAAGGGAAGTGGGGGTGAGGGGAGTGTGCACAGAGCAGATGTATAAAAGACACCGTGCAAACTTTTGCTAACAAGTCTTGCATAAATATGGAGAATCACAGGTCCTGTTGTAACAAAAAGGACAATAGCTACATGAGCTGACATTCTAAACCAAATTCAGAGGTGATATATATGGTGGTGTTACTCGCTCATCAGAAAGACAGTACAAGCGTACCCTAGATACCGAAGGATGGAAGGAGATATAGCAGAAAAAATATATTAACAAATTAAGGTCGGGACCTTTTTCTGACACCATTCCACACTCTTTGTTAGTTGCTTTTCCTGCTATTCTCCATATTTCTGCTACATTAGTGTGTAAATGTATCTCCTTATGTCCACTTACCTACATCTAGCTGACACCACATTTACATCACTTCAGAAATAGTTTATATTTTTTACAGATCTGCAAAGATATCAGCTATTATGACTGTTTTGGAAAATCTTGCAATACGTTTTTTTAAGTGACACTTATAGTACTTGGCCTCCAGTTGGCCAAACCCATGTCCCAGATAGCTTTCACCTCATGCCTGTTGGGTCTTCACTGAGCAACAAGAAAAAAATAAGAAGTTATACTCTCTTAATATACTAAATGCCCTTCCTAGCCTGGCTACTGTGGGCTTCAACACCAGTGGTCAAAATTGTTAGAATTTTTTAATTCGCTGTCACAGATCACCCTACACAAGCATATAGGAAAGTATTTACATAGATCAATATTTTCAAACCTAAGAGTCTACAGTTAGTCTGATAAAGTGATATTTAGGCATCTGAATAAAAGTGATCTGATTTTCAGAAATTATAAGCACCCATAAATACTAGTTAAGTCATTGGGAACTGTAGAGGCTCAGCACCTTTTAAAATCAGGCAACTTCTATTTTATTGCCTAAATATGAATTTAGGAGCTGACCTTTAGGCACCTAGGTTTGAAAATGTTGACCATACATTTTGTAACATTACCAACAGCATAATATGTATTCTTAAAAACTTACTCGATTTGAGAAATGTGACTCGTTTCAGTAAATAGCCATTTTATTATTTGTTATGTCATTTCAGATCTGTGGTAATGCTGATTAATGCACTTCTTGGATGTGCGTCAGGCACTAGAGGTGTCCATTAATTAGGATTGCTGCACAATCTGTCATGTCTTATTGCTTAATTAATAAACATTAGATTAGATATTGAGCTTTCTGAGGAAACTATTGTACTGATGAACAGATTGAGCTAAGAGTCTTGCTCACTAATACCGTGTGAGGAAAGGAAGATTTATATCCGATGCATTCAGTTTACAGAACAGCTGTGAATGAGCTCTTCTGGGACACCTATTAGAGGCCATTGTAAAAATTATTACATATTGCAGAATTTGGATATTCAGAAAAAAATAATATTTAATGGATTGATTGAATATGCATAAAACTGCCATAGCAAACTGAATAAACCTTCTGGCTCACTTAACAACAATATTGACATGTAAAAATTCACCATACACATTTCACTAACTCTAACTCTCATCTGCAAAACCCACTGATGAACTCTTTCAACATTTACATCACTTAGAGAGAGAGAAAGTCTGGCTTTGATCGGATTTTTGCTTGATGAACTGAGTGAAATAAATTGATGCTTTCAGTCCAGTTCCTGCTGGTCAAGTGTTTACATCCGAAAACCAGAAGCACAGTTAGCGCTAATCAATCTTTTTGTTGGCAGTCTTAATGGAGAGTCCAAAGCACCTGTGCCAGAATCGGGGAGCCAGGGGACCATGCCCCCCGCTTTTTAACAGAAGAAACATAAGTGCAGAATTCGTGTCTCCTGCAGAATGATAACTTCTGCCAGGGAGGCACTGCAGTTACAGCTTTCACCCGTCAGGGGCTGATGTGGCACCAAAAGAGAAGGCAGTGGGCTCACCACCGGAGCAGCCAGCCACGGAGAGAGAGAGGGGGCCCTTTGGCNGCCCCCCCCCCCCCCCCCCCCCCCCCTCCACTTCTACAAAGATTCCAGCGCCCTTCGTCCAAGGACAAAATTGTTATGAAGACTGAGCTAAACCTATTATCATTTCAGGTTGAGAGCAATTGAACACTGATTTGCCAATGTAGGGAAGCTTCCACTGACTATGCAGCCTTTTCTATGTCTGTTCTGTAGACAGAGGAGGTAGGACTCCAGGAGAATCAATTTGACACTTTCACCAGCCCTAAACTAGCTACAGAAAAGAATATTAAAAGGGGTTTAAAAAAATGTCTTCCAGCTTCTTCCACATTTTATCTCCCTAAAAGTCAAATGTGGTCTCCTTAGATCAGGGGTGGGCAAACTATGGCTTGGGGGCCACATCCGGCCCTGCAGACATTTTAATCCTGCCCTCGAGCTCCTGCTGGTGAGTGGGGCCTGGGGCTTGCCCCGCTCCAGGCGTACCGTGGCTCCATGTGGCTCCCGGAAGCAGCAGCATGTCCCCCCTCCATCTCCTACATGTAGGGCAGCAAGGGGGCTCCGCACGCTGCCCCTGCCCCAAGCACCGCCCTCGCAGCTCCCATTGGCTGGCAACTGCAACCAATGGGAGCTGCAGTGGCAGCGTCTACGGACAGGGCAGCGCGCTGAGCTGCCTGGCCACGCCTCCACATAGGAGCCGGAGAGAGGACATGCCACAGCTTCTGGGAGCTGCTTGAGGTAAGCGCCGCCTGGAGCCTGCACCCTTGACCCCTTCCAGCACCCCAACCCCCTGCCCCAGCCCTGATCCCCCTCCCACCCTCCGAACCCCTTGGTCCCACCTTCCTGCACCCCAGAGCCCGTACCACCAGCTGGAGCCCTCACCCCCACCCGCACCCCTGCCCCAGCCCGGAACCGCCTCTTGCACGCTGAACTCCTCATTTCTGGCCCCATCCCAGAGTCTGCACCCAGGGCCGGCTCCAGGCACCAGCTGAACAAGCAGGTGCTTGGGGCGGCCACTCGGGAGAGGGGCGGCACGTCCAGCTATTCGGCGGCAATTCGGCGGAGGGTCCCTCACTCCCGCTCGGAGCGAAGGACCTCCCGCCGAATTGCCGCCGCAGATCGC
>QXTE01000078.1:3322392-3374811 GCA_003942145.1 Platysternon megacephalum | reverse complement strand
TTTTTTTTTTTTTTTTTTTTTTTTTCTGCCTGGGGCAGCAAAAACCCTGGAGCCGGCGCTGTCTGCACCCCAACTCCCAATTTTGTGAGCATTTATGGCCCACCATACAATTTCCACCCCCAGATGTGGCCCTCGGGCCAAAAAGTTTGCCCACCCCTGCCTTAGATGTTGTACCTTACCAAGACTGGTCATCTGTTCTCAGCTATATGTATGCCTAATCCCTCTTGTTCAGAAGCAGGGAGAATGGGTGGCAGGGACTCTATAGAGTTCTAGGCCTGCCTTTGACACTTGCCTCCTACTGTATAGTTTGGCAAACTTGCATCATCTCTTTGCCCCAGGTTCTTTATCTGTAAAATGGGGGTAATAATACTTGCCTCACAGGGGTATTATGAATATTAATCAGCTAATGTTCATATAGTGCTTTGAAGATAAAAAGTGCCATATATGCTATTAATAATAGAGAATTGTTAATAATTATTTCAACGGTAGTCTACATCTCTACGTATACTGAAATTTTCCTTTTGAACAAGAGAATAAAATTAATGGACCATGACTCCCCTACCAAAGAAATTATAAAATGTAATGGGTCAAAGAAAATATAAATGCCAATGAAATCCTTTTTAAAATAATCTATTTCAGAAAAACCTCATCAGCTTTGTATTGGCATGACTGTTGAATGTTTTATGCCTAATAAAAGGTGTGGAGCATTTACTTTTGACCTAGAAAGTAAAAACACCATTCAGAAACTAATTTGCAACCAGTACAGTAATATATTAGGCTGATATCTGTTTTTCTGAGCAGCTAAAGATTGCAGCTTCAGTGACATGTATCCATGAATATCTACCTACTATTGTAGTAACTAAGTTTTCTGTAGCTACTTCTGATAGACCTCTGTTTCTTCCTGCTTTTTAGAATAGAAGCCACGCAATTGAAATCATTTTTGATTCATTGCATTAGGTGATACTTAACATTTCTTGTTAAACTTTTGGGTTGGATGACATCCAAGATTGGCATAAAGTCAACTGGCCTCCTAGGAAACATTTTGTGTGGCTGTATCCTTCCTCTGGCAGGATTCTCCCTCTTTATAAAAGGACCTGGCAATGGGGCTTCCCATGCCAGCAAGACCTCCTTTATGAAGAACTTACTCACAGAGCTCCTTTCTTTGTTCTTCTATCCACTTAGTAGTTTCCTTTCCTTCCTACAATTATCAATAGTTATTAATTCCACACATGTGGTGTGTATTATAGCTGCCTGTCTATATACAGAGAGATTTGAACACCTACATATGTATATAGATACAGAGGGTGAGGAGTGTGGTAAAAAGGCTTTATCAGCCTGAGTTTGGGTTGGCCATATTACCTAATGAGAAAACTGTGTTTGATAATGAAATGGTTGTCGTGGAAAAATACATGTTTATTGCGCAGAATGAAAGGATTCTGATGACTCTGTTGCTGCGGAAGACATAAATAATCCACTATTGTGGTAATTTCAGTTGCTGATATTTTCTCCTCTATGGACAGAGTTTTTTCTCCTGAAAATAAGCATGGAAGGGGGAAATTTCAAGAAGATTTCCATGTGGGCTAACTCCTGGAAATGATCTAGTGTTTATCCCATTGAGAGGAAGGATAGCAGCATGAATGAGGGGGGCAGGGACTCCTAATCACATGGAACCTGAGGACCTGCAAGAAATCTGAGGCCAAAATCTGCAATTTCCAGGACACTTGCAACATGTTTGTTCTTCTGCACACACTCTCCTGGTTCATATCCCAGGCAGCACAGCCAGCTCCCCCATTAGTCTCTGATCTATCAGTGCACATTACCCCCAAGCATGTAGGAAGTAGAAGAAGCTACAGATTGGAAGATCTCTGTGGCAAATTATGCTAACTTGTGAGTAAAGCACACCAACTAGTGCTATTGCTGAGTGGTTCAAAACTTACCCCACCACAATCCCAATTGCCCATATAGCTCTAAACATATGTTGTTTATGCACAGTAGGTTTCTGCCAGTGTACAGGAGGGCAATGCTCTGTTGCTCAGCTCTCCTTTCTAAAAATTCAGGCCCAGTTGAGTGCAGTTACCATGCTCTTTCTTCCCTCTGCACCACAAGGTGAAGGGGAACACAGGTCTTAATGTAGCTTCATTACTGTTATTAGCATAATGCCTGCAGCATAAACAGAATTCAGAAAGAGCGCAAGCTAGAGTCCCATGCTAATAGGATTGAAAATACAGAAGCTACAGTTATAAAGCATTGCTTCATTGTAAATAATGTAATGTGCACTCTGCCTGCTGTATTGATGATATGTGCAATGCACATATGTATGTATGTATAATTATACTAAAATATATAAAATGTCACTTTAATGCAGAGTGCATGCTTTCAACAGGTATATTTCTCACAAATGCCAATGTATTATTGTAAATATTGATTTACTTTTCAGTGGACATTGTATATGGGTTGTTGTCCTTGGAACAGCTGCTGCTTTCCCTCTATGTGCAAAGAAGCATAACTACATCATTCTCTTCTTTTAACAGCTCCACGGGCTCCCTTTTCATTTCAGGATCTAGTAAACATTCCAGTCTTAGTTTTTAAACCTTTCATGAACTCACTCCAGCTGACCTCTCACAGAACTTGTCTGTTTCTGCTTTCCTTCCTGCTCTCTCCACTTATGTAGCACTGGCCTGTTTGTCACTTTCAGCCGTCTCACAGAGTTACTAAACAAAGTCACCTCCTCTTCAGCTCCCCCTACATGGAACAGTTTTCCTATATCTGATCTGTCCATTTCTTTTCAAACCTCAGTTGAAAACATATCTCTGCCCCTGCCAATCCTTGCAGTTTCACTTTCCTGGTATTTTTATCTAACACTGTAATATATATATATACACACCCCTAAAGTATTGTAAGATGCAGTTTTTATGAAAAATGCTGTACAAAACAAGTTGCATTATGCTGTATTGCAAAATGCCTTTCATTGTCTGGATCAGTCATACTCAGTCCTGAAGAGCAGGAGAACCACTTTGTCATCAAATGAAGTTACTGGGGGCCAGACATTGCACTGTGGTATTTGCACTGTGACAATCTCATTACAGCATGACATTGGCATCTATTAATGCAATGTCACAATGCAAATATCAGAGCACATTAGTATGAGATTATTTTGTTGACTTCCTGACTTCAAGTTGCTGAAGAGAAAAAGGATGTTTCTTATTTCTCTCCTCTTCTCCTCCTTCATAGTCGCTTAATAGAAAGGTTAATAATAATAGAATAAATAGTAGAAATAGTTAAAAATAATAGAATGGGACACACTTTTGTGACTAATGCTTTGCTGGCTCTGTCTGAGACTGAAAGTGTAGTGTAAAGAACACTAGTCAAAATCCTGGCCTTCACCCCATCTGCATGTGAGGATCTCAGAGCTCCATACAATGCTAGACCATGAGGGTGTCTTAGTCTTGATTTATCATTGGTCTGCATTCCTAGTTTGATATTGTCCTTATGTGTGTTAATATGATTCTCTGTAATCACCCCTATTATCTTTGTTTAGGTTATACTGTCTATAGAAGAAGGTTACAGGCTTCCGGCTCCTATGGGCTGCCCAGCTTCTCTCCACCAACTTATGCTTCACTGCTGGCAAAAAGAGAGAAACCACCGGCCGAAGTTTACTGACATTGTCAGCTTCCTAGACAAGTTGATCCGCAACCCCAGCTCCCTTCATACCCTAGTGGAGGATGTACTTGTGTAAGACTCACTTCAGTGCTCTTTCCTCATACAATCATGGCTGCCATCAGATAACATAGTGGATTATGTAGGGACGGGATATCCTGACACAACTCTGAGCTCAGCTAGCGCTTAGCTGTTATGTGTTGTGAGTTTAAAATCATTCTGAGCCTCTTATAAAGTGTATTTTATTATCAAATGAAACTGGTGAAATTGCAAACAAATGGACTTCTTTTTCTCAAGCACATTGATAGCCATTTATCTTTTTTGGTCCAGCATTTTCATCTATCTCTTTTGTTCGTTCTCTGTCAGTCTTTGATCTTCATGAGTCTCCTCTCTGTTTTTCCACCTTTTATTTGGTGTTTGTGCTATACTCTTGTTTTCCAAGTTCCCTCTTTAATTTTCTTCTCTCTTCAATGCTCTGTCTCTTCATTTGAAACAGCACAGAGTATGTGAACAGTTGGTGAACTGCCTTAGAGTATTTTCCTTCTGAATCTCTTTATACTCCATACTTGCTAAGTCATGCTCCCCTTACTGGAAGAGGGATATTAATACAACAAATCTATGGCACTCCCATTCCACAACAAATTCCTGGAGGTGCTACCCAAAGCTTCCTCCCTATTCCCAAAGTAATATTATGCACATGAATAAAGCAGATTTTAGGTGTAGAGCTGTTGAAGAAATGACTGGCCACTTTGTAATCATAGTGAGCCAAAGTCATACTAGGTGTAAACTGAAATCAGTGAATTCATATCAGGGATGAATTTGGCCCCACTCTTATTCATTAAGGGCAAAATTCACTCCAGTGTGAAGGGCCCTCTGAGCCTCTTAATACTTCATAGCCTCACTGCAGGTTTTGGGTGGGATGATGCAGTGCCCCGAGCCAGGGATAGTGCCTAGACCACTTGGGGAGGCCATGGGGACCTGCACCAGAGTGTGGAGAGAGGCTGGTAGCTAGGGCTAAGGTTGGGGCTGGTGGTTTGCCACAGGTAAGCTTGAGGGGAAAGGCTGTTAGGTAAACCCAGACTAGGTTTAGAGCTGTGGCTGTCTGGCCACCCCAGATTTGTGTGATAGTTGGGGTTGGTTTGTTTCCCCACACTAGAGTCAGAGTTTGGAACAGTTAGTGGTGTCTTGCTAAGGCTAGGTTTGGAGTGGTATTTTCCCCTGTAAGTTGCCCCACTGAAATTAGAATATATCTTTCTTTTAAAAGGTACTCCAAAACACTTATAAACCATCATGTGATTATTTTAGAAAATATACTTTCAAAGTGATGTTTTTAATTACAAAATACTGAGTCTTCAAAGTATTACAAACACATTTCTGCTATTCAACTTGTGATCTAGTCAATTTTAAAAGGTTTGTTTTAAAATAGTTTCAGATATTGCACCTGTCCCTCAGTCTCCCTGCCCATTTTTGTGGTTTTACTATATTTTTTTCATATTTTATAAAATGTTTTCCCCCCCCCCCCATGTGCTCTGTGAAAGAACCACACAGGCTGGTGAAAATAACAGGCAAAATAATTTACAAAACAATTATACACAATGTGTTGCCAAATGCATAAAGTCACTGGGAGCTGAGAGCACTCCCCACCGTGTGGGTTAAAGTCCAAAGGAAATAACAGGGAAACAACCCAACAGAGAATGTTGTTTTCTCTAATCTCTTAAATTTTACTTGAAACAATAGTAGGTTAAAAAATATTGAGACAGAAGTGTGATTGAATTAGCTGTACCCTTTTATTTTTGTTTATTACCATACATAAAATCCCATGAAAATCAGAGTATAAAATGTAGTTCTTATTTGCTCTTTAGGTTAGTACTTCAGCTGCTGCAACCATTGTCTAATAATGTGGCAATAAACAGCCATTCCCTTTTTCATCTATTTTCTATGTAGATAAAGGTAAAAGTTATTACCCAGCATGATATTAATACTTTTTCATTCTAACTGTGCTATTTTCCCATAATAGCCAAGGTTAAATCTGCTTTTATACCCTCTGCTTTGCTTTGGTGGGTTTCAAAATTATGTCATTATCTTCATCCCAAGAGTTTAAATTCTTCTTCAAGTGCTAGTCCATATGCATACTCCACGGCTGGGGCATGTTGGGCTGGTGTGCAGGCATTGGAGAATTTTCTGGCCAACAGTACCCACTGGGGTGGCACATGCACCTCTCATCTCCTCGTGCATTCTGTGAGGGTGCAAAGGGTGATACTATCAAGCCACACCTAGTTCCTTCTCTACCACCCACGGGTACATTTTGGAGCAACTCTGTTCAGATTTTCCTCCAATTTGGCTTCTAGTTAGTTAGCCTTGTTATTTTAGTCAGATAGGTGCAGGTGAACACAGCAGGAAGAGGGACCCTTCTCCACGGTTGCAGGTAGTGCAAGTACCTGGGCTTCAAGAACTCCTTGTCCTGAGAGGCGGTTATGCTGCTGAATGACAGACAAATAAGGTGTCAGTTTTACCTTGGCAAGGGGCATGCACTAGAATGCTGTGAAATCTGCAGGTCCTTCTCGAAGCAGACCTAGCACTCCAGGGAGGCATGACAGAGAGTTTTCCTCATGAAGCAGGTGATAAGGCCAGACTCTCGCCCTGGATTCCAGGCATCTAGGCCTGCAGGGGACATCAATCATTGAAATTGGCCCTAGCATCAACTTCTCTAAAAGGTACAGCGATAAGTTGAACTCAGAGGGCGAGCTTTTGAAGGAGGAGAGACAGAGATCTCCCTCCCGTGCTCCAACTTCAAAGCCACATAAAATTACCATGCTGTCAGGCTTTAAGAGTGCCCCAAAACGTTGAAAATGTTCTCTGAGCATTGAAGCCAGCACCAGTTGAACAGATCCAGTGGGCCAGAGCTTTCCCCAATGCTGTCGAAGCCGTGTTAGCCTCCTTGGTACTGAGGCAGTCAGAACAGTAACCAGCTAGTGCAGTACCTGCTACAAGTTGCCTCCAGTACAGGACATCCTGATGCCTTCATCACTGGGATCTGTGCACTCCCAGCTGTACTGACCAACCTACAGAGGCTCCACCACTCCAGGCCTCATCACTGGTCCCAGCGCCCTTACAGCTATTGGAGCTGCAGTCACCCCTGATGCCATCCAGATCCTTGGACCTAGCAGCGTCAATGTTTGTGCCACATGGTTGGGGTCCTCCTGCACCCACAGGGTGGGCACCATATTTCCCAGAGGACTACACTGTCTCATCCTGTAAGCCAGTAGTCTGAATGAGCTCTCTCCTTCCATCAATTGATGCACTGAAGAAAACACCTTAGGAGCAGACCGTATTTGCACACATGTACCTACTGTGCCTAGGAGATCAGCAGACGTAGCTGCTTCGCCAAAATGGTCAATTTTGGCAGTTTGGGGGCAAAATTCATGTAAGTCTTGGATGCAAGTGTAATGAAATGTTGCTATTGTTACTGTATGACTAAACAGCAGCAGAACTTTACTTAATATAAACTAATTGAGGAAGTCAACCTAAATGTATGTGGTAATGTGAGGTAGTGTGTGAGGTAGTGATACAAATTCAAGTGAAGGTCAGAGGGGCTGGGGACAGGTGTTCCAACCTGGTGATGTGGAATCTATTTAAAGAATCCTAGATGCATTTGACCAGCCCCCTCCAATGTTTAAAGACAGAGCTGATTAGACTCAATTGAGAGTCCTTCTTTCTGCTCAGTGATCACTAGAGCTGCAGTCACTGATAAGGTGGTCTAGGGGGCTGAGCCTAAGACCTGGTTTGGGGACAGCATTGTGGTGAAAGACAGTGCAGAGGAGGCAGCGGCAGTGAGGTTCCCCACTACCGAGTGAAATCACTAAGAGCTGAAATCACTAAGGGTTGGGCTAGGTGGTGGAACCTCAGAACACGGCATCACAGATAAAGGCAGAGACAGCAGTGTTGGCGGCAAGCAGCAGTAATAATAACAGTGAACAGAGGGAGTGGTAACATAGCAGCAGTGGCAGAAGCATCACTCAACTCTCCCCCTTCAGAGGCAAGAGGTGAACCCACCTGAACGCACTCCTGGACTCTGAGACCTCACTGACTTTAGACAATACACCCCAAGTGGGGTGCAGTGGAGGGAAAGGAAGAGTGGTGTGTTATTGGACTTTTACACCACAAGGTGGGAAACTGAGGGAAAGACTACTGCCCAAGATAGTGTGAGGTGGGTGTTTACTTAATTGTCTGCATAATTTGGAATCATTGTTGTGGTGTTTTCTCAAATTAATGCTGTGTCCCTTCTACTCTTAATAAAAGTTTTATTTTGTTACACACAGACTCATTGATTGCAAATGGGCAAATATTGCCTATTAGAAGCGCCCGGGCGGTAGTTAGTTTTCCCAGATTTCTGGGTTGGGGCTTGAGCTGGTTCTGCTTTGTAATGTTAAGAGGAACCCCTAGATATTGAATTCAGCCTCGTAATAACAGTGGCCAACAAGAGAACCTGCCAAGGCCAACAGAAGTTGACACCCAAGGATAAGGAGGCGAAGCACCTTGGCCTGCTGGGTCAGAAATCTTAGTCCACCTCAAGCCTTCAGATGAGGATATCAAACTACCAGGCAGTCCTGGCAAAATATGACCATGTCAACTACTGTGCTTTGCAACATTTTATCAGTAGGCTGCTGCAAGACTGCCAGGATGACTTCAAACTGTTCTTGCAGAAAGTTATTTGGTTGCCTGGACCATTCTGCATGTGGTCTTGGATGTGGCAGACATGGCCTCCGGGTCAATGGTAACAGCAATCACGATGTGCTGCTCTTAGTGGCTCACCTTGGCAGATATACCTAAGGAATTACAAACAACCATTGAAGATCTGTCATTCAAGGGCTGCTTACTCATCCATGATAAGTCTGTGTTCAAGAACAATCACGATCCATGCTGGGTTTTGCCCTTCGTGCTGTTTGTGGTGCCGCAGGTGTTTATGAAGTGTCTAGATGTGGTGGCTGCCTACGTCAGAATGATGGCTAGCCACATGTTCCCATACTTAGACAACTGGTTTTTCAGCAGCCACTCAGAACCTCAGGTCCAGGCCAACATTGGGACTGTTTTCCAACCGTTTGTGCACCTGTGCCTCCTGGTTAATGAAAAGAAATCCAGGTTAGCACCCACATAAAGGATGGAATTCAGCGAGGCCGTGTTCGATGCAAAGGCAGCCACCGCCTACCTACCACTCAACAAGTTCCAGCTGCTGCACAATCTCTGCTCCCATTTGCAGTCCTGTCTGCTGACACAAGCAAGATTCTGCCTCAGGCTTCTGGTGACCTGTATGTTCATCAGCCCGTATGCGAGGCTTCACTTCTGGCACCATCAAGCTTGGCTGTCCTCCATCTACAGCCCAAAAAGACACCCATAGACAAGGTGCTGCACCTCCCTCTGGCAATTCTCTAATCACTGAGCTGGTGAAAGGACCCAAGCAACATTTTCAGAGGGGTTCTGTATAGTCCCACTTCTCCCTCAAGGACAATGATCATGGGTGCCTCTACATTCAGGTGTAGGGGCTCACATGGGCAATCTTATAGCACAAGGCCATGCTCATCAATGTGTAGGAACTCAGGGCTGTATACAGGGCATGCATAGCCTTCCTGTCAGTCATTCAAGGTCAAATGATTCTGGTAATGTTGGAAAATACCACTCCACTCTTCTACCTGAACAGGCAGCAGAGGGGGCACTAGATCACAGGCTCTGTGCCAGGAGGCCATCCAAGTGACTCTGCAATAGGACATAGCATCTCCCTGTCAGCGGTCCATCTCCTAGGAGTGGACAATGTGAAGGCAGACGGCCTCAGCAGGCACTTCTGTGAAAATCATGAGTCGTTGGAGCACTGGAGGGTGGGTCCTCCAGGACATCTTCCAATAATGCAGCATCTCTCGCTCAGATCTTTTTGCAATGAGGGAGAAAAAATGTCACCACCTCTGCACAGGGGAGGAGGAACAGAAATCCAGGGTCTCTTTCAGAGGCCTTTCTCCTCCCACGGACAGAGGGACTGTTCTATGTGTTCCTTCCCTTTCCCCTGCTCCCCAGGGTACTTTGGAAGGTGGGAGAAGGCAATCCTCATAGTCCCAGCCTGGCTGAGACAGATATTGGACTTCCTCAACCTCTCCATAGCCCTGCCAATCACTCTTCCCCTGATTCCCAGCCTCCTGGGATGTGGCAGGGTGGCTTTGCGGAGCAAACAAGGAGAAGAAGGGCACATGCACTACCACAGTGAGTACTGCTGACTAGAAAATTGTCATATGCATGCACACTGGATTTGCACTCACCCACTGTGGAATATGTCAGACTACACATCTCAAAGAACATCAGTTACTGTAAAGGTAAGTAACCTCTTTTTCTGCAGAGAGATACTCTTATTGAAAATTATAATAATGTGGATAGGTTCATTTCTGAGCTTTTTGTGAATATAAAACTCTTGTGGAGTTCCAATGATTTCCTTAATAGTAGCATTAAAAAGGAATTTTGGATGCTAAAATATAACTGACAAATTTTAGAGAATGGGCCAGAATCAAAGTGCTAGATCTGAAACTTTGGAGAACTTCAGTTCAGGATCTGAACTTTGCAGCATGAGCTCATCTCTTATTTCTTTCTAGTGTTGATAGACTTAGGTTATGTCTATATTTACAGTGCTGCATCAGCGCAGCTGTATTGGTACAGCTGCGCTGCTGCAGCACGTCTGGTGAAGACGCTCTATGCTGACAGGAGAGAGCTCTTCCATCGGCATAAAAAAACTACCTCCACAAGCGGCATAAGCTATATCAGCAGGAGCAGCTCTCCCGCTGATATAGCGCTGTGCACACGAACGCTTATGTTGGTGTAACTTATGTCGCTCAGGGGGTGGAATATACACACCAGTGAACGACATAAGTTTTGCCAACATAGGCTGTAGTGTAGACATAGCCCTAGTCTAGTCAACTTTTTAGTACAAAAATATCTCTACAAAAGTAAACAAGGCTTTATTTTTTATACTTAATACTTCTTTACAAGCTTTTACATTTTGTTTTTGTAGAATGCCAGATTCACCTGGTGAAGTTCCCGAATATCCTTTGTTTGTTTCAGTCATTGATTGGCTAGATTCAATAAAAATGGGTCAGTATAAAAATAACTTCATGGCAGCGGGTTTCACAACTTTGGATGTGGTTTCAAGAATGAGTATTGAGTAAGTATGTAAACTATTATCGGTACAGTGGGTAAACTGCAATTGCTCAGATTAACAGTGATAGAGCCTAAGTCCTAAGATGTATGGAACAAAAGTATATTTTCACTTTGCTAGTACAGTTAATAAAAGGAAAAATAGACTTTCAACCAAAATATGGCAAGGAAAGATGATGTGGTGATTAAGAGACTCAGTAGACCTGGTTTCAATTCCTCACTCCGCCGCATACTTTTTGTGTGACCACATGAAATCAGTGGGACTATTTGTATGCATAAGTCCGTTGTTGGATAGGGGCCTTGAACTGCTCCCATTGAACCAATGGTAAAATGTACTTTGCTGTAAACAAGATCAGGTCCAGGTTGTGTACACTAATCATATCTTTTCTGTGTTGTGTGCAGACCCAAGCACACAATTGGAACTCAGTTCTTGATCCTGCTCCATTGAAGTTTTGTTATTGATTTCAATGGGAGCAGGAGTAGTGAATAATAATGACTCTTGGTATTGGTATCTAATTTGACATTTTACCATACATTGTGGCACATTTTGAATGTGAAGGGAGCTATATAATGCTAAATTCTATAATACTGGTTTTCCGAAAGTTGTATTGTACTTCACATTGTTTTTAAAAAAATGCTGTTCTTGTCTCAGAGGATTGGCATGAGCCACATAAATTACTCTTTTGTCCTAATGTTTAATATTTGGTTCAGCCACTTCAGAGCTTGTCTATTGTGTGGGGTTTTTATCGTGTGAAGATTTGTCACCAGATCATAATTAACTTTACTGCAGTTTTTAATCATTAGCATCCACTGGCTCTTTCCATTTGTCATTAAAGGGTCAAATACTGCCCTCCTCATCCACAGACGGTACTCAATGCAGTTAAATTGTTGGGAGGTTCTACAGTGAAGGAGCTGGATGCTTCATGGTGTTTCCTTTGCATCAGCCTGTTGTAGAAGTAGGTGAGGCAAAGGTGGACTTGAAGATAAGCTTGGGCAGAGCTGATGATTTGCTACTGTGCAGATCTACAAATTGTTGGTCTTCTCCCTGCCTCTCCCGCAAGCAGCAGAAGTGCTGCAGCAGCTGCAATAGTGAACATGAAGTGGTTCTGCTTGCCTCTGCAGCATGGGTGGGAAGGATTGCTTCCCTCCTCCCACCCTGTGGAGGTCTCTTTTCTCTGCTTGCTTCTCAGGCTTGTGTCTAGGGGCTGGGAGAAGGATTTTGACCTTTAAGGATACAGCAAAAAAGCTATGTCCTAGCTATGAGATGTGATTTTTTTCTAAATGGCTGCCTGTACAAATAAAGAATAGGTGGGTGCACCTTTGAATGCCTGCAAATTTAGGGCATTTTTGCATATTCAAATAAAGACATTGAATAGTTCTGATGAAGAACTACATTAGGTGCTGAACAATATGTGGAAGCAATCAGAATTCTTTCTGTGTGGCTGTACATGCATCCAAGATTAATTTTAACCTTTCTTTATCTTACAGTGACATTAGGAGAATTGGAGTTGTACTCATTGGACACCAGAGACGAATAGTGAGCAGTTTACAGACTTTGCGATTACACATGATGCACATACAGGAGAAAGGATTTCATGTATGAAAGTACTAGAAGCAACTTTGTTTTGTGCCTCAGCATTTCTAAAATGGAAGATATTCTCATTCCTCCCTTATGTTCCTCCCAACTTCAAGAACTGCAGTCTCCCGTTCAGACTATAAACACGTACTTTTATGTTAATGCTTCCAATGTGGAATTTTTAATCACACTGCATAGTTCCTCTGTCAGTTACCTGCCAATACAATCCTGGCGCACTGCAAGACTGTTGCTACACACTGGTGAATAACTCAGCATGGATGTGTAACTTTGTATAACAGTATTTGGGAAACTTTCATGGACTTCTTTGAAAGTAATAGCCTATTTGGCCTGGTGTGGCTTCCTTATTGATGTATTTAGAGTTTGATGGTAGATCAAAAAGTAATTGACTTTTTTCATGTTTTGTGATCATGTAGCTTCCAATATCAAATGTGCAATCAGAAAAAAAAGTTTGACATAAATATTTATTTTATCTCTTAACTAAATCCAAATGTATGGGTCATATTGTTACCTTAACTTTGTAATAGTTTAAATGCTGGTAAGCTGGTGCCTGAAAATGTTAGAATTCTTTGCAGAAATGACCAGTGATTTCATGTAGTGAATTCTCGTTATGTGTGACTAACTGGGGTGCGGATTAGAAAGAACTGAACTTTAAATCTTCCTGAGCCCTGGCTTTAAATTTATTTAACATCTGACATTATTTTATCCTTTATAGAGTTGGTTGCAAAATTGGTTCATTATTAGAATTTTTCACCATTTTTGTCTTTTTTATACTAAATATCTGCCTCTACCACATGGTGAGTAACTCTTGGAAAGGCTGTTGTACCAATTCTCAAGCCACACAGAATATTCAGTTGTCAGCTATACTGCACACTGCAGTCCCATAGACTTTACAGAGCTTTCTGCTCCAAAATCACAGGCCTCTACCACTGCAGCTAATGGAGAATCTCCATTAGTTAGTAGTTTTAGGGCTTATATAACTTCAGTGTGCCAGCCATTAGAGGGATGATGAGATCCTCATACTTGAGCAGGTCTGCCATACCATCCACGAGAGATCAGTGGAACACAAACAAACTAATCACTACTGTAAGTTACGCTATGTAAGAGTGCGGCATTAGTTACTACGTTATATGTAGGCAGAGAGAAAGGCCTAGGACAGCAGTGTAATAATATGTTGCCTTGAGTCTACTTTTATATGTTTGCTGTTAGAAGTAAAAAGCAGACTATGATGAAATGGAGTTCTAGTTATTAACTAGCTGGTCTTCATTTAGTACAAACGTCTAACTGACATCTAAGATAATTCTCTTTAAAACTAGAACTCTTTAATAGCCATATTTACATGCAAGAAAATGGATGCAAAGGCCAAACACAATAGTTGTACCTCTATAAGACTTAAAGCTTTCATGCTCTATTCAGATGACTTACATAGATATACTGGGCTACATTTTCAAAACTTGCATGAGATATGCGCTACTGTGAACCATGAAATGGGCGCATGTCTGCATGCTCTGAAAGCCACGCACATTTTTACATGCATGTCACATGTAAACTGGGTGCAGATGTTTGTGTTAATTTGTATACCATTTTTAAAGTTATGTGGAGCTACAATATACTTGAGCATTATTAATTTTCAGTTAAAAAGAGCATTTGGGGCGATCAGTAAAATGTATATGTATTACAAAATGAATTAACCAGACTAAGTAATCATCATGCTATTTATTGCTTAATTTGCAGCTTAAAAAGCATACTTCTTGACACTGGGAAAAAGCTGCTGTTATATATGGAAGGCAGAGAAGGAAGAACAGGAGAAGATTCAGAAAGATTTATCCTTCTAACCAGTTTCACAGACTAAGACACACTGGGTCTGATTCACTGCTGTTACTCCACTTTTATGCTGGTGTGACTCCACTGATTTCAACAGAGTAATAGTGGTGAATCAAGTGCATTTTTTTTGTTTTGTTTTTCTAAAGTTCTAACAGAGGAATAGATTTCCTAAAGCTATAGATTCACTAGTATCCTTGAATGCTAATTTGATGAATATGTTTCAAGAACTTAGACCCCAGTCCCACAAACACATACAAGAGTAAATTTGTGCACACGAGAAGTCCCAATGAACTGGACAGGACTACATATGTGAGAGTGTTTCCAGGATCAAGGGCCCTTAATAGAACAAACTAGCTTTAGTTCTTCTCTGTGAGGCGCTCTCCCGTAAATTTCTGCCCAAATTCCACATTTTATTTTTTGTTAAGAAGGGTTCTCTTATGGAACAAAAAGCATACCATTTTTTCCATGTTGTAAGACTTTTTTTTTAAATAAGAACTTCAGATTCAAATCTAAAAGCTGATTTTTGTTTACTGTTTTGCTTTCCCTTTTGCCTGTCATTGCTTCCATCTCCATCAAGGTGCCATTTGGGGAAGAGATCTTTGCAAGCAGCTTTTTAAACATGTAATGAGGAACGGGAGTCAAGTACTTGTTAAGAGGTACTCAATAATTACTCAAAATTAATCCAAACCACGTGGGTGCGTTCTTGCGCTCATATGTATGTTTGTTTATTTTTGGAAGTGTGGATGCAAAGCTGCATGTTACATATACATTAATCTGGATATGTCTCATGGAAATTAATTTCCAGATTTATCACACTTTTGAAAATATATTTTCAATAGAACAAATATAATAACAATATTAAAACATTTATTGATTAAATCTATTTTTATAAAAACAAGAGTTTAAGTAACCAGGGAAGGAGTGACAGAGGATTCTTTGGTGATGACATTTATTTAAGGAAAAAAACAACCTAATCATCATCTCCTAGAGTTTGTGGGTTTCTATGGATGGTTTTTGTTGTTGTTGTGCTGCATAACTCTTTCTTAATAATGATCTTGATCAAACTTACATTTCCCCAGCTTTAGAAACTGCATTTTTACTCTTGCTTGAACATGATGCCCACTCCACTGTTTCAACATACAAAAGAAATGCAATGAGGTTTGAGGTTTTTTAATATGCTGGTGTTGTCTTTTCAAATGTGTACATTTCTGTGCAGGCTACAAATGTATGCACAACGTTACCAGCAGCTTCCACTAAAATGGATGACTGTTTCTCCAGATGAAAATTAGCTGCTCTTAACGTACGCAGTTAGCATTCAAACTGATTTACTAGGCTATTCTTAAAAATCTAGCTCTCAGTGCACACCATTCAGTAACCAAAAGTGTTTGTTGAAAATGCACAGAATAAAGGGAGTGTGAGAGAGGCAAATACAAAAATTTATATTAAAATATGGGCATAGGAAAATGTACTGATATAGTAATTTACAGGTGAAGTCTCCACATACATTCTTCTCAATTATTTGATTGTTGTTCATCTAGAACAGGGGTCGGCAACCTTTCAGAAGTGCCGTGCCGAGTCTTCATTTATTCACTCTAATTTAAGGTTTCGCGTGCCAGTCATACATTTTAACGTTTTTAGAAGGGCTCTTTCTATAAGTCTATAATATATAACTAAACTATTGTTGTATGTAAAGCAAATAAGGTTTTTAAAATGTTTAAGAAGCTTCATTTAAAATTAAATTAAAATGCAGAGCCCCCTGGACCGGTGGCCAGGACCTGGGCAGTGTGAGTGCCACTGAAAATCAGCTCGCGTGCCGCCTTTGGCACGCGTGCCATAGGTTGCCTACCCCTGATCTAGAATGAAATACATCCATCTGCTATTGGCCTACACGGGTTCTTTGCACCATTAAAGCCTTCAAAATAGGGCTCAAGTGATACTTATGTAGTGAACAGCTCTTGTGCTGGCCCTCTGCAAAGGGATGAATTTCATCCCTAGTCCATAGTACTGATGATAGGTTACTTGAAATGAGATAACTACAGAAACCCAGGTCTGTAATATATTCTGTCCCTGAGAGATTTGCACACAACTGGTAGCATGCGAGTCATTGTGAAGACGTGGGTTTCTCATGAGATAAAAGGAAGGGAATTTAGGAGAAATGGCTTTAAATTTGCCCTAATGAACAAGTTGCCTCTGTTATGTTTTCCTTCAACATAAGTTATACATGATCAGTAGCAGCTCAAATGTAGGCTTCAGTCATGAGTATTATGTTTATTCTAGGCCATCAGCTGGGACTTTATGACAAAATATGTACATTTTCAACAGAAAATGATCCTTTAATTGAAAACAGATTCAAACATAAATTCAAAATGCATGTATTATGATCATATTTGTTGCTTTGGCCTACCCACTCTTCAAGTTTGTCCTAAACTTTGGTAGACATCTGCTGGACTAATCATCACTTACACGGGAATATTTCAATATATAGCTCACATACTGAAGTATTTTGATGATCTTTAACTTAGAATTTTCTGTTTTCTGTTTCTTTAAATATAATGGACATGTCCGTTAGCTGCACCAAGCTTATTGTCAGTGCAGCAGGAAAATGGCCCAAATGTGGCTCTAAAGTAACCTTTAGGTTTCTCCATCCTGGGGCTAGCTGAGGGTGTACCTGGCCCCCAGCACAAGTTAGAGCAGGTACAGGTAACTTCCATTGATTGGAATGGTCCCATAAGGGCCATTCTGTCATTTGGGGGTTGCTGTAGCATAGCACACTCTGGCCAAATACCCTCATGACTCTAACTCACCTTGGAATACCCTCTGCACAGAGTGGGGGAAAGCAGGTAGCAACTGAGCTGACTACACCTGCTTTATGCTATCAGGAGATTGTCTGCTGACAGAGAAATCTCCAGATCCCCTTTTAGGGCAGTTTTAAGTCCCATTTAAGTCCCCTATAACAGAAACAAAACACTTGCCCAAAAGTCATATTCCATGCATTTGGAATCCACAAATCTCTTCCTCCCTCACATATAATCCTTAGAAGATAGTAGTACATGCTGTTCAGAATACTGTGGTGGAATATAAATCCTCAGATTACAGACTAGGCTACACAGAGCACAGTATGGCTATAAAAAGTGTGTGTGTTATAATAGTTGAGATTTTCAAAGTGGACTACAGAATTTAATTATACAACTCTTGTTAAAACTAATGAGACTTGTGTGGCTAAATCCTCCAGTCAGCTTTGAAAAATTCAGCCAATGTGTATCGTGTGTATAGTTCCTGGCTTCTTATCTGAAAATGCACATCCCAAAACAAATATATTAAGAAGTGCAGAAGAGTGGCTCTCAAACTCAAACTATGGAGAGCTGGCTGGTCACACGATACTGGTCCTCCTCCTAATTCCAGTCACCAAATCACATTAAAAACAATGAACACTGTCCTAATGATATTTTCCATGTGAATAATTGCTGTAGTTGCTGTAGGGATTTCAAGTGATCATGAATGGTAGGGGAGGTGTTCTTGAGCCAATCTCTTGATTAACATGTGGTCCATATTGTAAAATAAAGGTTGAGATCTCCTGGTGTAGTAGCCCAAGATGCTTATACAGTATAAATTATTCTCTTTTAAATGTCATCTTATAGGATCTCATCCTCCCATCCCCGGATAATTTAAGGGAAAGTCTCAAGGCAATGGGACTTTCCAGATTTTTTAAACAAGAAGTATTCACTTTTAGAAAAGACAATATGGAGATTACATTTGGTTTAAAATAAATAGTAAGCACTATGAGATTATAAATCATATTTTCTTATTTTATTATGCTAAATAATGACACCAGTTCACGTAAGAGTATCTCTGTGTGTTTCTTTAAGATGTTCTCTAACAATATCTCTCACTTTTCCCTTATTGCAAGAGATTTCTCAACTGTTCCTCTGTTCCACAAAGACCTCTTCTATTATCCCTGTATAATTAAATGAGAAGCTAAGGTTATGGAAAACTTTATATTAAAGAAACCAATCCCAAAATCATTTAAAGCTTTCTTCCCTGCTATTTTTGCTGTGTTCCTAATTTGTGATCTACATCCCACATTTAGGCAATGTCAGGTTAGGTGCTATGTCTGTATCTCAGAAATAATATATGTTCTATACTAAAGTTGCTATAGTAGGCCCCAAACCTGCAAACATTTAAGCACACATGACTTCAATAGGACTACTCACATGAGTGAAGTTAGGCATAGATTTAAAGTGTTTGCGGGATTGAGGCTTTAATAAGTATGTATAAAGCAACAGTAGATAATGTTAATTTTATAGTTTTTCTTTTAACTTCAATACCATATTTTGTTTACCTGAGTAGAGGTCTAATCCAGGGGTCGGCAACCTTTCAGAAGTGGTGTGCCGAGTCTTCATTTATTCACTCTAATTTAAGGTTTTGCGTGCCAGTAATACATTTTAACATGTTTAGAAGGTCTCTTTTGATAAGTCTATAATATATAACTAAACTATTGTTGTATGTAAAGTAAATAAGGTTTTTAAAATGTTTAAGAAGCTTCATTTAAAATTAAATTAAAATGCAGAGTCCCCCGGACCGGTGGCCAGGACCCAGGCAGTGTGAGTGCCACTGAAAATCAGCTCGCGTGCCGCCTTTGGCACACGTGCCATAGGTTGCCTACCCCTGGTCTAATCTATGTGGCATTTTTATAAAATCTTCTGATTATATCTTTCTTTAATATGTTGGAAGATTTTGTTCAGTTCCTGGCTATCTTTATTTAGGGAATTCCATTTGTTTCTATAAATATTCTCCTCTTAGATGCACAGCAGGAATTTAGCTAATTCTCCAAATTTTTTACTAATAAAAAAATTAATGGATACAACAAGACCTCTTCATTAGTGGTGATTTAGTGAGCCTAGTATATATGAAGTAGAGAGAAGATCAAACCAAAATCCTGGATCCACTCAGACTCCTAAACTTTGGAGTTCAGAACTTCATTTAAATGTAAACTGTATGGTGCCTGGGTCCTATATAGTATGATGAGCCATACCTGAACCCAGGATCTGAACACTCTCAAAGTTTGGGAAATTCCAAACTGGAATCCAAATTTTGAGATGATGGTTCATTTCTGGTTGTCAATTATGAAGACAGTGTGCTTCAAATCAGCCTAGGTGAAGTAATATTTTCACAATATTATCACACTAAGATGATCTGATGATCTAGTACGTTGGCTATTAAGAAAAAAATCTATTTGCTGATTCTCCAGAATCCAACCTGTGACAATACTAGGCACCATCATTATAGCTTAGAATTTTCATTAGACGAGATTCTCTTTTGTGAACGGAATGTTATAATAATTGGGAATTCTAACTGTTCTGCACTTCTTATAACTATGTTTTGTGAGCAGCTGAAATAACAGTAAAGAGTATAGCTGACCAATGATGAGAGCCCTAAAAGCCCACATTTCAGTTCTCTCTAATTCAAATTGAACTCTTACTGGTTAGTCAAAAGGTGAAAAAGAAAAAAACCACAAATTTTGTTAATATACTGGATGCTTTGTGCTATATAATTTATAATCACTTTACATGACTGGAAAAGTGATCAGCTGAAGCAGACAACAAACTGTAGTTATTGTTTTAAATTTGTACATTATTATTCATTAAGCACTAACTGCAGGTTCAGTGCTGTAAAACTGCTATACAGGTTAAGGAGACATTTCCTGCCTTGTGAATCTTTCAGTCTACTTGATCGAGTGCATTTAAAACCCCGCTGGAAAGAATAATGTATTTTAATAGTAGAATCCTGTAATGAGAGTGATTACTGTTACTGATGTAAATAGTGTGACGATCTGAAGTTTGTGGGAGAGTGGGACAATGTCAATAGGGTCCAATCTTGCTCCTACTGAAGTTAATGGAAGTTTTGTCATTAACTTCAGTGAGAGTAGAATGAGGTTCTAAGTAAATTATACATATAATGATCAGTCCAAACACTATAAATGAGTATTTTCCCCCTCTATTAGCACTGTTCAATTGTTGCTAAAGGCCAAACTTGTACTAGTAACCATGCTCTCTTGTGATGTAAACAGGACTTGTTAATAATTCTTTATTGATATTTACAAGATATGGAACTCTGTCACTTAGGGCCTGATCCAAAGCCCATTTCAAACAGTGAAAATATGTCAATTGACTGAAATGGGCTCTTGATCAGGCTGTAGAGCTAGGGGATTGCTGTGGGGAAAGGAAGAAATACCCTACCTGAACAGTGGTGGAGAGAGGACACTAAGCATAACCAGTTGTAGCTCAGGGAGTGATGGAGGCTACCTTATGGTTGCTTTCTGCATGACAGAGCTGAGATCTGGTGAGGAGGAAATGCTCTCTATACTCTCTCTCTCTCCCGCCCCTCCCCACCCCCACCCCCGTTCATGTACCTGAAGTGGGCTGCCATAATTTAGCCCATAATAAGTACTGTTAAAGAAAATGTCAAGTACTGTACTGCATATAGTAGTACATCTAGAAATTCTGTAACTATATCTCCTCAGAAATAATATCCACAAATTAATTTATGCAATTTAGAAGAAAATCACCCCCAAATAAACAGAACCTACCAACCCAATTCAAATGTTTGTATAGTATTTCTTTATCTTGTTTTATTATCTCCCTAAGGCGACACACACCATGATAACCTATGACCTACCCCTCTTCATATTATTCCTTACTGGTACAGTAATTTTCCTCTTTGTAGGAGTTTGTTTCTTCTATGTATCTTACAGGTACGCCCAAAGATTCCGAAAAAACACCCTTAGTGCACTGTGCCCCAAATAATGTGATAGGTTTAAAATCATTTAGCATGATTTTAACGTCAGTTAATGAAGGGTACTGTTACAAATAATGTGAAAATAAAAATGTTTCTCCTAGGGGTTCTCTTTATTGGATTCCTGATTCAAGTCCATATTTCATTGGGATCGCATGGTTTTGAAAACTCCTAAGGCATACACCCGTCATTCATTAGTAGAACTTATGACAGGATACCTTTTCTACTCCCCCTCCCACAAAAGAGTAAGTTAAGTTTGAACCAGAACCTTTTCATTTAAAGCTACAGATTATTTTAGGGCTGTTTCTTCTTCCACCTTTTACAGCAATGCTTATCATGGAAGCAAAAGACCACTCTGACTGTGGTGGCAACATTTATCCCTGGAATAACTCCAATGAAGTTACTATACTACTGCAGGGATGAATGTGGTCCTGAGTTCTTAGCTAAGGCTTCATTCCTGCTCCTGTCGAAGTCAATGTCAAAACCCCCAACTACTTTAGTAGCACAGAATACATCATGGACATTACTACTGTGATTGAAAACCTATAAAACCAGCAAAAATATGGCCTGATTCTGACAGGTGCTTTGCATCTGCAACTCCTATTGACTTCAGTAGGACTGGCAGGCACTGTGCACCTCTGAAAATCATATGTGTAGTTTTCAGAAGCACAAAACTCCTTTGCAAATACTCCAATGCAGCAGGAAAAAAAGGTCTTTAAAAGGTCTTGTGATGCTGAAAATATGGATGTGAGACTACATTTACTAATTGGCAATGGAGTATCTTCCAGTAAAGCAACTTTAATTTGGTCAAAGATGGCAAAAATTCTGCTTCATCTAATTTTGTCTTCAAGATTATTTTTAAAATATGCTATTTCCATTTAGAGAAAATATGCAGAAAACATAGTTGTTCCCCTCAAAAGGTTAGTTTTGAATTTGACATGGAAGGTAGCGGTCTTTCTAGTTGTGTTTGGTACGTTTTTTCAGCATAGCCTCCAATTCTGTGTATTAGGCTTTAAACGTGTATGAATTCAAAGGGGTTTTTAATCTCGTCTTTGCTGTGAAATTAGGTTGTACACGATTAAATATGACTGCTCATTATAGTTTGCTGTTCTAGCATAGCCATAAAATGTATTGACATATGTGTATATATAAATATATATTTGATGACAGACACTTTAGGCAATATATAAATAGCCATGTCAAAACATCTAAAGTTGCAGTATAATCAGACTTGAAAAATACTTTACAGGTAAACAATGGCCTCTGCACAGATCTTTATCAATATTCTGAAAGCCACCTCCTTAGAAAGATGCCAGCTAACACTTGTGTTATGGCATTGCTTCTTTTCTCCTTAGAGATACATTTGACTATTGAGAACTACCTGTATCTAAATCACCTTTCTTCCTATACAAAAGTGGCCGTTGGGTGTTGTACCTTTAAGTTGTGCCATTCAGTGATTCTGAACATTGAAAAATGTGCCTGTGTAATACTGCAAACAGCAAGTGAGATCCAACATTTCTGAGAGATAGAACATTTCATAGCTGGCATAGTTATTTTCCTCTTGGGACTGCCTCACCATTTCAAATTACTTTTCTTCATGTAATATGCCTCCCACACATGTTCCAAATGCATTTTGGTTTCTCTCAAGTTATAGCAGTGTTGTGGGAATAACTGAAATAGAAAGTTTAAAATACTGAGCTTCAATCCCAAGAAGAATGTGGGAACCTACCTACTTTACATCAGAGGTGAAGTAGTTCGTATTTACTTGAAGGTGGTATTATTTTCCTTTTTTTTAAATCTACTATTATGAAGATATGATGTTCCATGTAAATTTTCATGTGCTGGCATGCCTACAAATTAATAGTGTAATAGACTGCTCAGCTCTCAAAACTAGGGCATTTTTAAAGTGAATTGCATTACATATGCCATCTATTTGCAGAACGAATATGGGGTTTGGCAAAGCTACCTGCTGAGCAACATAATAAGATTTTTGTACAAAGTACAAGTTACTGATTATTATTGTATTTTATTTTTCTATGATTTCTTAAGAGGCATTATCAGGTCTTACAGATGGGGTAAGCCTGTTTATTAAGATATTTATTAGCAAATAAAAGTTATAGTACTGGTGGTTATTTCTGAGTTCATGCTTTTTGTTTTATCTTAACTTGTGCATATGATATACAGTAAAACTTCTCATATGTGACCAGGCAAAAAATCAATTGCTTATCACAGAGTGGTGTTCAGGGTGGATCACATTGTATTCTAATTTTTGGGATGCTCTAGGTGGTCTTTTACAGCAGGAGGGTTCCTAATCAGTGTGGACTCTTGTATACATGTCACTGTAGATTCTGTGCTCTGATAGATGTCTTCACAAAATGCACATGCAATTGATTATGTTGTTAAAGAACTATACATACTGTGATAATCCCCAAACTGCAGAAGTCACCAGGATCTGATCCCATATACATAACAGCACTGTCTCCTGCAAAAGAAACACTGTTTATCTGAATCGGAACACTTTTTAAATTTGTTATTAAAGCTCTGTATTTTCATTCAGTCTCCATAAACTGGGTCTGTGAGCATAGGTCTTCACTGAAAAATGCTACTTGCAACTTCTTTTCTGAAATGGCAGTAGAGACTTGACTTTCCAGTCGCACTTGGCAACAGGTTTCTAACACATATTAGTTATTATTGTTTTATTATTCACATAATGCCACAGCTATACATTGTACTTTACAACAAGAAAACAGTGCTAAACAAAATACTTAATCCCAGCCCCAAAACGTTTAAAATCTAAAAGTATGAGCAGGCTTTTTCTTCATAATGCCTTAAATGCAGTACAAAACTTTTCTCTTACAATCAGACTTATTTCACACGCTGAGTAACTTACATGCTGTTGCCAACTCTTGCAGTTTTGTCGCGAGATTCATAATCACTGGTGTTTTTCTTAAAGCCTCAGCTTCTTGAGTCAAGTGATTCTGGGAGAATCTCAGCTTTCATAGAAAGAAAGAAATTTTTAGGCACTACTGCAATACACATACAAAATAACAACAATATCTTTCTATTGCTGTGGCTAGCATAATCAACCTACCTCCTTCCAGGGCCGGCGCTTCCATTAGGCGACCTAGGCGGTCGCCTAGGGCGCTGCTATTTTGGGGGCGCCTGCGCCCCCGCCGCCCGTAAAAATTTGGGGGCGGGACCTTCCGCCGCCTAGGGCGCCAGCAAAGCTGGCGCCGCTACTGCCTCCTTCTAGAACTCTATTCACCGTAGTAGATAGACCACAGGTGGGCAAACTATGGCCCGTGGGCCACATCTGGCCTATGGGACCCTCCTGCCTGGCCCCTGACCTCCTGGCCCGGGAGGCTAGCCCCTGGCCCCTCCCCTGCTATTCCCCCTCCCCCACAGCCTCAGCTCACTGTGCCACCAGCTGTGAGCTCTTGCCGGGCAGCGCAGCTGCAGAGCCGCAGCCTGACCCGGTGCTCTGTGCTGCGCGGTGGCGTGGCTGGCTCCAGACGGGAAGCATGGCTGCCTGTCCTGGTGCTCTGGGTGGTGCGGCTGTAGCACCGCCAGCCACCAGTGCTTCAGGCAGCGCGGTAAGGCAGCAGGGAGATGGGGGGGTTGGATAGAGGGCAGGGGAGTTGGGGGTGGTGGTCAGGGGGCGGGGGTCTGAATAGGGGGTGGGGTGGTCAGAGGGCGGGGAACAGGGGGGTTGAATGGGGGCAGGAGTCCCAGGGGGGCAGTCAGGAAAGAAAGGAGGGGTTGGATGGGGCGGCATGGGGCAGTCGGGGGGGGGGCGGTCAGGGGACAGGGAGGGAGGCAGGGCCGGCTCCAGGCACCAGCGAAGGAAGCAGGTGCTTGGGGCGGCCAATGGAAAGGTGCGGCACGTCCGGGTCTTCGGCGGCGGGTCCGTCAGTCCCTCTCGGAGGGAAGGACCCGCCGCCAAAGAATGAAGTGGCACGGTAGAGCTGCTGCCGATCGCGGCTTTATCTTTTTTTTTTTCCCCGCTTCGCCGCTTGGGGCAGCAAAAAAACTGGAGCTGGCCCTGGAGGGAGGGATGGGTGGGGCAGGGGTCCTGGGGGGGCCGTCAGGGGACAGGGAACGGGGGGATTGGATGGGGCAGGAGTCCTGGGGGGGACATCAGGGGGCGAGAATCGGGGGGGGGGTCGGATAGGGGGCGGGGGCCAGGCCAGGCCAGGTTGTTTGGGGAGGTACAGCCTCCACTAACCGGCCCTCCATACAATTTCGGAAGCCCGATGTGGCCCTCAGGCCAAAAAGTTTGCCCACCCCTGAGATAGGCCCTAAATGGTTTAAGACTTTTCATCCACCATTATGTGCTACAGTTTGTCGTCTTGGGAACTTGGGTTACCATCACCACTTGCCCCAGTGCTCTGCTCTCTGTACTAGGCTCTCTACTGATGAAACAGTTCAACTAAAAGTTCCTTCTCTCATATTCAAAGCCTACTGCTTGCTCCTTCTCCAACCATAAGCTTCCATAACAGCTGTGTGTTCTACTGGAACCATGGAAATTTTGACTAGGGAGGTGAAGGTAAGTGTGGGAGAGAACTTTCACAGGTGCCTGCTTTGGACTTTGGAATTCACTCACATAAAAGATTAAAAATGACCATAACCCTTCCCATGTTCAGAAAGAAATGCAAAACTTGTATCATTGATTTCCCTTAGTAATGGCTGAATACTCACACCAGATCCATTTTTCCTGCAGGCCAGGAAAGGGGAGAGAGAGTACACCTGCCCTGTTTTTAAATATCTGAAACATGCACCAATATTACAGATATATCAGCCATCTGAGCAGCTAGATTTATAGCTTTGTTGATCCTCAATTTAGCCTCTCTGTGTGATCATGGGTAAATCACGTAATCTCTCTGGGCCTCAGTTTCCACAATAATGATAGCCCTAAAGTGGAATATTCAGAGGCAGATTTTGAAACTCCTCCCAGTCAAGAGTTGGTTCAGATCTGAGTTTTGGGGGGCTTTTTGGTGAGTGGAGGTGGGGAAGGGATTGGGAAGGGCTGTCTCCAGTTGCATCATTTCTGAAAAAGTCAGGAGAAGACGGGGTTGGGAAAATTGGCTCTAGTGCCTGTGTCCAAAGTTGGGCAAGGTGTGGAAGACATAATGGAGCATCCAGACCTCTAAAAAAGTCTGGCGTAGGGGGCAAACCTAGGTTTGGGAGGGGGAAGCAACTGTCCTCCTTTCCCCATGCCTGTCTCTCCTGTAAAACGTGGACGATGAGCCTGACAGCAGCAGCAGCAGCACATGTAGCCCCTGGGCTGGGAGCTGCTGCGGCAGGGCCGGAGTCGCTGGGATTCATTTTGCGCTGCGGAGCTCAGAACCTACAGGTCTCGCCGTGGGGGGAGGGGGCGGAGCTAGCGGGTGGCGGATTGGAGGGGGCGGAGCTAGCGCCGGAGGGGAAGGAGTTTATGCGCGGCGGACTGGAAGAGGGGGCGGGGCAATCACGTGCGGGGTGGGGCTTGGAAGAGGGTGGAGTAACGGGGCTCGTGGGAGGAAGGGCGGGGTCGCGTCAGGACTGCGCGCCGGCGTGGTCACCTAGGTAACAACGCAGGCGGTGGTTGTTGGTGGGGCCGGGACCAGCGAGCGGCGGCGGCGGCGGGTCTCGGTGCGCGCGGGTGGGGAGGCCGCGGTGAGTGCGAGGCGCCGTAGGGCTGAGACACAACCGAGCTCCCGGCCTCGAGCTCCCGGGTGTGCGAGCTGCAGACGGTCCCGCGCCGCTTGTTGCGGGGGTCGGTGCCCCCCGGGTGATGCTGGTTCCCCCTTGCGGGCAAAGCGGGAACCGGGGGGTCCTGCCCCGGTGCACTGAGCGGCGCTGGCCTCGGCGCCGGTCCCTGCGTCTCCGAGTGCCCCTGTCGCAGGGTCTGGCCTGGCTCAGAGCGCGCCCGGGCCCCCTGAGCCAGCAGCTCCTCAGTATTTTGTTTTCTGCTCATTAGTCAATGTCTGACCCTTACCCCCTCCCCGCGCTTATTCACGGCAGTGTGCAGCTCCCCCTTCCCCCGCCAGAATGATTAATACCCTGGTATGGTTTTCTTTGGCACTATGGTACCTGGGGTTCACAAACGCTAGTGATAGTTTATAGACTCAAACTTTAAAGCCTGGCGGGACATCATCTCGTCTGAGCCTCTTGCACATTGCAGGCCACAGAATCTAGCCACCCACTCCTGTAATAAACCCACAACCTCTGGCTGAGTTACTGAAGGCGTCAAATCATGATTTGAAATCTTCAAGTTATAGAGACTCCACCATTTACACTAGTTTATACCTGCAAGTGACCCGTGCTGCAGAGGAAGGTGAAACCCCCCCAGCTCTCTGCCAGTCTGACCTGAGGGAAAATTTGTTCCTGACTCCCAAATATAGCGATCAGTTGGACCCTGAGCATGTGGACAAGACCCACCAACCAGACACCTGGGAAAAAATTCTCTATAGTAACTCAGAGCTCTCCCCATCTACTGTCCTGTCTCCAGCTGTTGAAGATATTTGCTGCTGGCAGTTGCAGATCAGCTATGTGGCATTGTAGGCAGTCTCATCGTACCATACATAGGCGCCGACTCTGTGGGTGCTCCAGGGCTGGAGTACCCACAGGGAAAAATTAGCGGGTGCTCTGCATCCACTGGCAGCCAAGCTCCCCCCTCCTTGCCTCGTTCTCCCCCACCCCCGAGCAGGCCGTGTCCCCACTCCTCCCCCACCTTCCTAGCGCTTCCCACCTGCCGCCTAACAGCTGTAGGGCGGCACTTAGGACTTTCTGGGAGGGAGGGAAGGAGTGGGGACAACGTGCGCTCAGGAGAGGAGGCGGAGAACAGGCAGGGCAGGGGCGGGGACTTGGGGGAAGGTGGTTGAATGTGGGGGAAGGGGACGGGGCTCGAGTGGGAAAAGGTAGGATGGGGCGAGGACTTTGGGGAAGGGGTGGAATGGGGGTAGGGCGGTACAGGTGTGGGAAGAGGTGGGCGGGGGGGTTGAGCAGCCACCGGGCAGAAGGGAAGTCGGTGCCTATGGTACCATACCCTCCATAAACTTAACAGGCTCAGTTTTGAAGCCAGTTAAGGTTTTTGCCCCCACTACCGCCTTTGGAAGGCTATTCCAGAACCTCACTTCTCAGATGTTTAGAAGCCTTCCTCTAATCCATACTTAAACTTGGTGATGGCCAGTTTATAGCCATTTGTTCTTGTGTCAACATTGGTTCTTAACTAAAATAATTCCTCTCCTGCACTGGTATTTATTCCTCTGATGTAGTGTTAGAGAGCGATTCCACCTCCCCTCAGCCTTCTTTTAATTAGGCTAAACAAGCCAAGCTCTTTGAGTTTCTTCTCATAAGGTAGGTTTTCCATTCCTCTGATCATCCTAGTAGCCCTTCTGTTCCAGTTTGAATCATTTTTCTTAAACACGGGAGACCAGAATTGCACACAATATTACAGATGAGGTCTCACCAGTGCCTTGTATAATGGTATAGTATTAACAAGTGGCTGGTGGTATCCCCTTTTTAACAGATGGGAACCTGAGACAGAGATGTTAATATCCAAGGTATCCACTAATTTGGGGTGACCAATATGATGTGCTTATGGCCTGTTTTTTTTGAGTACTTAGTATTATATAGCATCTTATCTATTCAAGCACAGCTCCAGCTGCCATCAGTTGTAGCTGTGTTTGCTCAGCGGTTCTGCAAATAGCCCACTGGGTTCTAAGTTGGACACCCTGAAAATGAGGAACACAGAATTAGTGACCACTTGAAGTTTAGTTTCAGGAATTTGTCCTGCATCACATAGTAACTCTGGCAATGGCAGTTCTCCAGGGCAGCATTCAACTGTCTTAACCATGAGACTATCGTTTCTCTTCCTGTAATGATAATCTCCTACCTTATTCAGTACACACCTTCCAGCTTCTGCAACAAATGAGACAGGGGTTCTACAGACAACAGTCTCCTTTACTACACAATCCTCATTCATTCCCCATGCACTGAATGAGGCTGGAAAAAAATAGTATCTGACCATGTGATACAAGACTGTATCATAGGTCATTAGGGGCCAAAGTAAGGTTGCTTGGTCAACTTTAGTTTTGGCATTTTTTAATTTTTGAGTGCCTGACTTTATAACCTCAATTTTCTTTTAATGTCGCTCTTTATATATAATTTCCTAGCTTTTTAAAAGAGCAAACTAAAAATACCGCATTCCATCATGTAGAATCATTGACACCCGTGTGGTTCATCAGCAGTGTTTGGACCTTTAGCTCCACCTGTGCCACTTGAGCTTTCAGACTGAGAGTAGCAGAGTTATCATCTTTGTGAGCCAGCCACTAAAGGGAGAGAAGGGACACATTTTGCCTGTGGGTTTCATAGCTCTTTGCTAATTGCAGAAGAAAGTTAAGACTTGGGATCCTAGGTTCTAGTCCAGTTTCTGAGAATATTTTCAAGCGGTTGCAGAAAACCTTCTGCCTCTGTTTTCTCTTCACTCTGAAGCCTGATTCCTGCTGTCCCAGACCCCTCCAGCTTATCCTCGTAACAGTCTCCCCATAATAATTAAAAACAATGTTAACATGTTAGCTGACACGTGCTAAACATATCTCATTTCCTCAGGTAGACGAGACTCCTAATGTATCGCAGTTATGTGACACTGAACTTTAAAATATCCATCAAATTTATTTATCTTTCCTTTATGGCACCATCTACCACATGAAGTAAAAAAATGCTTTAACATTAATCTGAGGGATTTCCCTGTTCTGAATTTACTCACTCTATGGCATTTATTAAGTTAAATCATTCTTGTCTGTTGGCCTCTGTTCATTCTAGTTCTATGGCTGAAATTGAGAGTATCATCCTTGATTTTTTTCCTAATGTTTGCTTGTTATGAGTTAGAAGCATTGTTCATATCTTCTTAATGGATTTAAATTCGGTTATAATCCACTTCTTGATTCTGGTGACCATAATAAGATATTTGATTAAAACTATATCTTGCATTTATGTACAACTGGGGTATGCTGCTCCTTAGCGTTATCCAGGGCATTGACAATTATTGATTAGTGGAATAGGAAGCCGAGAAACAAAGATGGGAGGGAGGGATCAACAATGCTCTAGCTCTCTTTATAATAGAAGGTGCTATTCAGATCTGCTGTAGTTGAGATGGCAGAACTTCCAGTAAAATTCCTTGTTTTCACACACATGACTTTCTGAAAATGTTCATGTTTAGTTTTTTCCTGAAGATTAACTTAACTCTGTCATTTTTCTATTTAACTAAGGGTAGGGCATGTTGGAGGGTGAAGGGCAGGTGTCTGGGAGTACATTTTTCTGTGTTTGTTCTTTAATAAAATTATAAACTGTTATTTATGGAATGCTGCTAGAAAAAATGGCCTCAGTTTGAAACTGGGTAGGTATAAAGATCTCATTGAGGATTGTGTACTTCATGTCCACTTGTTTGCTTTAGTGAAGGGGTGGGCAAACTACGGCCCGCGGGCCACATCCAGCCTGCGGGACCGTCCTGCCCAGCCCCTGAGCTCCTGGCCCGGGAGGCTACCCCCCGGCCCCTCCCCTGCTGTTCCCCCTCCCCCGCAGCCTCATCTCGCTCACTCCGCTGCCGGCGCAATGTTCTGGGTGGCGGGACTGTGAGCTCCTGGGGCAGCGCAGCTACAGAGCCTGGCCTGACCCGGTCTCTGTGCTGTGTGGTGGTGGCAGCGGCAGCGTGGCCCAGCTCCAGCCGGGTGGTGCAGCTGTAGGGCCGCCAGCCACTGGTGCTCCGGGCAGCGGGGTAAGGGGACAGGGAGCGGGGGGGGAGGGGGGGTGTTGGATAGAGGGCAGGGGAGTTCAGGGTGGTGGTCAGGGGGCGGGGATGTGGATGATTGGGGGGGAAATGGGGTTGAATGGGGGCAGGGGTCTTGGGGGGCAGTCAGGAAGGAGGGGGGTTTGGATGGGGCAGCAGGGGGCAGTCAGGGGCAGAGGTTCAGGGGACAGGGAGAAGGGGTGGTTGGATAGGGCAGGGGTCCCGTGGGGACCGTCAGGAATGAGAGGAGGGGTTGGATGGGGTGCTGGGGTCCAGGGGCAGTCAGGGGACAGGGCTGTGTGGATGGGGCAGGGGTCCCAGAGGGGCCGTCAGAGAACGACGGGCTTGGATGGGGCAGGAGTCCGGGGGGGGGGGGCAGATAGGAGTTTGCCCGCCCCTGCTTTAGTGGAATAGAAAATAAAGTTTTAAGCAGTTCAGAAATTGCTTGAGAATATGCTCATCTGGCATCTAAGACTTTTGCAGTCTTCTGAAGCCCTTCTCTCCTTTGTATCATCACTCTGCATGTTTCCTGCCTACATGGACCAGTGGGCTTAAGCAAGGATATGGGATCTGCTTCTAAGACATTGCTTGTGTCTCCCTTCCTCATGGCTGGGGTTGTCGCCTTTCACTGCCAGCACCAGCAAGTTCCCCCACCTATTGAGGTAGATGGGTGGAATTTCTAGGCCACTGCTAGGACTCTTTCCGTGAATTAGCCTGTAAGTGCTTTATTGAAACCCACACACACACACAATGCTGTCTTTCAAACAAACTGGCTTAAAGTTTAGGAAGGAAAAATAATAAGGACAAAAAATACTAGCTTCCTAGATTTTGAGCACTAACAGCATTTTTTTCTGTGTCCTACATATCTTGCAAATGCTTGACGTTCTTAAAACAGTAACTTTTTTTCTTTCGCCGTTGGTGAAGTTAAAACCTTTGTTAACCCTGCCTTGCAGAAACCTGTCTGCTGCTGCTGTAAAGGCTGGCACCCAGTCCCCACTGTTGGCATTTAAATAATCCTAATCTCATTTTAGAAGTTTATACCTAATATTAAGCAATGGCACTATTACCCTGTTAAACAATAATATTTATAATAAAATAGCTGTTGCCACAATAGAGCGGCCCAGGTGAAATCACCACCACCAACAAAAAAGTGCAGAAGTGAAGGTCTCAACAGCAATGTTAATTGAGCAGCATTGCATATATGTAGTATATTCTGTTCCTGTATTTTCTTGTTAAATATGTTCTTTGATTAATATTCATGTTGATATACTTGACCATTAAATATGCCTGATGTGTGTAATGTGGATGAGTTTACGTTGGCGTTGAAAACTTGACTTTTCATGCTCTTAAAAAATAAACAAACATACAGTATAACTTCCGTGTTGCATTAAGATCACTATTGTAGGTTTTAGTAAAGGTAAGTGTTCAGTTTTCTAGAATATCGGCTCAAGAGGGAAGTGTGTATCTTTATAGCATTTATGTTCTTTGCTCATTCTATCAACATCGGAGTGACTCTTTTTTTATCATCAAACTATCACAAGTGACCAAGTCAGCTAAAAGAGAAAAAAGAGTGTACTTTGTCATTGTACTTTACTATAGAATTTTCAACAGAAAGTAATTTTTCTCTTTGGCTACTCTTTCAGAATACTGGCAAATCTCTTGTGCAGACAACAAATTGGCATGTTTTGGAGAACAGGATTCTTGTCAGGTTCGTTTTGGCAAAGTACAAGCTTGACGTTTATATCCAGAAATGTCAAAAGCTTTTATTGTACCAAACAGAATCAAGAAGAGCTAGAAGAAAAATGAAAATTAACCAGTTATGGCAGTTCATTGACAAGCTCCTATTTGTAAAGGAAATACTACCAATAGCAAATAACTTAAACTACTTCGGTAGCAACTTAATCAACACACATGCTGCTGAACATATAGCTACGCGATATATTAGTAGAATTCCCGAAGCAGAGTGTTTCAGACACAGTACATAATAGAAATTATAAATCTGTTCTAAATAGATTTACTACAGCCACTTCTTGCCACGTGTACTTTAAGCTAATGTGGTGGGTAAAATAACTGTAATTTTCTGTTAAATGTGTTTAGAATAATTTAATAGTTAAATGTTCAATCTTGGTTTTCATATTGTAAGGTGTTGTTGAGCTAATGGGATTGAATAGTCTTTATCAGCCTCCAGAAAGTTTCTTGGTAATCTAAATTCACCAACAGTGTCTGGAACTGAGTTGTGTATAGTTCTGTTCTCTATACAGGATGGAAATTTTTTTTCCTCCTGAAAATTCTTTTGGCATTATGTATGTTTTATTAGAGTGCCACAGACGTTCAATGTCAATTATCACATGTTGAAATTATTCCCTGATTGTAGCTTTCAAGGACTGCCAGTTCTTAATTTTCTATATGCAGTATGTCCAAGCAGATACTGTAAGAGAATTCACAACACAAGCTCCTTTTAGTCCCCTACTGCTGAACAAAGAGAGTTTCTGGGCCTAAGGCTACGTCTACACTACCCGCCGAAATCGGCGGGTAGCCATCGAACTATCGGGGATCGAATTATCGCGTCTTGTCTGGACGCGATAAATCGATCCCCGAACGCGCTACTTCGAACTCCGGTACTCCTGCAGGGCGAGCGGAGTTACCGGAGTCGACGTGGGAGCTGCGAACGTCGATCGTGCGCCGCGCGGACGCGAGGTAAGCGCGCCAAATTCAAACTAAGATACTTCGACTTCAGCTACGCGAATAGCGTAGCTGAAGTCGAAGTATCTTAGTTCGATCCCTGCCCCTAGTGTGGACCAGCCCTAAGTAACAATTTGGCTTCCCTCTGACAAGTAGCACTGTGTTATGTTGTCTGGCTACATCTCTGAGTAATCCGTCATAATCAGTTTCTGTTTACGGTTAATTATTTCCTAATGTACAGTTCTTAATACCAACATAAATAACTCATTTCAGTTATGGTTTCAATTAATCATACTTTATTTACAGTTTTGGTTTCAATAACCTTACAGTAGGTGTGTGAAAAGGCAAATGTTATTTTGCAAAATTACAACATGAAGATTTTATTATGTAAATTGTGATGACTGGCTGGACTTCTGATAGTTTAAAATATTATATAAATCTCATTGGTGAAGTTTAGTAAAAAATAATGAAGTGCTACAGTCTTGTTGGCATTTGTATCACTAGAACACTTTGACTAATGATTCGTTGGCTAGCAATACTGACAAGGACATTGGCTACTTATAACACTGTCTATATAAGCACAATCTACTTTTGTGTCAGGCTTCTTCCCAGTAATCAGCTTACACTCTATTTACTTTCTGTATTAACCAAACCTACCGTGACACTGCTTGTATAGGGTCTTATTCATATTGTCCTCTTAAAAGCCTGAGGACTTCTGACCCACATTCCTATCTACTGTGCTAGACCTCTGGTACCGTAACCATTTTAAATAGCGATTTCCTTTTCTATTCTTCTGAATCACAGGTGGTCTCTGTGCATTAAATCAGAATCATGGGATTGTTTGATAAGCTAGCAGGATGGCTTGGTCTGAAGAAGAAGGAGGTTCATGTTTTGTGCCTTGGGTTGGACAATAGTGGCAAAACAACTATCATTAATAAACTTAAACCTTCAAATGTAAGTAGCTTCAGTTCACTGCTAACTCTCTATTACCAAATGTTATTGCAAAGTTGATGGGGGGAAAAAGTGAATTGTGTTTAAAAAACCACCACCACCGCCTACTAATATGCCTAGTGTCTTCTCAGATCACAGGATAAAGAAGGGTTTATGATGGACGAGATTAAAAGTGGGCTGTGAAAACTGTTTTTATTTTGAAGAAATAAATATTATAGTTTGAAACTTTAATGATTTGGGACAAGTACAGTTTTACTGCAACTAGCACTTGTCTGTAAACATCATTATCTTTGTTTTAGACTATTAATGATTAAAGATGGTGCTACATAACTAGGAAATTAAGAGTGAGAATGCAAAACTTTTATGGTGAATTCAGCATTGATACTTTCCAAATTAATGGACTGTGACCATCAGATGTACTAATCTATTGCTAAAGAGAGAGTGTGAGTTCACCATCAATGTCTTGTGTAACTGAGTGTGATGAAGGGTACATATTGCTCTTTGATATGGTTTGGCGATAGAACTGAATGACATTTGGAGTGACTATAGCATTGAAAACTGGAGACTCTTCCCTACCATTTTATGTCCATGCATTCAAGGATTCTGGTGGATTATGTGTAGCCTGATGTAACCTTAACTGTCACTAAACATAGTTTGTTTGTTTGTTTGTTAATATCCTATTACATATTTAAATGAAGATTGATATCTTAAAGGAGGAGACTTTTTAGCAATAGCATGTCGTATCAAGTTGCAATTTATAAAGGTACTGAGAGTCTAATGTTTCTTGCTCCAGTAATTTTGCTTCTGATAAAATATAATTGGATCTATAAATGTAAACTAGATATCTATAAAATTCCTTTTTAGCAAGATGCAAGCTATCACAACCAGCACACTATGATGTTTCTGGTTTTGTTCTCAAAAGTGATGACCTTGGGATCTTATTATTATATCTATTTTTATAATATGGCTCAAAACAGTGCAGTATCCAGAGCATGGGTCAAGTCTTGAAGTTAGCACTAAGATATGGCAGTGATGGGCACAATAGAAAACCCTAAAATAGATAAGCTAATTATATGAGTAAAGCAAGTAGAAACTGTCTCCTCCTGTTTACTTCATCAATCACATTATGGTAGTTATTTGTGAATGTATTGTAAAGCGAAAATATGCAATAACACTATTTTATTATTTTGTTAAAATGTAACAAACTTCATTAGATCAGAGTCCCTGAAAACTACTAATTCTGATAAATGAATTAGTTCACCTGACAAACTGCTCTGAACTGTCAGCTAATCATCAGAGTACAAAGCCAATGAATATATTTCAGGCTGAGCAGTCACCTTGGAAAGAGAGCTTGAGAGAGGCATTTAAAAAAAACCACTGTCCCTTTTTTACCTGCCAGCTAGAATTTTAGATTAGTTATGAAATTCAAAGAAGTCATCTGTAATTTCTAGTATAAGATATCCTTGAAGGAAAGTTGTACCTTCTGTGTTCAGTGCAGAGTCGTGACCTCTTAATGATGGAAACTGCTAGCCAAACTACTTCTTGTGGTGGTGAAAATAACTTTTTTTTTTCATAATGGTTTTAAAGATCAATAAACTAAGCCAGTTTTAGTGTATATGTGGGGGAAAGCCAGTTGCTTGTAAAAATCTTTTATAAATAAGATTTTAGAGCCTCTTATTTTCTCAAATAGTTGGACTCTTTGCAACCTTGTTATTGTTTTTTCTGAAAGATTCTGTCATATTGCACCAACTTTCCAGAAAAGTTGCTCTGGTAACCAGGCTTTTTGTTGAGCTGTGGTGCTCTGTTTTGTCCCAACCTTCCCTTCTTTGGTAAACATGGTACTTTCTTTGAAGTGCTCTGGTAGTTGACTAAGAACTAGGTCAACATAAGAACCTAAAAATTCAAGCTACTGCTTCCCAACGTAAATAGGTTCCTGCTGTAGCTTGTGATAAAGAATATTGGGACAATATGTCCTCTCTTTCTAGTTAAAAGTGTTGAGGTATAATATACTTCTCTTTGGGTTGAAGTTGTGACCCTCAGAGGGTAAAAATACTTGGATTCTTTGTACTCTGACCTTATTGGTAACTCTTCAACCCAGAAAGCTATCACTTTCTGTGATAGTATGTTACTTAGCTCTGGTCAGTATGTAGTCTGTACAGAAACTATAATTTAAAGTTTGTTGCAAAAGCAAGAGAATTCAATATTAAGGCTGAAACATCCTCACTCCCGAGCCTTGGCCATAGGTAATACAAGGTCTCCATTTTTTTGCTAAAAAATCTTGGATCTTGAGATAGAGGAAATCCTGGGAAAGTATGTTAAGTACCTGCCATGTCCATCCAGAGGTCTTCTATGTTACTCAAATGTTTCCTGAATATTATATATTGCACCGAAATTTGGGGGAATATAAATAATTTAGAAATGGTTACATTTCAGTAGCTGTGTTTCTAACTTAATATGAGTTTGTTGTAAACATGAATTTTCTCTTTTTAAGGCTCAAACTCAAGACATAGTTCCAACAATAGGATTCAGTATAGAAAAATTCAAGACATCCAGGTAACACCACTTTTGTGTACACTAAATTAGTCTTTCTCTTTTAGTGTGATGTAATCAAACATGATGATGTGTGGTGATGTAATGAAGTGTAATTTGAGTCACTCATGTTGCTGTATCATAATATGTTGTATGTACTGGTGCTGCTCTCTAATGTGTGAAGAGGCCAATAATGTTTTGTAGTACCGCATGAGAGACTTGGCTTTGATTCCTGGCCTCACTTATAGAAGCAGTAGGGCGGGGACTCTACCGATTCAGTGTGTGTAGTCTTTAGGCATGTCTCAAATCACTGAATATTAACCTGTACTAGGTTAAGAAGTATCACTGAGATACTTTGAAGGGATCTCGATCTTCTCTCATTAACTGAAAAATGGTGGCTGTAGCCTTGACAATATGAAAGTTGCATTGTTTAAAGTCAGGAAAAGAGGGGGAAATCATCAGTTTCAAGAAGGATGGTAGACGGGCAATTGCCTCAACACACCCCATTTGTGTGTCTAAAAAAATTGAAAAAATATGGGAGAATAATGAAAAACCCTTAATGTAACTTGACAATATTTTGAAAAAGGTGTGCAGGCAGTCTTCAAAGTAGTGTGGCCTATTGGTTGGGAGACCTGCAAGAAATTCATGAGTTTCTTGCTTGGACTGGGATTGATGGGAGTAATATTTTTAATTGCTTTGGGTATCACCTGGTATCACCTACAAATCACAATGCTTTGACCACCGCTAGGAGAGGACAGTATACATTCTTCTGTATTGCTGTCCTTTATCTGCTTTTTGAGTTGGTTATCAGGAGAGGTGCAGAGTGGCAATCACATTTTCATACATAATGAGTGTTTAAAATGCTTTCTTCAGCTCATGAAAGATTCATCTGAGTTACTATCAGAACCATTTTCCAGTATGCAAAGGGTTTGTCTACACAGGGACATTATTTTGAAATAAGGTAAGGTGTGAAATTTAAAGCACAAGAGCTACTCCAGAATACTCCCTGTGTGGCTACTGGTATTCTGGAATAAGAGTGCTTTTTTCCAGTTTAGCCTAATCCACTTCCAAAGTGGATTAATCCAAAGTGGATTAATCCAAATCAGAAAAAGCACCCTTATTCTGGAATAAGTCTCCATATGGGGAACTATTCTGGAGTAGCTATTGCAGAATAGTTCATTCTGTTTTATACTAGTGAGCAACCTGCAGCTTTGCCACTCGAGTTTCATGGTTTTATGCTAAGTATGAGTAAGGGTGGGTGAATGTGTGTATTGTGCTGGGACAGTTGTGTGGATTTGTGCAGGTGGTGAATAAGGAATATGTGTTGCGGGGTGTGTGTGTGTATTTGAGGTTGTGTATGCTGGTTGTGTTTTTGTGTCTGGGAGATGTGCTGGGAGATGTGTGTTGATTTGTATAGGTGATAGTTGGGTGCACGGTTGTGGCATTTGGACCATCAGTGCAGGCTCCCTCATACAACAAATGAAATTGTTGCATGCAAATTAGCTGTAGAGTAAGGTTGGTGATTGGTTGTGTTATTTCTGTCACAATGGTCTAGAACACTTGGTGTGGCATAGATTACTTCTGGGGGAATTTTGCGCATCTGCTGATGTGCAGAATTCATATGTCCCACATAATTTTTTTTCCTGCAGAAAATACATTTCTGCCCAAGAAGTACAGCAGTTCCACCTTTCGCCCACAAGAGGCCGCTGTGGCGCCAGAACAACCAGCAGCATAAACGCAGCTGGCTGTTCTGGCACCACAGCGGCCTCTGGTGGGCATAAGGTGGAACTGCAGCACCTCGGGGCAAAATGTATTTTGGCGGGGAGGGAGAGTTCTGTATTAATATGCCTAGTAAGGAATCTGTCTGGTCTGTATTGTTACAGACATACTTGCTTACAGAAATAAATGATCAAAATAAATGAAACTGGCATGATTATATTATTGTTTTGACAAAATATGCAGAATTTTAAAATATTGTGCACAGAATTTTTAATGGTGCAGAATTTCCCCAGGAGTAATAGATGCATGCCTTACTGTAGCTATACACTCCATATATGTAAGTCAAAATGGCTCAGAACTTAAATACTGAACTGTAACAGATTGTGGGACCCAGTGATGATTCAGCCTCATGATACTCTGAATAAAAAGAGCTCTCAACCATGCTTGTAGCTGTTTCCGTCACTTCACACTGATTCAACAGACATGTTGGGCTTCAGAATGACATACACTGACAATTCCTGGAATCTTCTTATATAGATAGGTTCTTACACTGTGCTCATCACCATAGTACCTGAGTACCTTCCAGCAGTGCATTAAGCAATGTGACTGCACATCATTCATGTAGTGTTTGTTCTCTCATCCTCTCCCAGGTGGAGAAGTGTGTGCAGTGGAGTGTCTTGTTTTGGTAGGGCTTTAGGGTTATTGTTTTGTTTTGTGATTTTTGCTTAAATATACGTGGTGGTGGTATGTATTTATGTTAGAGAAGGCAAGCATAAAGAAATGCACTTTGCATTTAGAGTGAAAGGTGGTGAGGTTTGTGATGGTCCTTAGTTTGTGAAGGATTTCATTCCACAGTCTCAGACTGGCCCCTGAGAAAGTTCTGTCTGCCACACAGATAAACTTTATATGCTCTTATTGTAGAAAGTTCCCTTGTGCCAGAGGAGCTTAGTTGTTAACCACAGTCAAGTGTAGAGATCAGAGGACAGCTTTGAGGCCTGTGTTGTTGAGAAATGTACTTACTAATCAAAGTTTCCAAAGTGCTGAAGGCTTCATGCCCTAGTGTATCACTATCACATTGTTGTAGTCTGGCTGAGAAGTGATGACGGCATGAATAACAGAGGCCAGGTAGTCATTCACCAGGATGCGTTGAAGTCTCCTAATCAACTGAAGATGATAGAAAGCATTCATCACAAATGCTGCTATGTGAGAGCTTAGCATCAGCAAGGAATCCAAGAGTTCTTCCAAACTACAGACCAAATTAATGAATTCTGCATGAGCACCTTCAAGCAAAGAAGACTGCATTGTGGCTGCAAATTCCTCAAAATGTTTTCTTCTGCCTACCAGCATCACTTCTGTCTTTCTCAGGTTTATTAAGCTTGAGCCAACTGTTCATCCATGAGCTGTCCAATCACTGGGCTATCTTGGTGATATTGGTGTGTGATTGAAATATGACCATTCATATAATTAATATTGCCACTGTTAGACAATTGCAACAAATCTTGTACAAAGCATGTCATGCAAGATGTCAATGGAAAAGTTATGATTTCCTGAGTATGATTATCCTGTTTATGTTCATGTATCATTTTTGTACCTGAAGTTATAAATATTGACTATATACTGGCATCTTACATGTGCGCTGTATTCCTGGGCACCACCTACCAGATAAGATTTATATCTAGTACTCCTGGGGGGATTCTGTATGTCCACAGAAAATGCACCCCCTTCCCCCAGAATTCCTGTGCAGAAAATGGCAGGGGGAAGCAAAGGGAATCTGCGTGGGGGGAGAGGCCGACCATTGGCACAGTTTTGGGGGGGGATTGCCCCCCTCCAAACAGAGGCGATGCATGGGGGGGCGCACAGGCTTACGTGCCACTGCCTCCCCCTTATTTCTGCAAGCGCAGAGCTGCCCAGCTGAAGGAGGTTGCGTCTCAGCTCCACTGACTCTGCAGCTGAAGGATGCCTCCTGGGTCTTAGTGAAAGTCATGCTCCCCTTCTGTGTGCTGGGAGCCTTCCTGTTTTCTGTGCAACAGTGAGTGCCCAGGGTGGGGTTTGGGAAGTGGGGGTGGGAGAAATGAAGGAAGGGGCAGGTGTGGGGTGGGAGAAGAGGTAGTGGGGAAGGAAAGGGGTGGAATAGGGCAAGGGGAGGGGAATGTGGGAATGAGGGGCAGGGGCTGGAGAAGAAAAAGGGATAGGGGGAAACGGGAACCTGGTATGCGGCGTCCCCTTGGCAGCAGCTGGGTTTCTCCTGTTAAGCAGGTCCATTGAATCCTCACCCTGACAAGCCCTACCCTCTACACCTGGACCCCTCAGACAAGCTCCCCACACTCAGACCCCCACCCCTCTGATCCCCAATCAGCTGCACCCGGACCCCCTCACTGAGCCACCCAGACCCTCCCTGCTGAGCCCCAACCACCTTCACTTGGATCCCCTGTAGAGTCCTATTGCCCCTGCACCCGGAACCCCCCAACAAGCCCCTGTGCATCCAGATCTCCCACTGAGCCGCCCATATCCAGATTGCCCCACACAGAAACCTCTCACCCCACACCTGGATCCCCCCACACTAAGTCCCTCCACACTTGGATCCTGCTGGGCTGAGCCTGCTCACCCGCACCTGGCACAGAGGGGCAGGGCCCCGGGGTGTTCTGGGGCAGGCCCAGCTCTTGCACTGTGTCAGGCTCAGGTGCAGCCCCGCTGCCGAGTCCCTGTGCCAGGGGGATGTGGGGGCTTCAGGGTGATTTCCCACTTCAATACAGCCAGTGGCCAATGCTCCCCACTGCCATGCTGGAGCCACATTTATTTATTGACAAATAAAATTTGCAGAATTTAAAATATTGTGCACATAATTTTTAATTATTTGGTGCCGAATTCGCACAGGAGTAATATAAGTAGACAGCTTTGTGTTGATGGCCCATCAAAGACACTTAGCTCTCACAATGGGCCATAGAATAAACTCATTCTGCCCCATTGGTGCCTCCTGCGGATACTTCGGGCTCCAAGAGGCCAATGGCTACCCCATGTGAGTCATTAAGCCATGTAAAGACATGTGATATGCTCATGTGACCCTGGACTCCATCTTGTGCCAGTAACTTTCCACAGAAGGGCTGTGAGCTTTGTTTGAAACAGAAAATTTCCAGGCACATGGCAAAGAGTATAGAAGACCCCTGGGATGACTTCATTTTGCCTCTTTCCTGCTCTAATATTCTGGATTGTGGATTTACAACTAAAAGGAGCATATTAGACTATGGACTGAGGACCTTCCAATCTTTTGGAAGTTACCAGAGAAACCTTACAAGCCAGCAGTCTATAACATCACTGCTACAAACCTGATATAAGGACATTGCAATTATTGTATGTATATGATCTACTAACCATTTTAACTCTCTTCTTCTTTTCTTTTATTAATAAACCTTTAGATTTTAATTACTAAAGGATTGGCAGCAGCCTGTTGATTGGGTAAGATCTGAGTTATATATTGACCTGGCTGTGTGGCTGATCTCTTGAGATCAGAAGAATCCTTTGTTTAATAAAATTGGTTTTCAGTAACGGCTCATCATAGAGTCCAGTGTCTGGCTGGAATGCCTAAGAAGACTGCATTTTTGACTTCTTGTTAACCAATTTGGTGAGACAGAAGTTTACTTTTGTTATTGGCTTGGTATAATCTAATAACCACAGGTGTGCGGTGAGTCTGCCCTATTTCTCAGCAGTCTGTCCTGAATCTGGAATTCTCAGCTGTAACCCACTGAGGCACGGTGACACTGTGGTCATAAGTGATGTGTATATTACTGGCACTTCAGTCTGTCATCTGGTCAGTTCACCTAGTGGCTGCATGTAGATGTTGGAAAGGCCTGGAGAGAGAATTATTCATTGTGGGACTCCACAAGTGAGAGGCCTAGTGGTGCAGGTGCAGTTTCCCATAAGTACTCTTTGAGTCCTTCCTGGATGGATGCACCCAAACCATTTTAGTGCATTACTCTGTAACCCTGCCGCTTCTCTCAAATGAGATGGCAGTATCTCATGGTCAACAGTATCAAATGCTGCAGAGAAGTCCGTGAGGAGGAGAATGGATGTCTGCCCTCTATCCATTGGCAAGAAGAGCTCATCCATCAATGGTACTAAAGCTGTTTCAGTTCCATTGCCTGGCCTGAATCCAGATTGTGCCAGGTGTAGAGTATTCAGTTCAGTTAGATGAGCTTGGCCTTTGGTAGCTTATCTGTGAACATGCTTAAGAATATGAGATTGGGTGGTTGTTTTCTAGAACCAGTGTTAATAGTCCAATCACATGTTTGAAGGGAGAGGGAAGATTCCTTCTCTGAATGATGCGTTGGCTATTTTGGTCAGGACAGGAGTGGCACCAGTTGCTAATAGCACCAAGCCAATGCTAGTGGCACCAAGGCATGGGGCATGGGTTGGATTCTCAAGTCTTGGGTTGACTCCTTTTGGGTGTCCTGAACTTCTTGATGAACAAATGTACTGAACTGTGGGCGTGCAGGTGGAGTGGATCCATGCTGTTTAAGAAGACTTCCCAAATAAATTTTTCAGGAAAGTAAGATGACAGTACTTTGCAGCACTTGATGCTCGATACTGGTGCAGGTTGTAGGCACTCAACGTTGCTAAAGCAGTTTGCCACCCTGGATAGTTCCTTGGGGCTGGATGTGGCAGCTTCAGTGGAGGCTGATAGGAAGGTTCTCTTGGCCTTTAATACAGCCCAACATTGGTTTTGAGGTATTTATGTTTGGTCCCGTGTGTATCAGCCTTTATTTTCCACCATTTTTGTGCTTGAGTTTCCATCCCTCTCTTCATCCAGCACACGGTGTCAGAAAACCAATCAGATCCATGTGGGCGACTAGTAGGAAGGGGCTGTTTGGGGCCAGCATGTCAATGGTGGAGAATAGTATACAATGAAGATGACTCACCCAGTCTTTGATGAGTCCCTGCCGTGTGGATGGAGTGCTGTTGTCCTTTAGCAGGCTTTGGAATTTATTGGAGTATGAGAGTCTTTTTGGTCAAATCAGGATTACTGGTCTATCATATTGCCTGCGAGCTGGAAGGTCTCTGACTACTGCTTTAATGAGGCCATGGCCCATCCAAGACAGTGGCTGGGTTGCGAGGACTTCTATCTTGACATACAGGCTCCAGCGCAGGTCCAGAGTAAACCAGCCGCTTGGGTTAGACCTGAGATGACCTGTGAAACTCCTAGGAAGGCAAGTGATGAGATGAGTTTTTGGGCTTTTTCCTTGTAGCCTTGTTGATTTTATTGATGTCAAATGATGAGTAGTCTGTGGGTATTTCACCACCATTGCCAACAAGGTATCTGAGCTCCTTTATGAATCCTTGAGTCCGTGGTGGCCTGTAAACTAGCATAAAATCTGTTCGCTTTGGCTCTGGTTTCTAGCATAGGTGTATGAATTGGAATGAAGTTGTCTTTCTTGTGGGACCTCTGTTGCATTTGAGGTTTGCAGAGAAGATTAATACAGTGCTGCCTGCCTTCTTGTCTTGTTTTGTTCTGTGATGTGCTGATTATCCTGGAGGAATGGGGTTGACTAGCACAGGGCTCCTGGTGTCATCCAGCTAGGTCTCTGTGATGCAGCCTTTTTCAGGTGCTTCATCACTGACATAGTCACGTATTGTTTTGATTTTTTGCTAATGGCAGATCTTGCACTAATCAGCATCAATTTTAGTTTGTGTGGTTTGTGCTGTCTGCTTTTGACCTATTCCTAGATAATGATCCTGTGCAGTGTATGGGTGATAGATGTCTGGAATCTGGTTTCTTGTGTCTGCTCTTCTGTTTACTTGGGGTGTTCCTCCCAATTTGAACAATGATAAGTGAAGTGGATTGTGTCGCGGAATGGTCCAAGTTAAGGAACAGTTGTCTTGTTTGCTAGATGCTAGAGGAAAGGCAGATCTGTTGTATATCTTTTTGGTGCAGCAACCTGCTTGAGTCCTTGGAAGGGGAGGAGCTTGAGCAATGTGTTCCTGGAGTAGTGTTGGGTGTGCTGGAAGCGTGGTGGCATAACATCAATGGAAATCTTGCCACTGTCATTACTGGGTAGGCTTGAGCCCCACAAGAGAAAACGTCAATGTGATCAGATATCCATTTTCTGGAAGTATACGATCAGTGATATGACACCCCCTGTTGCTCTTACTTGCTTTGGGAGGGAGATTGTTAGTTATATAGTGGCCTTCTGACCAGCAGGTGGTTGTGAAGGTGAAGAAGAAGGGCTGGGGCTCAGGGATCCTTCTTTGTAAGAGAGAGCCTTGTTCATGGGGATGGTTCCTGTGCTGAGGGGCTGGGAGATCACTCACAGCTTCACTTTCACCTTTTAGAAAATCTTCATTTCTATTTCTAAATTTTCAAGAAGTAAAAAGTGACCAGAGGTCCCTCTCCTGCTGGTTCCTGTGGTGCTGGCCATGTGTGGGGCTTGCTGGAGCTGGTTCCTGCTGCTGCTACTGTGTCCTGCTGCAGAGAGGGAGGAAAGACTGGTCAGAGGAGTTAGAAACCTGGCTCCTTTAAGGGCTCTAAGGAACCTGGTCAGTTTCCCTCTGTAGACAATCCCTAATACTGAACTTAATACAAATACAAATAATGTCAGTAGGCTAGCTTTGCCCACATTTTGCTTAGTTTCATTTATATGGATGCTGCTTATTTGATTCCAGAAGTTGATCAAAATGTTGTTTTGTAATTTTCATAAGTGGACTTACGATTGTGCTTAGTGTTTGGGTTAAATGTTGCAGATACAGTAGACCATTGTCTGCTTAACTCAGGGGATGGCAAACATTTTGGGCTGAGGGCCACATCTGGGTGGGGAAATTGTATGCAGGGCAGGGGGTTGGGGTGCAGGATGAAGTATGGGGTGTGGCAGGGGGTGCGGTGTACAGGAAGGGGCTTAGGGCAGAGGAGGGGTGCGGAGTGTATGAGGGGGCTCAGGGAAGGGGGTTAGGGTGCAGGAGGGGGCTCGGGTGCAGGAGGGGTGAAGACTGCAGGAGGGGGCTTAGGGTAGGGGTTTGGGATGCACAGGGGTGTGGCAGGGGGTTGGGATGCACAGGGGTGCAGGGTGCAGCAGGGAGCTCAGGGCAGGGGTTGGGGTGTAGGAGGGGTGCGAGGTGCAGGCAGGGGACTTAGGGCAGGGAGTTGGGGGGTGGGGTGCAGGAGGGGTTCAGGGTTCGGGCTCCGGCCCCGCGCCACTTACCTAAAGCGTCTCCGGGGTGGCAGCGGCACACACCGGGGCCAGGGCAGGCTCCCTGCATGCCTGCCCTGGCCCCACGCTGAGCCGCTCCAAGAAGCGCTGTGGCCCCTGGGGGATGGGGGGCAGAGGGCTCCGCGTGCGCTGCCCTTGCCGTGGCTCCAGGTACCTCCCCCGAAGCTCCCATTGGTTCCCCATTCCCTGCCAATGGGAGCTGCGGGGGGCGGTGCCTGGAGGCAAGGGCAACGCACGGAGCCCTCTGCCCCCCCACCCGGGAGCTGCTTATGAGAGTGGTGTGGGGCCCATGGCGCCACGGGGGGACAATCCCATGGGCCGGATCCAAAGCCCTGAGGGGCCGGATCTGGCCTGCGGGCCGTAGTTTGCCCACCCCGGCTTAACTGCTTGGGGAAACCCAATAGTATTCAAGTGTTGAGCAAATTAAAATATTACATTATAAGGATTCTTTCTTGAAGGATAGTTCTGCCCACTGAAGCCAATGAAAGCCATCTGTGCATATTAAAAGCATGCCATGAAATTTAAAAATCACACTTCCATCTGAATTTTATTTATCTATTACACTGTTACTGTATGACTGACATACAGAAAAAAACATTTCACTCCCCATTTTTTCAGGTTGTTTACTTTTTGTATTTGACACTACTTTGTGTAGTCAGTTATTTTCCCTGGTTTTTTGTGTGGGTCTTTCACATAGCAGAAGGGGGGAGAGAAAACATTTTTTTAAATGGGAAATTATGATTGTACAACCACAAAAACCGGCAGGAAGGTGGGTTTGGTGTCATATCGGAAGTTTATTTTGATTTTTTTTAATTTATGTTTTAAGTTAACTGTCCATTTAAAAGTGTTAAATGAAAATGAGGAAAATATTTTTTTGTTCTATGGGATCTGTACCTCACTCTTTCTTCCTTTTCAGTTTGTCTTTCACGGTGTTTGACATGTCAGGTCAAGGCAGATACAGAAACCTGTGGGAACATTACTACAAGTGAGTACTTTTTTTAAATTTTAAAACATTGCTGTTAATAGTATCTAAATGTTTTAAAAATCTAGACAGAGTTATAACAAGTTATAAGAGCTGGGAGTTGATGCTAGACAAATTCGGACTGGAAATAAGGTGCACATTTTTAAGTGAGGGTATTTAACCATTGGCACAACAATCATTGTGGTGGATTCTCCATAACCAGAAAAATGTAAATCAAGATTTGATATTTTTCTAGAAGGCATGCTCTAGTTCAAACAGGAATTAATTCACAGAAGGCCTATGGCCTTCGTTATACAGGAGGTTGGACTAGATGATCACAATGGTCCCATCTGGTTTTATAATATATGAAAATTAAAAAGTGTGGTTTTACCAGCCTCTTTGATTATTATTAGTCCTAAAATTTATAATGATGGTTTTATAAGCAACTTAGATGAGTCATGAAGGAGTGTGGTTCTTATGCTACTACTGTTACTAAGAATATTGTTCTTAAACAAAGGTTTAAGCAACATTCCACTTCTAAACTAATTGGCTTGGAGTTATCCAGTGATTTATAATGGTTATGGTAGTCTCATTAAGTATTCTTGTACTGAGACATCAAGCTTGTGTTAGATGTAGCTATGTGTTTCTGATTAATCCATAATACTCGCTGCAGGTTTATACAGGATTGTTAGTATAAATAATTCAAAACACATCTCACTTAGAACAATAAAATATGGGATAGGAGAGCATGTGAAGATAGAAAAAAAGGAGATTTATGAACAGTTGGTAGCAAGCATATGTATGGGTATTGGTTGTTAGTTCACTGAGGGCAGCGTAGAAAAGGCGAGGTTTGAACACTTTAAAAAAAAAAAAAAAAGTTGGGGAATCACAGAGGTAGAGGTTGGATATCTTATCGTTTTCCTGACATTCATATCCACTTTATGAGGCCTGAATGAACCTAAAAGATGCTGATTTACTGCTGTTTTTGTAGACAATTGTAATGCAAAGCTTCAAAGAATGAGGCACCTGTGTAATTATCAGGGTACTAACAAATTTTATGCCTTTTATCCTATATGTTGTGGCAAAAATCAAATAAATGCACTTAATACAATTGTGCTGTTCTTTTGGCTACACTTGAGAGTTACAGCGCAATAAAGCTGCCCACAGCGCTGTAACTCACTCCCCGTCCACACTGGCAAGGCACTTACAGCGCTGTATCTCCGTGGCTACAGCGCTGCAGGTACTCCACCTCCCCGAGAGGATTAACAACTGTTGCGGACTGGGTGAGACGCCGTGCTCCAGTGTAAACGGGGAGTAATCTTATTACGCAGTGATTGACCTCCGGAAACTCCCCATAATCCTTTTAAGTGAAGCTTCCTCTCTTGTTCCTCTCCTTGTTTTGTTGTGAACTCCAGAGGCTCCGGCAGCTGCTTATCCAAAAAACAAACACAGCTACTGTCTGCTGTGAATGAGTAGAGGCAGGCAGGGGGGCTCCCTTTGGAACGCCCACAGCTAATGTTTGCTTGCACGGGGGAGGGTGGGGTCCGTTTCAGCGAGCGGCTGCTTATTTGGTCTGTGAGAAAAAAACGAACAGCTGCTGTTTGCTTTCAGTGAGAGAGGGGTGGAGGAGGGAGGGGGATCGGAACTTGCAAGGCAGGGTGCTGACACAGTGTCGGCACTCCAAAAATCCACTCTCTCTCCTCCCACGCTCCCTGTCACACTCCACCTCACCCACCCCTTTTGAAAAGCACATTACAGCCACTTGAACCCTGGGATAGCTGCCCATAATGCACCGCTCCCAATGCCGCTGCAAATGCTGCAAATGTGGCCACGACAGTGCACTGGTAGCTGTCAGTGTGGACAAACTGCAGCGCTTTCCCTATTCAGCTGTACGAAGACAGGTTTAACTCACAGCGCTGTACAGCTGCAAGTGTAGCCAAGCCCTTAGATTTTTCCATTTTATTTCTTGCTGATATTAAAATTTGAAACACTTTTTTTTAGTGATTTCTAGCTTCTAAACTACTCTCAGTTGTTGTCATTCATATGAATATGAAGGCCAATAGTGAGCAAGACAAAAGTAACCTGAATTCTCCATTTTGAATGCTTGAATGTTGATGTGTTTATTATTGATAAACTTTGCTGTAATATTCTTTATTGTTCCTCTTCCTCTTCCTCTCTTTTTTTTTTTTTTTTAAATTGGGCATTAACATAGAGGCTTTTCCTACAAAAATGAATTGGCAGTTTGAGAAATTGTCAGATAGATGAGTATTTTGTAAATGTGCATTAAGGCTGGGATTTTCAAAGCAGCCTAAAGGTGTTAGGTGCCAAATTTGGGTGGGATTTGGATGCCAAATTCCCAGAAACTGCTTTGAAAATTTCAGTCAAAATGTGTGATAGGAAGAACACCTTAATGCCAGTTTTTAATACAGTGATGTCCTATGTGGCAGAAAATCAGTGTGCGCGCAACTGGTTAGTTTTCATTTGTATCATGTCCACAGTTTAAGAGTATAGTTTCTTAGCAGTAACACTGACACTACAGTACACTCTAATATCAATATGCTCCCTATCCAATGCAGTTCTTTTATCTATATGGGATTTAATTCCAGTTAAAAGTAGCATACAGAAACGCAATATAATAAACTAGTAAAGATAAGCAAGACAGCCATTTTTCTGTACTTGCAAAGTTAATCTACAGGTCTGATCTAGAACCTGTGCACATAAGTAGATACTTCCAAGTACTTGACACTTGCACTTTTTTCATATCTGGCTTACACCTCTCTTCAAGGGTACATAACTTGATATCTGATTTAATAATGCCTATGGTATCTTGACTCTTGAATATAGTCCCTGTTACTGTTTTTTTTTTTTGTATGTGTGTGAGAGACATAGGAGAATCTTGTTTCTTTGTAAGTAAATATATGCTAGAATTGTAACTTCACTATAGTACTATTGTACAAACCTGATAACACTTTATTTTAGTAGTTTTAGATATGCTGGAACATTCACAACAAAAATTTATTTAGCTTTTTATGCAATACACACCAATAAATGTGGGCCTAGTCATGCAATCTTAACGTGGTCAAATTTCCCACTCTCTTCAATGGCAATGGTAGGTGATCAAGAATTGCAGGATTGGGTTGTATAGTGGAGATGAGAGGGAAGAACATACTGGTAGCTGATATTCAAGGAAGATTAAGATGCAGAGAAAAAGATTACAAAAAAATCAGTAAAATGCAAAAATATTTATAGGGGTTTCTTGTATACAGTTCAGAAAATCCATTGATATACTGTTATAAACATTTTCAATTTTCCCTTTATTAGAAAGCAAAAATAAGTCTCAATATTAAGTCTACAAAGTCGCTAGTTGAATCAGCTATGCATACTGAAAGTGTGTCTGCATTCTTCAAGATACTGGTGGTTTTAAACATTGGTATCTCTTCCATTTTGATTCATCTGTGCAGACCTTGACAGAGCTTAAGGACTCTGCATATACACAGTTGTTAAACTGGTTGTAGATGAGCCAAGTTCTTGTCTGAGTGGACTCTTAACAAGATTCTTTAGTCAAGGAACTAAAGAACCATGACTTGAATATAATTTTTCAAGACCGTTTTGACGAGGTTTAACCCTTTTCACACTGGCTGGCCCAGCGGTGTCAGCACTCAATATTGCCACATTGGGTGTTCATGTGTTTCAGCAGAGGAATTGAGCTTTCCTGAAAGATCTGTGTACAACAAACCTTATGGGCTGTGAAATTGATAGTTTTTATAGCAGAAAAGTTACATTGTTAACCAAAAGGCCAGATTTCAGAAACTGGCCTCAACTCAAAGGTTTCTAGCAAAAATCTTTCCTGAGACTGTAGAAATAGCTAGACAGCTCTGCATGGGAGAGGAGTAAAGAAAATATTTTGAAAGACTTTTGTTGGTAAAAGTTTCTGAGAGAGCTTACAAATTTGCCTCTTTACTTTTCTATATTATGCAGAGAAGGCCAGGCCATTATTTTTGTCATTGATAGCAGTGATAAATTAAGAATGGTTGTGGCCAAAGAAGAACTTGACACCCTCCTCAATCATCCAGGTGAGAGAACTGTATTTTCCTACCATCTCCATATTATGTTGTATTGTTTTAAACATAGAAACTCTTGTTATTATAGACATTCTGCATTTTAAGTAAATTTCCCTCCATTTTAGCCATTGATAGGAGCTAGAATAAAAGTAAAATGGAATTTGTATAACAAGCCAATATTTACTTCTGTTGAGAAGAATATCAAAACTTAGAACCTGATAAGATTCCTACTGACCTCAGTAGGAGCTGGATTGGGCCTTTTTTGATCAAGGTGGAACATAAGTTAATAGTTGCTTTGAGGGACAGTAAATCATGGCATTTAAAAGCTTGGAGTTCATAGACAACATGTTTGTTTTCATCTGCAATGTCTGAAAAAATTTCCATTAAGACCATGAATTACTTCAATATAACCTTTTGCTGTTTGGTTAATGCTGTACCAGACCTCAGTATTGGCCTCTGAAGAGGTAAAAACACTAGAAACTTCTTTTATGACTTTGCAGCCAGAAGTAGTGATAGCTAAATGATGCCACAATTTCAACTGTCTAAATAGGGAGGGAGATTCATGATTATTTCTAAGGTTACATTTTGAAATAAGTTTTGTGGGGGGTTTCTATATTTGTTCCCGGGGTATTGGAATTAAACCAGTTTACTCGCATAATGTGGATGTTCTGACTAATCACGAGAACAAACCCTATGCAGGAAATTTAAAGTAAAACCGCTATATAGCCTAACTTTAGTTCCCAGTTTGGCATATTCTAGCAGTTCAGTGGGGTGTTGATTGCTGGATCTATCACACTGAAAAGTTGTAGGGTAGGATTCTGACAACATAAGGAAAAGTTGTTTACACACTACCTCTTGGTCAGAAACAAAGTTATTGTGGAAACTAATGAAGATAAGAATGATTCTGGGGGCATTATTGGTGTAAAAAACAAAATATGTACAGCTTGGTCAACAAGATTAATGACTTGATTAGCAAAAAAATTGTAGTTGGGTCTGTGAGAGCTGATTGGTGAAGAGGAGAGGACCCAAGGACAGACTCTGGTACAAAAAGGAGAGACAGAAAGAACAGTTAGAGCAGGGGTCTCAAACATGCGGCCCGCGAGCTCCTCCCGGCCCCCCCGCCCTCCCCCAACGTTTACCTGGCCGACCAGCACCGGGGGCAGGGCACGCTCCCTGCTTGCCTGCCTGCCCTGCCGCCGCACCGCACCAGGAAGCGGCTGGAACCTGGGGAAGGAGGGGCGCAGGTGTGTGTGTGGCTGTTGCTTCAGGCACCGCCCCCAGCAGCTCCCATTGGCCACATTTCCCCATTCCCGGCCAATGGGAACTGCTAGGGGTGGTGCCTGAAGCAACAGCCACACACACCCCTGCGCCCCTCCTCCCCCAGGTTTCAGCCGCTTCCTGGTGAGGCGCGGCGGCAGGGCAGGCAAGCAGGGAGCCTGCCCTGCCCCCGGTGCGGGTCGGGCCGGAGCCCGCCCCCCGCACTCCTCCTGCACCCC
>QXTE01000078.1:3069274-3321660 GCA_003942145.1 Platysternon megacephalum | reverse complement strand
CTGCACCCCTCTTCCCCCCGACCCCCTGCCCTGAACCCCCGCCACACCCCACACCCCAACCCCCTTCTCTGAGCCCCCTGCTGCACCCTGACCCCTGACCCCCTGCCCTGAACCCCCACTGCACCCCAAGCCCCTGCCCTGAGCCCCCTGCCGCACCCTGCACCGTGACCCCCTCCTGCACCCCTCACCCCAACTCCCTGCCCTGAGCCCCCACCGCACCCCACACCTCTCCTGTGCCCCCTGGGGGCAGGGAGGGGGCAGAGTTGGGGTGGGGATTTCGGGGAAGGGGTTGGAATGGGGGCAGGGAAGGGGTGGGAAGAGGCGGGGCAGGGGCGGGGCCTCATGGAAGGGGTGGAGTGGGGGTGGGGCCGAGGGCGGCGGGGGGGAGGTGTCAGTAAATGCGGCCCTCGGCCCAATGTACTAGTCCTCATGTGGCCCTCGAGGTCATTTGAGTTTGAGACCCCTGAGTTAGAGGGAGTAGTTGGAGAACAGTACCACAACAGCCAAGAGAGCAGAATGTCAAGGAGAAGAGATTGACCCATAATACTGAAGGCTGCAGAAAGAGAAAGTTCACTGTACAAATGAATGTAACCTTGTTTCCAGGGATCAAGCTCGTGACCTTCTACAGGGCATCATTTTCCCATTGGCCCAGGAAAGGGATATCTTGAATTTCTGTCTCATAGCATCATAAAACAAATGTAATAGAAATTGTTTATTTTGCTGTTGTGAATATTCATGGGACTACTGAATTGGTTGATAATGTAAAGGTGTATGCAAGAGTAGTAGCAATCATTCTAGCAGTCATCATAGAAATCATAGAAATGTAGGGCTGGAAAGGAGCTCAAGAGGTTATCTAATCCATTTTCCCCATGCTGTGGCTGGATTAAGTATACCTAGACCATCCTTGACAGTGGTGTTTCTCTAATATGTTGTTGAAAACCTCTGAGTATGGGGATTCTACAAACTCCCTAGTAACCTGTTCCAGTGCTTAACTAATCTCGTAGTTAGAAAGTTTTTACTAATATCTAACCTAAAACTCCCTTGCTGTAAACTAAGTGATTACTTCTTGCTGTACCCTCCGTGGACATGGAAAACAATTGATCACCAGCCTCTTTATAACAAGCTTTTGCATATTTAGAGACTATTATCATATTCCCCCTCAACCTTCTCTTCTCTAGACTAAACATGCCCAATTCTTTCAACTTTTCCTCATAGGTCATGTTTTCCAAATCTCTTACTATTTCTGTAGCTCTCCTCTGGACTCTGTCCAGTGTGTTCACATCTTTCTTAAAGTGTGGTGCCCAAAACTGGACACTATACTCCAGCTGAGGCCTCAGAATAGCATTTGCTTTTTTCACAGCATTGCACTAACTCATATTCAACTTCAGACCCACTATAATCCACAGTGTTTTCTGCAGTACTGCTCCCTTGCTAGTTGTTCCCTATTTTGGGTATTTGAGCATTTGATTTTTCTTTCCTAAGTGAAGTACTTTGCACTTTTGAATTTAATCTTGTTGATTTTTACACCAATTCTCCAATTTATTAAAATAATTTAATTCTTCTCCTGTCCTCCTGACTGCTTGCAACCCCTCCCAGTTTGCTGTCCACAGATTTTAAAAGTGTATTCTCCATTCCGTCCTCCAAATAGTTAATGAAAATACTGAATAAGTCCAGATCCAAGACAGATCCCTGTGGAACTCCATTTGATGTGTCCTTTCAATTTGACAGGAAACAATTTATAACTACTGAGTATGCTCTTTCAATCAGTTGTGCACCCACATTATAATAACTTCATCTAGTTTGCTTATGAGACTTTCCTGTAGGACTGTGTCAAAAGCTTTACTGGGGTCCAGATATACCTATTTACTGCTCCCTCCTTGCCATTATGCTGGTTATCCTGTCAAAGAAGGAAATCAGGGTGGTTTGGCATGATTTGCTCTTGACAAATCAGTGTTGGCTGTTACTTATCACCTTATCCACTAGGTTTGACTATGCTTGATTAAAGCAGTTTCAGATTGATTCAGTTAATACCTAGATTAGGCTAGTAATATTTACTGTGGCTGTTACTTGGAACAAAACCACTTCTTCCCATGTGCCACTGCAGCAGTTGAGATCAATTGGTGCACTTGAGAATATGTCCCTAGATTTAAATGGAGACTGGTGTCTGGTGATCCCCTAAAAGGTGTCTAGATTTCAAAATCAATATCTCCTGAAGGTTTTCTAGAAGAGGGCTACATATTTTAGGATAAGGTATAAGTTCATGTCTTTCTCTGAGGCTTTTGTCTGGAGTGGTTGGGGAGGAGAGGATGGTAAAGTCAGTTTCATTGTGATGTCTTTATTTTTAAGAGATGCATATTGGTGTGTGCCCTGAGATTACAGTAGCTGGCTGTGTTGTGAAAATGAAAACATTTTTACAGAAAAATAAATTACTATAATTGGACAACACATACTACAAATAGTGGGGGTTTTAATGACCATTGTTCTCAGTTATATTTTTATTATGACTTTATTCTACAGCAATTAGGATACTTGATGCTCTCTAAAGGTTGTTATCTTGCATAGATATCCACTCTTGGGTTACTTGACCTCCAGAACATGCTTCTAAGATATCTTCGAGTTTTCAGAAATTTCAGAAACCTCTTATATAAAATTCAAGGCATTGGGGAGAGAGGGAAGATACCATGTCCTCCGACTATAACAGAGAAGCAGACTTTAGCTAGTAGCTACAATGATCAGATATTTGAAGGCGGCAGAGGAGAATTTCTTCTGTGTTTTTATAGGTATGTTGTAGCTGTATAACTTTGTAGCAATATATAAAAAAAGCTGATACTATAGAATAGAAGCAAAAGTTGCAAAACAGTTTCAGCCCCAGTGTTTCACAAGTTCATAACTTTCTGAAAAATCACTTCTTGGGCAGATGTTTTCTTTGCATGTTCTCTTGCAAAAGATGAAAGTCTGAGGAAATTACTTTCAGACATTTCTGTTCTGTACAGGTTAGAAAAATACTTTTTCCATTTAAAAAAACCCTCTCTTCACACAATTTAAAAATGGCTGATTTTTGAAATGAGGTATATAAAATAATTCCCATTAAGAACATCCATAACCAAGTTTTGGGGGAAAAAAAGATGGATATGAATGATATGAAAAACTAACTGGCTACTGTGTACGTGCAGTAGAAAATATTGTTAACACACAGGTATGCTTCTAGATAGACGTGAATACTCTTAGATAAGTGTACACTTATCAGTGTATGATATTGGCATCTTAAATGGGCTTTAACCCCATTCTCTTAAAAAAATAATAATAATAATAATACCAAACCAAACTCCACAATAACCCAAGAAATTAAGAATGGTAAACTGTTAATATAACACTAGCTTTGCACAGTTGAAATAAAAGATGGAAATAAAAATGTTAGGATTCCTACAATAACATTAATTTAGCCACTTCGCATGCATCTGATATCCCTATTCCTATATTTAATGTATCCATAGACTGTGACACATGGGCAACATGATTAACTTAGCTAGCTTTATGTTGCTGTAGGAACTTTAGCTTTTTCATTTCTTGACTGTTTAAGTGTGAAACCTAAAAGTTGCTTTACTTAAGCATAAGTTGCATGTTCTGAGGTTTTTAATTTGCTAGAGGCTGTCTGAGGGGGAGGGGGGGGAAGTAGCTCCAAAGCTGGCAGTTTTAGTTACTGTTTGCTTTTTGATGAGCCATCCTGATCTCTTCATCCTGATGTAGTTTCCAGCCATTGTGAAGAAAGGCTGAAGAGTTGTTTTTAAACAAAACAAAACAAACAAAACACCACAAGCCACTTCAAAATTATGAAACTTACTTGTCAGCAAAGGAGACTGGTCTGTGGGTTCCAAGTTTAAACAACTAATGTAATGAGAAACGAGTTAGTGATCCTTTAAAGCATACATTTCTTTGAAAAACTCTAATATCTTAGTGGTGCTTACTTCCCATTCCTCTGAGTTTAGGGAGAAGCTATACCCGAAGTGCTCACTACAAATTCTGATGGTTATGGGGGGAAAAGTAGCGTCTTCCTATCAAGATTTGGATGATATATTCAGATGTAGTCGTCTTTATTTTCTCCCCTAATGCACCACCCTTTTCCTTGATAGCAACACAGGTATCCCATAGCTAGACTTGCTATTACCCAATTTTTTGTTACAGGCTAGAGCACTGGTGGACTTTGTTTTCTTCCAATGACTCTTTAACATTCTATATTAGCCAGACAGACTTGAGCATTTTAATAGATGCTGAGTGTGTTATCACTGCTTTGTATGCATCTGTGGCATAAAGACATTTCTCCATATTCTTCTTGGGTGTATGTAAGTATGCCAAGAACTAAGTTAATTGCCAATGCGCTGAGCTCCTTGCTCCAGTCTTGTGGTTCCTGCTGCTAGCTGAGAAGAACTATTGGAAAAGAGGCCTTTGTTCAAGCACAGGAGGGATGTGAGGGATTACCAAATACACGTTTTTTCTATTTTTGTAGGCTTTAGAGAAAGTAATGGGCATCCTCCAGGATACCTGAGGATAGCTCAATCTATCCTAATTCAGTTATGGTTGCAGGGGTATGAACTCTGAATTTAATCAATTTTGTGGCTATTTATACACCCTGTCCTTCACTAAATAGTGTAGATGTGGTGATTGGAAGCTATGATTTGACGCCTACATATTCCTCTTCTTCACCAACAACCTAAACCTACAGCCATAAAGGTATTTGAGTTGGGGAGGGATTCCAAAACTTACCAGAAAATTTGTGAGCACTCCCAAAGCATGCGGCTGAGGCCACGTGACCCAACAGTGTGCGTCTTGGTAGGATACAACCTTCAAAGAACCACAATGACAGGTAAGCAGTATATCCTTTTTTGTTGTTCGCGTTTCATTATTTGCAAATGATGACAAGCATTACCAAATATTCTGGTATTCCTTGCTTTTGTTTATGCTTAGATATCAAACACCGTAGAATACCTATCTTGTTCTTTGCTAACAAGATGGACCTCAGGGATGCAGTATCATCTGTGAAAGTCTCTCAGTTACTGTCTTTAGAGAACATCAAAGATAAACCATGGCATATCTGGTAAAGTACTATTACCTCACCTTTTTTGTTGTTGTTTGAAATGTTCAACTTTTAGCTATTCCATAGCATTCACTATCCTATTACTTAAATGAGAGCAAACCAGATAAAATGCTGTAACTTTTCACTGGCATCTGAGTAGGTACAGGGCTTTGTACAATACTTGCTATGAAATCTGGTTGAAAAAAATATTTAATTTGTAAAATAATGTAGAGTTGGGTTTGAAAAATTTACCAGAAATCTACTAGCCAGAAACTGAATCAGAGAAGTTTGGGGCAGTGTCCAAGTGGGAAGAACAACCCCACTCACCGTTGCTGGGAAGTGGAATGGTGGTAGATTCTTACCAGAGTGCTGTAGCCGGTCCCTCTCATGCACTGTGGGATTCTGAGTATCAGCTGTGAAACTGATCAGAATCTTGGTACTATCACACTGCGAGTACTTTGGAAAGCTACCAATTGTACAACAGGCAGTGAAGTTATCTGTGTGCAGATTAAGAAAGACAACACTGCATCAGTTCACATTTGGAAAGTTATCTTTGCAATCACAAAAACTAGAAACTTTTCTTTTAAGTGATAGTTTAAATTCTTCTGAAATTGATGGCTTATGTCCCATTCTTCACTAGGAAAAAGCTTTGCATTTGTTAGTGGCAGCTATCAGAGGTGTATATAGGATTTGTGACTTCCAGGGACCAGCCTTATTTTTTAACCACTAGACCATGAGACTGTTAAGGTATCTCTACACTGCAGTGAAAGCCTGGGCTCAGACTCCAGATTGAGCCCAAACCCCGTTTTGTCTACACACAGTACTATCTGACTGGGGCCTGGACCCCAGGACCCTGCGAGGTGGGTAGGTTTGAGTCCAGGTCCTGCTGTGACTTGGGCCCAAACTGCATCATTTTGCAGTGTTGATGCAGCTTCGATCCGGGACTCCCAGACTTGGGTCCTGAGAGTCCACCAATGCTATCCCACAATCCCATGGGCCGGTGTTCTTTGTCCTCTCTCTCCCAAGAGTAGCCATTCAACTCCTAGGGAATGGAAGCAACCCCCCCTTGTTCAAATACAACAGCTCAGCACATTTAACCCTACCATTTTATTCTGATCACTGAACTGCAAACTCAGTGAACCTTCTGCATTTGCAATGGCCATTGACCAGAAGAAGTCCTTTGCCAAGCATGCTGCTTCCTGATTGCAGGAACACAGCCAGATTTTGGTGAATCTCTGGAGTGAGGCGAGCAAAAATTTGATTTTTAGGAAGAATACCATGAAGCTGGCAACGTTGGGGATTCACCGTCCTGGTCACCAGTGCAGGGATTGGATTAAATGGCTCAAGACCGACTACCAGGAAGCCAGGGATGAGAACATCACCTCTGTCATCCTGCCTTGCTTACAAGGAGTTTGTCAAGGTGCTGGATACGGTGCTGAGCATGGAGCCAACAGTACTTCACAATGCCCTGGTCCACTGGGATGGTGACCGTCTGACCCCTGAATCCAGTATAGGACTGGAGGGGAATCAGCAGGTGCTGGATCAGGCTAATGAAGTGACACTGGTGCTGGAACTGGTCCCTGAGGAGGCTTTGCCACTGGAGCAGCTGCAGCATATCCTGCATCCTTCCTCAGAGGAGCTTTTTGATGCCCACTGAGGAGCAGTCTGCTGCAGAACTGGCAGGAAAATCGAAAGAGACAGAATTCAGCCTGGTAAGCTTTTGGCTCCATGTTTGTTGTTGTTGTTAACATATAAATGGAAATCCCTCCCATTCCTAACCAATGCAAAAGTTATTACAAGCTAATAAGGGGGGGATACTATGGAGTTCTTCAGTATGTCAATTTTAATGTGTGCATTTGCAGCAGTCTTAAAATGCTGTATTGGAAGCTGTAGGGAGCCAGTGATCCACGTAGACGCTAATGCAGCATCCTGTTGATTCCCCCATGAATTTTGTTCCAATCCCAGGTGCTGATAGCTGCAAACTTTTCCTGTAGCAGGAGCTCCAGATAGGTAGTCATATTTCACAGCCATATTTTCCAGGGCCACCTTGGTAGATCACCAGCCCAGCCCACTCCACTGGTAGACATGCTGTTCAGTCATAAGTTTCAATACTTCGGTGGTATATATTGCTGGCTTGCCACTGGAATCTTGGAATAAAATATCTCTGTACCAGCCTGAGCTACAACATGAGTTATGTCCTTCGAAATGATAGAGAGAGGCTTATGTAGTATGTTGCAGCCACCCCCCTGCTGCAAAGCAGTCTACAATTTCTAAACATCATTGTGATTTTTAATTTACTATTCTCTGTGCACTCTTTCCACTGTGATTAAGCTGGTTGTGTCCATAGAGCTTCTGGGATCTGAAGCATTCCTCTCACAATATACTGAAGTTCAGTTTTACAAAGTACACCTCTACCTCGATATAACGCTGTCCTTGGGAGCCAAAAAATCTTACCGCGTTATAGGTGAAACCGCATTATATTGAACTTGCTTTGATCCACCGGAGTGCGCAGCCCCCTCCCCCCCCCCCCCCAGCACTGATTTACCGCGTTATATCCAAATTCATGTTATATCGGGTGGCGTTATATCGAGGTAGTGGTGTATCATTTTTTTTTTTGTCCTTGAGATTCCACAAGGTGTGTTTGGTTTTTTGGGGGGGGTTTTTTTGTGCTCATGCACAGAACTATTTGTAAATCACTGTGACAATAACTTCCTGTTTTATATCTGTTTGCAGGAACTTGTACTTCTCTGGCTGTTTACCTTGGTAGCTTTTGCTCACTCCACTAGAAGCTTGGGTTTCCATACCGTCATACACCAGTCCTAGAGGAAGCATTTCCATGATGAATTTATTGTTGACGTTCTGGACAGGGAGAACAAATAGGTGCAATACCAAAGAGAGAAGAATTCACTGAAAGTGAAGAGGCAAGTGGAAAGGCACAGGCAGGCTGCAGAGATGAGGACAGAATTACAGCATGGGAGCAGATACTTGCATCGCAGTTCCTGGAACAGGAACGTTGGTTAAGGGTGGAAGACAGTGTGTAGCAGAAAGACCTGTTTGACTAATGGCTGCTTTTGCTAATAGCTGCAAGAGTGCAGGCTTCTGCCATGCTTATACCATGACCTGAGTCTCCTTCATGGTACTGTGTGCTGCATACCAGGATTGCTTTGAACGATTTTATGATTGGCTGGCCCATGCAACTGGGACTTAATAGCAGCTGTACTGGGCAAATCTACCCCTGCATACTTCCACCCCTGTGCAGACCTTCTCCCTCTTGCAGTCCGCCTCTATGCAGGCCTCTATGCCCGTGGAGCAATGACAAGTGAGTCATAAATGCACAAGAAAGGAAGAAGAAAACTTGCCAGGGGACACACAGAATTGGAGGATTTTTTTGACGGTATTGTTTGCATTGTTCAGTGTTGCGTGCACTTTGTTTTATTACTGGTTGTGGTATTGGTTTATTACTGTTGTTTCAATATTCTAATGGTAGCTGGCCTGCCTGGAAATACTTTAATATTGTTATTTTTATAATACAAATAAAGGCTTTTATTTTATTTTAAAAAATTGCCATCACTACGTCATACCTTATCATAGGTATTTTGAATAATAAAGATAAACACACGGTAAGGCACAACAGGCAAGGTGAATCTAAACAGAAATTATTAAGAAATCTATGTATATCAATAATGTAAATGCACAGTTCCCACAGCACTACATTAGCAGTCATGTTATCCATAACAAAAATCATGACAATCGTGTGTGTCGTGAGGCTGGAAGGTTGGGGCAAGCTGCTTACAATGCTCCAGAAATGTTACTTTCTTCATGTGAAAGTTCTGGACCCACTGCTGGTCATCCCAGGTCCACATGACTAAGTGATCCCACTAGTCTGTGCTTGTGGCCCTACTCCACAAGCACCTATCTACGTAGGGGTCATCAGCAGCTATACCAAGAGTAATGAGTAGCATCAGCCAGTTTGAGTCTTCCTTGTCTGTATCATCATCATCCTGCTCCATCATTTTTCCTATCAGGTGCCTGTGGTGAGTCAGGAAACATCCACCATGGAATCTCTGCTTGTTTCCTGAAGCAGGAGCAAAAGCCCAAACAAGAGAAGTTCTTCAAATGGTGACTCCTCCATGCTCTTGGCTCCAGTTGCTGGGAGCATGCAGACCAAAATGATGGTTCAGCAGAATGTGTTGTTGCAGCCCACCAACTTCCTGTGATGGGTGGGGTGGCAGTCAAGTTTTCCCGTACTGCACCATGAACAAAGGGCTAGAACAGCCACTTTTCAGGAGGGCGATAGCCTGTGATTTGGTTAGTTGGATACTGTGTTGTGGACATTGGACTCCCAGTGTGGAGCCTGGGCTCAAAAATTCTTAAGCTAGGGTCACCAATGAGTGTGAATGCTCAAGCCCTGGGCTTTCAAACCCAGAGTCCACGGATTCAAGTCCCACTAATCCTGGGCTTACATTGCAGTGTAGATATACCCTTAGGCTATGTCTACCCCACAATAAAAGACCCACAGCATAGCCACAGCTGGCCTGGATCAGCTGACTTGGGTTAGCAGGGCTCAGCCTGCAGGGCTATAAAATAGCAGTGTAGATGTTTGTCTTGGGCTGGAGCTTGGACTCTGAGACCCCATGAGGAGGGAGGGTCTCAGAGCCTGGGCTCCAGCCAGGTCCTGAATGTCTACACTGCTGTTTTTAGCCCTGCAGCCCAAGTCAGCTGACACGGGTCTAAGACTCAGTGCTGTGGGTTTTTTATCGCAATGTAGACATACCCTGAGGGGGCACCACTTCTTCTTCTTCTTACAACAGCTTCATACTATACTAAAGTAATAGGAGAGAGAAACAAAACCAGAGCATTATTTCCAGATGTTTTAAAATGTCTAGTGTAACTTTAATTTTAGTAGTAAGCACATTAATTTACTGTTTTTTTTGTTTTTTTTTAATTCACTTGATTTTAAAATACCTGGAGATTTTTGGAAAGGATGAAATCCTAATCTCCAGATCCTGTCACAATGAAATTAAATTGCTTTTTATTTTATACTGTGAAATGGTCAGCTCTGAACTTCCTTTCATGGTTGATTCTCAAACTTAAAAAGTTGCAACTTTCAGTAAATATATAATCATGGTGATTCAAGTATGCTTTTTAACACTTTCTCCTCTGTATTATGTAGCTAAAATACTTTGCACAGAAACTGACATACTTGAAAATGCACCTATTGTTCATAAATTGCTAGCCTTTCTCTGCTTTTACACAGTTTGCGTATGATAACATGGCTACAGTTTTTTGTTTTGTTTTGATGGTGGTGTTTTTTTCCAAAATTATCAAGGGTCATATATTTTAGCATTGGCCAAATTCCTTTGTAAATGGATTTATGAATAACCAGTATAGTGGCCCAGATCCTCTGCTGTGCTAAGTTCATATCAGTGCAGCAAAAAGGGGTTGTAAATAGCTAGTTATGGTTCCATGGTTCTAATGGTGGATCTGTATTTGTCCCAGTTTAGCCTGGGTAATACGCTAACCTACATCAGCTGGCAATGGTCCCTAATGCCAGCTGGGAGTTGCCAGGGTGCAGCATGACCGTCTCTCCAACGTCAGCATGGCCCCTATGCCTCAGCCAGGTGGAGGAATGCATGTTAATCATGAACTTTGCAGAAGTTATTCGTTATGGCCTTTTCTACACAGGGGAATGTCTGTAGCAGAATAACTGTTCTGGTATAATGCAGAGCGGAGAAAATATTTCAAAATAGTGTCCACCCAGAGAAACTATACTAGAATAGCTCTAGCGAAATAGTTAAATGTGCTCATGTAGGCATGGCCTACTTCTTGGTAAAGAATAATATGCCTGATACTGACACATGCTGCATTTGGAGATATTCTACTGTACTTACCACATAGTTCACAAAATTCAGATGTGATAACCACTTTTACTCAAACCAGTGTCTTTACATGGCTTTTATAGTGTAGTCTCTGTTTATTTTAGTGCTAGTGATGCGCTTAAAGGAGAAGGGTTACAAGAAGGTGTAGATTGGCTCCAAGGTAGGTCAAATCTACTTCTATTATAATTTTATTTTCTTTCCGTTAGACTTTGTTTTCATTTTGTAAGTTTTCTTTCATTTCATTTGCCTTGTTTCTATCTATTTCTGCTCTCAGATCAAATCACACAGTGAGTACCAGTACCAAACCTGATATTTTATGCCCTTGTGTTTTGGTTTTTTATTATGATTTTCTGCAGCAAGGGCCATTCCAGCAGAGGTGATATTTCTTTTTAAAAACTTACATAAACAAACCCAAAATTACAGAATATTCTTTGGAGAAAAGATAAACTATTACTAAAAATTAATGTGTGCTATTGGAAGTGGGACTTGCAGTCTAAGAATCTCTTGCTTAGGGTAAGAGTACAGTGTGCTCTTGAATCTTTCTTATGTTGCACATGATAACTTAATTATTTTCCTAGTTACCTTAGCTGTCATGCTCCAGTGTTCCATATTTCTTTTTTTCTCTCCATATTTTATTATCCCTTTCAAATGTTGAGTAAACAGGCTGAGCAATATATGAAGGTTTCTAGAAGAACTGGGAGTCCTAGTCCAGGTTAATCTTATGAGATCACTATTGAACACTCTTGAACACCAAATATTTCCTAGCTGCATCATATGTGACTCTGTCCTCCACTCAAGCCGTGACATTTAGGGGTGATTGTGTTTCCACTGAAGTGAATGGCAGTCTTGTTATTGATTTCAGCAGAAGGATTGGGCCCTTGAGGAATAGCCATTTTTTATAGATGTCTGGAGGCGAGAGAAGGCTATTAAAATGTATTGTATGGTGTCATATACATTTTTAATGATATGGAAGCTGAAGACATTTTGGGCCCTTGCTTCTGCATTTGTTGTTGGAGCTGTAGAAAAGGTTTCTTATGAACACTCTGAGTTGTAAAGGGACTCCGTCAATTTAAAATCTAGTCACTTTCAAAAAATGAGTTAAAAGTACAGCTGGCCAACACAGGGGTTTCCAGTTAATAGTAAAGTTCATGGTTTTGATATTTGGGTTCATTCCAAATTGGAATGAATCCAAGTTTTTCAACATTTTCCATTAACTGGAAATCCTGGAAAAAAATGTAACGAAATGTCAATTTTACCCTGCAGCTGCCAGGTCTCTCCCCAGGGTCTGCAACTCGGGGGCAGCCTCCTAGGAGTCCAGAAGCCCAGGGGGTTCTGGCCAAGGGAAGTCCACATGGTACATTTGCCCTTGAGTAGCCCATTAAATGACGGGAGGAGGAGGAGTGGGGGGGATAGCTCAGTGGTTTGAGCATTGGCCTGCTAAACCTAGGGTTGTGAGTTCAATCCTTGAGAGGGCCATTTAGGGATATGGGGTAAAAATCTGTTGGATGATCTAATTGGGGATTGGTCCTGCTTTGAGCAGGGGGTTGAACTAGATGATCTCCTGAGGTCCCTTCCAACCCTGATATTCTATGATTCTATGATTCCTGGCTCTTTGGCAAGTATCTTAGAAATTCTAAGGGTATGTCTACACTGTGATTAAAACCCCTGTGGCACCAAGTCTCAGAGCCTGGGTCAGCTGACTATAAAATTCTAGTGTAGACATTCAGGCTCAGGCTGGAAGCTGCCTCTTGAGACCTACTCCCCTCGCAAGGAGGTATTTTATTGCACTATAAACATATCCTGAGACCGATACTTCCTAAAGTACCTATCTCTTTGGGGTGTTGTGAGGATTGATTATTTAATTTATTTATTAATGTTTGTGCAATCCTTGGAAGATGTTAAGCTCTGTAATTGTAAAATAATATTAAATCCTTCTACGACTAATTATTAAAAGAAGTGCACTACTTTCTTCTTGTTTGGGACCAGGATTAAAGAATGGAAGACAAAGTGATACATTTACATTATACTGATCATAGCACATGCAGCAGTCTCATAATTACATAAACTGTATGAGATATTTATGTAATGATTTAAATCTTTTTCGTGCAGTCTGTGTACTACTGTGAGTTTGTATAGTGCTTAGCACAATGAGGCCCTGATTTTGTTTGAGTCCTTGAGTGCTACTGCTAAACAAATAGTAACAAATCCTACATTTAGGTTGGTAGGATCACTTGAATTTCCCTCACTCTAATGCACACTTCTGAAATTAGTAGTTCATTAATTATTATATCATAGAATCATAGGATATCAGGGTTGGAAGGGACCTCAGGAGGTCATCTAGTCCAACCCCCTCCTCAAAGCAGGACCAGTTCCCAACTAAATCATCCCAGCCAGGGCTTTGTCAAGCCTGACCTTAAAAACCTCTAAGGAAGGAGATTCCACCATCTCCCTGGGTAACCCATTCCAGTGCTTCACCAACCTCCTAGTGAAAAAGTTTTTCCTAATATCCAATCTAAACCTCCCCTACTGCAACTTGAGACCATTACTCCTTGTTCTGTCATCTGGTACCACTGAGAATAGTGTAGATCCCTTTGGAAGCCACTTTCAGGTAGTTGAAAGCAGCTATCAAATCCCCCTTCATTCTTCTCTTCTGCAGACTAAACAATCCCAGTTCCCTCAGCCTCTCCTCATAAGTCATGTGTTCCAGTCCCCTAATCATTTTTGTTGCCCTCCGCTGGACTCTTTCAAATTTTTCCACATCCTCCTTGTAGTGTGGGGCCCAAAACTGGACACACTACTCCATATGAGGCCTCACCAATGTCGAATAGAGGGGAACGATCACGTCCCTCGATCTCCTGGCAATGCCCCTACTTATACAGCCCAAAATGTCGTTAGCCTTCTTGATAACAAGGGCACACTGTTGACTCATATCCAGCTTCTTGCCCACTGTAACCCCTAGGTCCTTTTCTGCAGAACTGCTGCCTAGCCATTCGGTCCCTAGTCTGTAGCAGTGCATGGGATTCTTCTGTCCTAAGTGCAGGACTCTGCACTTGTCCTTGTTGAACCTCATCAGGTTTCTTTTGGCCCAATCCTCTAATTTGTCTAGGTCCCTCTGTATCCTATCCCTACCCTCCAGCGTATCTAGCACTCCTCCCAGTTTAGTGTCATCTGCAAACTTGCTAAGAATGCAGTCCACGCCATCCTCCAGATCATTAATGAAGATACTGAACAAAACCGGCACCAGGACCGACCCTTGGGGCACTCCACTTGATACCGGCTGCCAACTAGACATGGAGCCATTGATCACTACCTGTTGAGCCCGACGATCTAGCCAGCTTTCTATCCACCTTATAGTCCATTCATCCAGCCCATACGTCTTTAACTTGCCGGCAAGAATACTGTGGGAGACCGTATCAAAAGCTTTGCTAAAGTCAAGGAATAACACATCCACTGCTTTCCCCTCATCCACAGAGCCAGTTATCTCCTCATAGAAGGCAATTAGGTTAGTCAGGCATGACTTGCCCTTGGTGAATCCATGCTGACTGTTCCTGATCACTTTCCTCTCCTCTAAGTGCTTCAGAATTGATTCCTTGAGGACCTGCTCCATGATTTTTCCAGGGACTGAGGTGAGGCTGACTGGCCTGTAGTTCCCCGGATCCTCCTTCTTCCCTTTTTTAAAGATGGGCACTACATTAGCCTTTTTCCAGTCATCCGGGACCTCCCCCGATCGCCATGAGTTTTCAAAGATAATGGCCAATGGCTCTGCAATCACATCCGCCAACTCCTTTAGCACCCTCGGATGCAGCGCATCCGGCCCCATGGACTTGTGCTCGTCCAGTTTTTCTAAATAGTCCCGAACCACTTCTTTCTCCACAGAGGGCTGGTCACCTTCTCCCCATACTGTGCTGCCCAGTGCAGCAGTCTGGGAGCTGACCTTGTTCGTGAAGACAGAGGCAAAAAAAGCATTGAGTACATTAGCTTTTTCCACATCCTCGGTCACTAGGTTGCCTCCCTCATTCAGTAAGGGGCCCACACTTTCCTTGACTTTCTTCTTGTTGCTAACATACCTGAAGAAACCCTTCTTGTTACTCTTAACATCTCTTGCTAGCTGCAACTCCAAGTGTGATTTGGCCTTCCTGATTTCACTCCTGCATGCCTGAGCATATTTTTATACTCCCTGGTCATTTGTCCAATCTTCCACTTCTTGTAAGCTTCTTTTTTGTGTTTAAGATCAGCAAGGATTTCACTGTTAAGCCAAGCTGGTCGCCTGCCATATTTACTATTCTTTCTACACATCGGGATGGTTTGTTCCTGCTACCTCAATAAGGATTCTTTAAAATACAGCCAGCTCTCCTGGACTCCTTTGCCCCTCATGTTATTCTCCTAGGGGATCTTGCCCATCAGTTCCCTGAGGGAGTCGAAGTCTGCTTTTCTGAAGTCCAGGGTCCATATTTTGCTGCTCTTCTTTCTTGTGTCAGGATCCTGAACTCGACCATTTCATGATCACTGCCTCCCAGGTTCCCATCCACTTTTGCTTCCCCTACTAATTCTTCTCAGTTTGTGAGCAGCAGGTCAAGAAGCACTCTGTCCCTAGTTGGTTCCTCCAGCACTTGCACCAGGAAATTGTCCCCTACATTTTCCAAAAACTTCCTGGATTGTCTGCACCGCTGTATTGCTCTCCCAGCAGATATCAGGGTGATTGAAGTCTCCCATGAGAACCAGGGCCTGCGATCTAGCAACTTCTGTTAGTTGCCGGAAGAAAGCCTCGTCCACCTCATCCCCCTGGTCTGGTGGTCTATAGCAGACTCCCACCGCGACATCACCCTTGTTGCTCATACTTCTAAACTTAATCCAGAGACTCTCAGGTTTTTCTGCAGTTTCATACCGGAGCTCTGAGCAGTCATACTGCTCTCTTACATACAATACAACTCCCTCACCTTTTCTGCCGTGCCTGTCCTTCCTGAACAGTTTATATCCATCCATGACAGTACTCCAGTCATGTGAGTTATCCCACCAAGTCTCTGTTATTCCAATCACATCATAGTTCCTTGACTGTGCTAGGACTTCCAGTTCTCCCTGCTTGTTTCCCAGGCTTCTTGCATTTGTGCCTAGGCACTTAAGATATCTCGCTGATCATCCCGCTTTCTCAGTGTGAGACAGGAGTCCTCCCTTCTTGCGCTCTCCTGCTCGTGCTTCCTCCCGGTATCCCATTTCCCCACTTACCTCAGGGCTTTCGTCTCCTTCCTCCGGTGAACCTAGTTTAAAGCCCTCCTCACTAGGTTAGCCAGCGTGCTTGCAAAGATGCTCTTCCCTCTCTTCATTAGGTGCAGCCCATCTCTGCCTAGCACTCCTCCTTCCCAAGGTCAAAGAATCTAAAGCCTTCTCTCAGACACCACCAGCGTAGCCATTCATTGACTTCCATAATTCGATGGTCTCTACCCAGGCCTTTTCCTTGCACAGGGAGGATGGACGAGAACACCACTTGCACCTCAAACTCCTTTATCCTTCTTCCCAGAGCCACGTAGTCTGCAGTGATCCACTCAAGGTCATTCTTGGCAGTATCATCGGTGCCCACGTGGAGAAGCAGGAAGGGGTAGCGATCCGAGGGCTTGATGAGTTTCGGCAGTCTCTCCGTCACATTGTGAATCCTAGCTTCTGGCAAGCAGCAGACCTCTTGGTTTTCCTGGTCGGGGCGGCAGATATATGACTCAGTCCCCCTGAGGAGGGAGTCCCTGACCACCACCACCCTCCTCCTTCTCTTGGGAGCGGTGGTCGTGGAACCCCCATCCCTAGGACAGTGCATATCATGTCTTCCAATCGGTGGAGTGTCCTTCTGCTCCCTTCCCTCAGATGCATCATCTAGTCCACTCTCCGCATTAGTACCTGTGGCAAGAACATGAAAACCGTTGCTCACCTGTATCTCCATTGCTGGTACATGGACGCTCCTCTTTCTTCTTCTGGAGGTCACATGCTGCCAAATTTCTTCACTATCCCTCTGTCCCCGCTGCGCAGCCTGCTCTGATTCTTCAGAACGTTGTGCCCGTAAAAGCATAATATCCTGATGTCTGTCCAGGAAATCTTCATTTTCTCTTATGCAACGCAGGGTCGATACTTGTTTCTCCAGACCTCGAACCTTCTCTTCCAATATGGAGACAAGCTTGCACTTTGTACAGACAAATTCACTTCTGTCCTGTGGAAGAAAGACAAACATGGCACAACCTGTGCAGGTGACAACAGCTGAATGCTCACCTTCCATATTACCTTCCTTCTAAGAGCTTCCTCAGCTGTTGCACTAACTACTCAGAGAAGCCCGCAAGATGAAAGCCTCAATGGGCTCTCCCCAGGTGAACTCCTTCTGTTAGCTTCCGTTGTTCGCCGCTCAGCTGGTTCGCTGCTGATTGCCTTTTTATAACAGTCAGGGCCCACCTGGAACAAAGCACTCCCAATTCACACTTTTCAAACAAACTGTCCCCGCAACACACACTCAGATACTCACCAATACAGCCCCCCAATGCAGCACTTAGCATACCTCCTCTCGGACAGATCCCAGGCAAACTCCCTCTGTTAGCCTCTGCTGTTTGCCACTCAGCTGGTTCACTGCTGACATAACTTAAAATAACTTGGTTTAAATCTAATTGGGAACAAAAGTCAATATTTGTGCAAGGCCTTCTATAAAAAGCAGTGTAATTTGCTCCCCACCCCCATTGTGGTTAGGGTGACCAGACAGCAAATGTGAAAAATCAGGACAGGGGGTGGGGGGCAATAGGAGCCTATATAAGGAAAAGACCCAAATATCGGGACTGTCCCTATAAAATCGGGACATCTGGTCACCCTAATTGTGGTGTTCTGTTCTGAGCAAGCCACTAGATGTCAGTAATGATCCAAAGTCCATTACAGGTAAAGTAAATGTTGATCTTAATTCAAACTGCAGTAAAGTATTACTTTTAATCAGGTACTATATTTTGTATTATCTCCATTTATTCACGAGTACTAGAGTACTCTATCTATTCAGAGTCTCATCTGGTGACTAGAGTGACATAGGGTTTTTTAACTACTTTTGCTTCCCCTGCGTGTTGATGATGAGAATGTGATTGAAATAATTACTTACCTATCACTATTCAGTAGCATTTTGAGGAAGGGGGAACAACTCCCCAAAAATAACATTTATGGGAGGGTGTTCTATTCTCCCACAAAAGGGCAGGATGCACCTTACCCATCACACAGGGTTTTTTCGGAGGGCGCTTACTATGAGTTTCCTATTCTTCTCCCACATCCTATCACAAAAGGCAGCTTGCAGCTCAGCAGTTTTTCCTGACTTCCTGACCTGACCTGACCTGACCCTGAAAGTCTCCTTTACATGAATCTGAAGTGCCAGCCAGAGATGTTTTCCTGGCAAAACCCATTCTGGATCAAAATTAAAGATTAAAAATGGACACAGTCAGCTCTTGGACCAGGGATTAGAAGATGCATTTAAAAATAGCACATTTAATTGAAAAGATAAATCATTATAGCAGTTACTTCTGCTGCAGTTAATTTTGCAAAAATTTCTATTATAGACCCTCGCTTTTTTCAGATTATCAGAAAATTATGAAATACTCACTTTGGGGACTGAAATTTTCCATCCGTGTTCTTTACCCAAACGTTGAGACTGACTTCTCATCCTCATTCTCCTCCACAAAATAAAATAGCGTGACTAAATACAGATGCCAATTCTGAGTTGAGAGGGTAAAAGAATACTTTTTCCTATATGAAAACCTTTTATAAAAAAAAAAAAAAAAACAGACTAGAACAACCCACCTGAAGTTTGGCACATGTACTTGGTGTGAACTTAGTCCTCATTGAGGAATAGGTTATTGCCGTGTATCTAGAAAAATATTTCTTTTATTTTATTGAAGTTTTAATTGGAACATTTACTTTGCACCCACATTCCATTTCTGCATGAGTGAATTAAGTACACATTGAAACGTTGCTAAGAAGTGGCATTGGGCAACAGTGGGAAGTGGCATTGGGCAACAGAAATATGGTCAGCAGTGGGAAGCTGCATTTTCATGTGAATTGCAATAATAGCTCTGTAAGACTGAAGTTGAGTCCTATAGTTTATAAGCTGTTCAAGAACTAAGCTTTTATGGAGCTCAGTTACATAGAGATCCAGAACTTGAGTATAACCAGAGTTGGAATGCATACTCATGTAACTTTCTGTCTATGTTGTTACCCTGATCCAGGCAGTCACATAACATGTGGAAAAGAATAAAATAATTTTGTGGTAGTTTCTTTCTGTTTAAATGGCAGTTCCTACAGAAATTGCTTAATCAGAGAGGAATCTCAGAAGTAGACCCGCTAGGGTGCAAGTTGAAGATGCAAACTGCAATTTTTTCCTGGTTATGACTACATGTTCACACACATACAACAAATGATATTGTAATTTTGTAATCTAAATATATGTTTTCTTTAGGGGTGACAGTTTCACTAAGTACAGTGTACTAAAGCTAGTATTTTTAAAGTGAGGCTGACTTTTTTTTTTTTGTTACCAGATCAGATCCAAGCAATGAAGACATGAGAGGCCAGTAAAATAAAAGACCTGTCATACATTAACTTTGGCAGTAGATGTACAAGCCCCTGGAACAGGAAGGAAGACCTCAAACAAACAAACAAAAAACCTAAATACAGTGCGTTCTGTTGTTTCCTTTCATTATCTTTTACAAGGGCCCAAGAGGAGTAAGCTTTTTAGAAAATGTAGTGCCTCAGGTATGTACATACATGAATTAAATTAAATCTTTGCTAAGTCTAGAGAAAATGCTAAAATTAACACAATGTTAATAAATAAGCATCTGCAGTCATTTAAGTTTTATTGTGAAATACAATTTAAGCATATAATACGTCATTTAAATATCCAGATTTTCAAAGTTACTAATGATTTCTGTGTGCCTGCATAATTTTTTGGGTGTCCAAACTTGAGAGACCTTTTAAAGAAGACTTTTTTTCAGAATGTGGATGTGCAGCAGTTCTTGAAAAGTCGGTTCCCTTAAGGTGTCTCAAGAAGGTCACTCAAAATCAGTAGTCACTTCTGAAAATCTTGTCCCCTGGTTTTAGCTTTTGAAAGTATTTTTGTAACATTGCAGGTTAAAATGTGGTATGTGTTTGTTATAAATGATTGCAGATGTTTTTAAGGAATTGCTCAAATGGTAATGTATGGTTATATTGTAATGTAACAGCTGTACACACATTCCTATCAATAAAATATAAGATATATAACATGTTTTTAAGCTGAATTGTGTTTGTCATGGCCTTTTGATGGTGCTCAGTTTTGAAATTTTAGATTAAATTTTAACAATTAATTTTAATTTTTTGTCTTATTCACTGAGAATAAGAGAACGGAATGCTGTAATAGAATCAAACTTCCTTTGCATAAAACTGTTAGAATTATTTCTCTTTGCCAAACTTTCATATAAGCTATACCTTTATGCCTTGCACTTCAAAAAAATACCATTTAAACTTGCATTTTGAAAATGCAGTTTGTCCAGTCCACTAGCACATTATCCTCTTACTTTAAATGACAATAGGATCTTTTTATGTATCTAATATGATAGTCTAAACTGTTTAGCATTAAGTCCTTGCAGCAAACTAGCTGAATGGAAAAACACCCCAGATAGCAATTTAAGTTGATCTGCTCATGCCTGGGAAATAGATTTTATAATTCTGCTAGGTTTTTCTCTTCAGGAATAGTAGAGTGAATGGCTAAATTATGAGGGAATGTCAGCACTGAATTCTTATGACAGATTCCGCTCACACACACACACACACCCGCCCCCCATTTTCATTTAAAATAATATGCAAACCTAGTGAAAGTGCTTCTCTGGGAGATGAGAAGTCACCCTTTACAGAGAAATTTTTGGAGCAAAGAGCTGAATGATATAGCGGAATAGCTTCATATATTTTCAGTTAATTAAACAGCTATGTGGAAACTAGTACACCTCTACCTCGATATAATGCTGCCCCCGGGAGCCAAAAAGTCTTACTGCATTGNTTCAGTTAATTAAACAGCTATGTGGAAACTAGTACACCTCTACCTCGATATAATGCTGCCCTCGGGAGCCAAAAAGTCTTACTGCATTGTAGGTGAAACCGCGTTATATCGAACTTTCTTTGATCCGCCGGAGTGCACAGCCCCGCCCCCCCCGGAGCACTGCTTACCGGGTTATATCCGAATTTGTGTTATATTGGGTCGCGTTATATTGGGGTAAAGGTGTACTAGTTCAACCTGTTCATTACATGCAACTAAATATTCATATAAAAATGTTCTTACTACGAGACAAAGCTGAAGAATATTTACTCCTGATACCGCCTCTTGTCCAGACAGTACCTATCCTTCATGTCCTGTCTCCATGGCATCAGATGTTACTGAGGGTATGTCTACACTGCAATAAAAATTCATGTCACCAAGTCTCAGAGAGTTGGGCTTGTGGGAATTGGGCTGCAAGGCTAAAAATGGCAGTGTAGATGTTTTGGCACAGGCTAGAGCCTGGGCTCTGAGACCCTCCCAGCTATGAATACTATCTGCTGTATATAACCAACTTGTTTTGCATCCAGGTACCATATGAATAAAAAAGAAAAACACTCAGTGGGGATGTAATTTTTTTGGATTACCTATTTTTAAAATAAAATAGTCTTGATAGGTTGAAGTTTTGTAGTTGTAACTAAACATAACATTATGGGCAAAGTTATACCTAATGCTGAAAGAAAGTTTAAGACCCCATATCATATGGTTTAACTAGGTATGTGACTTTCTTTCTTAAAATGTGTCTGAGTTTAGACCTTGATGTTCCCCTTCGTGGATAATGACTACTCCTTAAAGTACTAAAGTTTACTTTCTGTAATTGGAACTGCATTTTCTCTGCTGTGGGAATCTGCTGTTCATCAGGCTTGGCACTTCTGATTTTTTTCCCCAAAACTCTCAATGAAAGGCAAACTGTTACTGCTTTCTCTCCCTCCAGTGCAGTTTGCCTTGTGAACTGCATTGATACTGCTCCCCAGTCTTCTGCCTTTATGCTCAGATGCAGATGTTTTTTGCAGCAGCACACTGAGGCTCTTTTCTTTTAACATTTCTTGCCATCTTTTCCTCCTTCCAGATTGGTCTTAATCTGTAGGAAGAGGTTTTCAGGAGAGCAAGAGCGGGGATTCCCTTTTCCTAGTGATTTATTCCCCAGACATTTCAACCATTGAGAGGCCCTTTTGGCAATGTCTAAAGACTTCTATTCTTGTGTTTGGCTCCAGGCACTGACACTTTGGATGTGAACTGCACAACTCCAGAAAGAATTAATGCCAATATGGTAGGGTTAGGAATGACTGCATTAAAATACCTCCTAAGAGTGTAGTAAGTTAGTTTTTTATGTGGATGGTCTGTCACTCTTTCTCCAATCTTCTAAAATTTTGGCCTCTTGTAGGCTGCCATCCTACTGAAGACCTAGTTCATGTGTATATGACTTTAGAGAGTTAATCCTTTTATGAAAGCTGTTCCTGTTTTCTAATGCCTTTTACATTAGTTTGTCAGTTCTGTATAAATACACTTTAGTTACAAAAATGGTAAAACAATGTATAATTTTTAATGATGATTATTCTCTGTCATTGCCACGGGGAAAGATTTTAATATTTCAGAACAAAAGTGACCACAAAGTGGCAACCCCATACTTTTTTGATTTTTTTCATCTAGAATTTAAGAAATTCATTACTTTGAGCAGATGTGTGTTTAAAAATAAATGTAAATGACTTTGTTTACTATAACTATGTAACAAGCAACGTGGAAATGCTGATGACAGATTCTAGGCTGACTAACTTGGAGCAAAAGTTAACTGTTCAATGCATTAATATGTCTTCTTAGAAAAAATCACTAGGGCACTGACCAATAAATTACATATTCATTTCCAGCAGGCTTTAATTCCTGGAATGTTTTCATTGCTAAGTGGACTAGAGATTTATAGGGGGGATGAAGGTGTCCTACTCTCTGCACTCCATTGAGAATGAGCACATAGTGAGATATGAAGTGAGTGGTGAGTTATCATATTCTACTCTTATTTTCACAGGTGTAAATCCAGAATAATTCAACTGAAGGGGCTACTTAAGATTTATACTGTTGCAACAGAGCAAAATTTGTCCCAAGGACTGTAAATCACACCATTCTTTCCCGTGTCTATGCAAAATGCTGCTGTTGTACTCTTCTCCAAAGGTTGATGGCCTGTCAGTCTTTTACTGCTGTCAAAACACTAACAACGTTAATTTATAATGCCAAATAATTAGAATAATGTGTTGTACCATGAAACTCTTAGCGTGTGTATGTTTAATGCTTGTGAAAGATGTCAGACTAGCAGGAGGTAATAACTCATGTACCAGAGAGACTACAAAAAAACCGAACCTGTTTTAAAATGTTGATATATCCCAATTTTTATTGAAAATCTTGTATTTTGACTGGTTTTTAGCCATTAGTTGTAGAGGTGCATTGATCTGCTTGCGGGCATGGATCAGCATTCGGTTCCTGGGCCGGGGAAGCTAATGATCCAACCAGCGGACCAAATTCGGTGATAAATCCTAGTCACATGCTACCTGAGGCAAGTTGCGCATATGCTAAGAAGATTCATCTGCTATGTGATATAGTAGGCCTGTTTGGGGGTGTTGTGCGTAGATTATTATGGCTACTGCCTAATCTTAATACAGGACTTCTTCTTAATGGTATCTTATAACTAATACCAATTGTAGTGATGGTTTTAACACTATTCTATACCCTTAATTTGATGTGAGGCTGTGTAGTACATGGCATGTAAGTTATTTCATGGGAGCATCTGCAGTGATACAAACTAGTGCTTTATAATTAATTTACCAAAGTTCAGCCAATTGGATTACTATTCAGTTGGCTGAATGTTCATATCCACATGAACTTCTTTAGAGAGCAAGTCCTTAGTTCAGTAGAATGGTTCTGTAGGAACAGATAATTCTAGTTGAGCGGTTGCTGGCATCCCACTATAAGATTGAGCTAGGTTTACTTTATTTCACTTTTCTAATGAAGGTGTTTCCCATGCTATACTAATTTGACACCCATAAATGCCACTGTTCTAAATATTTCTTTACAACATTATTAATTAAGTGAAAGTTATAATACCAATAATTTATAATACCTGTCACTTGAAGGTCTTAGGAGTGTTTACATTTAATAGATAGTTCATAAAACACTATGAGATATACATTATCCCAATTTTACTGAAAGGAACACTGACGCATAGAGAGGCTAAGTAATTTCCCCTGTGACATGCAATGGGCACCTCTGAAAATCAGGCCAAGTTTATTTAGGAACCTAAATATGTATTTAACAGCCTAATTTTAGGCATCTAGATTTGAAAGTAGCTTTGGAGAGTAGTAACTACCATTTGGCTCAGCAAGACGGTGACTGGGCAAAATATTATTTGGTCATCTTAAACTACTGTCTCTTCCAAAGGCTGTCATCAGTCTAGCCTTAGTAAAGGGAAAGAAGGACATTGGGGAATGGGGGGGAAGACACCAAGATCGTTAGGATATATGGGGAAGGAGAAGGAAGAATAAGATGTGTGTTTGGGGTGGAATACAGTAAAGTACTAATGAGCTCAGAATAGCAACAAGAGCAAATGATTGAGCTAGATGACTGGGCAGGATACAGATGAAATTTAAAAAGAAAAACTGTATCCAAAAAAGGAAATGGATAGATAATAAAATGGAAAATATCATAATGCCACTATATAAATCCATGATATGCCCGCACCTTGAATACTGTATGAAGTTCTGATTGCCCCATCTCAAAAAAGATACATTAGAAATGGAAAAGGTACAGAGAAGGGCAATGAAAATGATTAAGGGTATGAAATAGCTTCTATATGAGGAGAGATTAAAAAGATTGGGACTTTTTAGCTTGGAAAAGAGGCAACTAAGGTATATGCTAGAGGTCTATAAAATCCTGAACAGTGCGGAGAAAGTGAATAAGGAAGTGTTATTTATCCCTTCACATAACACAACAACCAGGGGTCACCCAATTAAATTAATAGGCAGCAGGTTTAAAACAAACAAAAGGAAATACTTCTTCACACAATGCACAGTCAACCTGTGGAACTCGTTGCCAAGGGATATTGTGAAGACCAAAACTATAACTGGGTTAAAAAAAATAATTAGATAAGTTCATGGAGGATAGATCCATCAATGGCTATTAGCCAAAATGGTCAGGGATGCATGTGCTTGATGTCCCTAAACCTCTGACTGCTAGATGCTCAGACTGGATAATAGGGGATGGATCACTTGATGTTTGCCCTGTTGTGTTCATTCCTTTGGAAACATCTGGCATTGGCCACTGTTGGAAGACACGATACTGGGCTAGATGGACCATTGGTCTGACCTAGCCATTCTTATAAACCAGTAGAGCCATTATTTTGCACTTTATAACAGTACAGTAGAACTTCAGAGTTACAAACACCAGAGTTACGAAGTGACCGGTCAACCACACACTTCATTTGGAACTGGAAGTATGCAATCAGGCAGCAACGGGGGGGCGGGAAAGCAAGTACAGTACTGTGTTAAATGTAAACTACTAAAAAAATAAAGAGAAAGTTTAAATAAAGATTTGACAAGTTAAGGAAACTTTCTGTGCTTGTTTCATTTAAATTAAGATGGTTAAAAGCAGAATTTTTCTTCAGCATAGTAAAGTTTCAAAGCTGTATTACATCAATGTTCAATTGTAAACTTTTGAAAGAACAACCATAATGTTTTGTTCAGAGTTATGAACATTTCAGAGTTATGAACAATCTCCATTCCCGAGGTGTTCATAACTCTGAGGTTCTACTGTATTTCAAGAGCTCATTTAGGATTAAATCAAGAATTGATTAGCCAAATCAGTTGGTAATCATGTGGTACAACTTTACCTGCTACACAGTTCTGATTGGCCAGAGGGTACTTCCAAGGTAAAAAGATGGTATTGTAACACTCCAGCTTTACAAACACTCAGGTATCCTTTAAATTCTTACAAGTTAACAATGGACACTGTCAACCTGGGGGCAAACTTAGCACAGAATCAGTACTTGACAACTTTAAAAGTTATCCACTGAGCATTAGATGTAAGCAAGTCAGTGCGGCTGACAACTTTTATGGAAATGACCTCTAAACAAACTGGATTGGTTCCTAAACTAATCCAACACAATGGGAGGAAAAACACCATTTCCCCCATCTAAAGAAAACTGACCCATGTTGCAACTAAGTGTTAAGCTTAATTCTGACAATTCTTCTTCAAGTGATTGCACATGTCCATTCCACTCTTGGTGTACGTGTACCTCATGCACAGTCGGACATTTTTCCCTCCAGTGGTACCTATTGGAATGGCTTAAGCACCCACTGCTGCTGCATTCACTGCATGCCTGTATAAAGGGCCCAGCTGCCCCAGAGTCCCCTCAGTTCCTTCTTACAGCCCAGGACAGTCCATTGGAATTGCTTAGCTTGCTTTAGCAAGTGCTCTGTGTGCTCATTGTAAATTTATTGTAAATAGTTTTCTAGTTGATTAGTACTTAGTTAATAGTGTAGACAAGATTGGTTTCTTTTTCAGGCTGCAGTTTGGCATTTCCGTTTCTTGGTACCAAGGGATGCCATGGTAACAAAGGCTTCCAACCCTGTGTCTTTTGTGCTAGGCTGATGCCAGTGAGCAACCCACACTCAAGGTGCTTGAAGTGGTTAGGGGAAGCTCATATTTGTGATCATTGCCAGCTCTGCAAAGACTTTAAGATTAGGATAAGGAACGACAGAGGAGCCAGGCTAAAGTTTTTGCTCATGGAGGCAGCCCTGAGACCTCCGTTAGAGCCCAGCCGTTCAGACTTGACACTGAGTGCCTTGGCATCAGTTAGGAGTGTACCTCCTACATTGGCTGAAAACTGGCACTGCTCACCCTCCCCAGTGCCTAAGAAGAGGCATAAGACCTATAGGCAGATTACTAATATATAATATATGGAGATATACCTATCTCATAGAACTGGAAGGGACCCTGAAAGGTCATCGAGTCCAGCCCCCTGCCTTCACTAGCAGGACCAAGTACTGATTTTGCCCCAGATCCCTAAATGGCCCCCTCAAGGATTGAACTGACAACCCTGGGTTTAGCAGGCCAATGCTCAAACCACTGAGCTATCCCTCCCCCTAATTTTAAAGATAAAGGACCAATTTTGCCCCAGATCCCTAAGTGGCCCCCTCAAGGATTGAACTCAAAACCCTGGGTTTAGCAGGCCAATGCTCAAACCACTGAGCTATCCCTGAGTGCAGTGCAGCACTCAGTATCGCGACAACTGCCATTGCCTCCGATTCCATGCCTCACAGTACCATTGAAAGGGAAGCCTGGCATGTTGGCTATGCTAGGTTCTACTCCGACCTGGTACCAGTCTCCGGCACCATTAGGAGCAGCTCCCCCTTGGTCAGCAGAGGGAGATTCGTCGTCCTCTCAGTCGGAGATTGGCTCCTACATTTTCCAGCCTCGGAGCAGGTCTTAGTACTCTCCACCAAGGCACTATTACTTTGCTAGGGACCCTCTGGCAGAAGTGCCATCAAGCTTGTGGCCAGGTAGTCACTGGGGCCCAACACTGGTCCAATGGCCTTTTTGGAACCTGTGGGGTTCCTCCCAGTTTCTAGGTCATGCACAACGTGTTCCTCCTCTGTGTCCTTGGAGAGGCAAGGGGAGTCTACTCCCCAGTCACCACCTGTTCCTGAGCCCAGTACCAAGCAAGAGGCAGTTCAGAAGGACCCTGATGGACAGCTAGTGGAAGAGGAGCAGCCTCAGACTGTGCTGGCTTCTTCAGCCTCCTCCCCGATGTGGCAGTCTCTTCAGGGGGCATCTTCCCCCTCTCCCTCCTGTTGATTGTAAGACTCATCAAGAGCTATTGAAGAGGGTGGTCTCAAGCTTGAGGATCCAGATGGAGGAGGTTAAGGAGTCCTTCCCTATCCTTTTTAATATTTTGGCCACCACTGAGCCTTAGTGAGCGGCCTTACCTATTAATGAGGCAATTATGGGTCCCATTAAGTCTCTCTAGCAGAGACCCCTTCATCCCTTCCTTCCACCTCAAAAAGGGCTAAACGTAAATATTATACTCCCTCCTAGGGGTTTGAATATCTGTACACTCATCCCTCCTAGGTTCTCTGGTGGTGTCAGTAGCCATTGAACAGGAACGACAGGGCCAATGGGGAGCAATCCCCAAATCAAAGGATGTGAAAAAACTAGATCTGTTTGGTAGAAAAATGTATTCTACTGGGGTATGCAACTCAGAGTTGCCAACCAGCATTCTCTTTTGGGACATTATGATTTTAATGTTTGGGATTCCATATTAAAGTTTAGGGACATGCTGCTGGAAGATGCTAGGCAGGAGTTCTCTTCTTTAGTAGATGAGGGGAAATCTGTAGTAAGAACTTTGCTGCAGACTGCATTGACTGCCGCAAACTTGGCAGGTGGGACCGTGGTTTCTGCAGTAGCCAAGCTCAGGAGCTCTTGGCTACAGTCCTCTGAGCTTCTGCAAGAAGTCCTACAGACATTACAAGACCTTCCCTTTGAAGGGTCTTCGCTGTTTTTGGAGCAAACAGACTCTTAAGTTCCATGGCTTGAAGGACTCTAGGATGACTTTAAAGTCTTTGAGGTTGTATACTCTAGCCCCATCCAGAAAACATTTCTGCCCTCCGCACACCCACTGTTACTCTGCCCCTGCTCCTCATTAGTACCTGTAGAGAAAGAAGTGTAGAGGTTATAGACATAGACTACCTACTCCTTCTGCCTCTGAATCAATGCCTGCTCCATTTAGGCACCCAGGGGGTACTAAACAGGTGTTTTGTTGGGTTACTTGAGGATGCCATGCCAGTCCAGGTTCCATCTTCCCTCATATTCACAACCGCCTTTCCCACTTCCTCAGTGCTTGGTCCTGCATAAGCTCAGACCAATGGGTATTAAGTACTGTATGTAAGGTGATGAGTCATTCCTGAACTAGAGCCTGATTAAGCCACATGCGTTGATTAATCATTCTTGTGTATTGGCTGGAACTTAGCACAAGTCGGGAGCTGGTCTGGTGACTCAAGGCAGGTATGTAAGCCTCAAAGGAGAAACAGTAGCTCAGCACCTGGCTTGTGGATTGGATGGAGCCTAGCACAGGAATGACTCATCAATGCATGTGGCTTAATCAGGCTCTAGTTCAGGGATGACTCATCACCTTACACACCTCTAACTTGTTTCTACCTTTCCCTTTTCAGGGACCACTCTCATGCGGAGCAGCTCCTCCAGGAGGTTCAGGCTCTCCCTCAGGTAGAAGCCATAGAGGAGGTTCCACAGTGACTGAGGGAAGGGGTTTTATTTCCATTATTTCCTAATCCTGGAAGCAAAGAGAGGCCTCAGGCCAATTTTAGACCTGTGCCAGCTCAACAGATATCTCAAAAGCATAAAGTTTTTCATGGTAACCCTGGCTTCTATTATTCCTTCCCTGTATTCTAAAGACGGATATGCTGTCCTCAGTTAAAAGATGCCTCCTTTTAGGTGGCAATTTATCAGTCACAAAAAGTATCTCATATTTGTAGTGATGCATTCTCATTACCAGTTCACCATGCTGCCTTTCAGCCAGTCAGCAGCTCCGCAGGTTTTCAGAAAATGTATGTCAGTGGTAACTGCTTTCCTGAGAAGGTTAGGAGTGCCAATCTGCCCTTACCTCAGTAGTCAAAGGCCAGTCCAGGCTCTGGTACTATTCAGTGTACATCTTATCCAGTCAATTTTTGAAGCTCTAGGTCTACTGATCAACTCAGATAAGTCAACCCTTTGTCCAGTTCAGAGTGTAGAGTTTATAGGAGCGGTATGAACTCCACTCAGGACAGCTTTCCATCCAGACATGAAATTCCGAACAGTTTGATCTCTTGTTGCAGATCTCAAGGCTCACCCAGTCTTAATAGCTTGAAATTGTATAAGAGTCCTAGGGCATATGGCCTCATCCACATACATATTCCAGCAAGCCGGACTACATCACAACATCTTAATTGTTGGCTGGCTTTCATTTATTAGCTAAGTTGTCACCGTTGGAACTTTGTATTGAGAGTCCCTCTTGAGTATTTACTTCTGTAGATTGGTTGGGAGACCCACCCAGTGTTTGTGTAGGCATTCCCTTTGTCTGCCTTTAACCTTTGCTAACATTGGTGACAGATGTATCTGCCATGGTGTGGGGGGCTTATCTGGATCCCCTCCAAACTCAGTTTATGGTCCTCAAGGGATCTGTCCCTACATATCAATGTCGGAGAGCTAAGGGCTGTCTGCCTAGCCTGTCAAGCCTTCCTATCTCAGGTCTAGGGGAAAAGCCTGTTTGTTCTCACAGACAGCATTGCGGCAATGAACAGGGAGGAGTTCATTTTTCCCTGCTTTGTCAAGAGGCAGTTCACCTATGGAACTTTTGCATTGCCAGCTCATTCAATTTGGAAGTCTCTTACCTTCCAGGAGTGCTGAACAAGCTGGCAGACTGCCTAAGAGGAGTCTAGGATCATTTATGAGTCACTCTGCCTGGATATAGACAGACACATTTTCCAGAAGTGGGGAATCCCCAAATAGACCTATTTGCAATCAAAACCAACAAGAAATGCCATCAGTTTTGCTCACTGCAAAGTCACAGTCCTGGTTCCATGACAGACGCTCTCCTGGTACCCTGGTCGAACAAGCTTTGCTATGCTTTCCTCCAGTCCCACTCCTACATAGTGTTGCTAAAGATCAAACTGGACCATACCTGGATTATACTAATAGCCCCAATATAGCCTGGCAGCACTGGTTCTCCACTCTACTGAATGGGTCAGTGGAGGTTCCAGCTTCGCTTCCACTGAACCAAGACTTAATCTCCCAAGATCATGGTTGACTGCTCCCCCTGAATCTGTGGGCGCTTCATTTTAACAGCCTGGGGCTTCCATGGCTAGATCCTAAACAGGAGTTTTGCGCAGAGCAAGTTTGCAATGTCTTGTTAAATAGCAGAAAGCTCTCTACAATGTCTACTTACATGTCAAAGTGGAAGCTTTTTTTCCATCTGGTCTCATCAAAGGACTATCTGTTGCACCTAAAATAGCAAGGGTTGGCAATTGCTTCTATCAAGGTCTGTTTGGCAGCAGTATCAGCTTTCCAGCCTTGTGGAGATCCATTCTATATTTTCTAATTATATGAAGATCAGATTTGTGAAGGGCCTGGAAAGATTGTACCCTCAAATAAGGGAGCCTGTCCCCCCTGAGACTTGAACCTTGTTACTCAAGGCTCATGGGGCCTCCATTTGAGCCTCTAGCAATGTGCTCCTTGCTTCCTCGCCGAGCTGAGTACTCTGATATCCGAAACACCTTATACCAACACTTCTCACTGTGGGTTGGGACCCCAAAGTGGGTCGCAACCTCCTTTGAATGGGGTCCCCAGGGCTGGCTTAGATTTGCTGGGGCCCAGGGCTGAAGCCCAAGTCCCATTGTCCAGGGCTGAAGCCAAAGCCTGAGGGCTTCAGCTCTGGATGGTGGGGCTCAGGTTGCAGGCCCCCTGCCTGGGGCTGAAGCCCTTGGGCTTCAGCTTTAGTCCCCCTGCCCAGAGCAGTGAGGCTCGGGCTTTGTTCCCCCCGACCCGCGGCAGTGGGGCTCAGACAGGCTCAGGCTTCGGTTCCACCCCCCTCCTGGGGTCATGAAGTAATTGTTGTTGTCAGAAGGTGGTCACAGTGCAATGAAGTTTGGAATCCCTGCCTTGTACAATCTTTTTTAAGGATAAAGTATATGTCATAAACAGATAGTTAAGGGTTAATGCCTCTTTTACCTGTAAAGGGTTAAGAAGTTCACCTAGCCTAGCTGACACCTGACCAAAGGAACCAATGGGGGGACAAGATGTTTCAAAAGGAAGGAGGGAAGTTCCCTTTGTCTTGGGTCAGTTTCAGTTCTGGCCGGAGAGGAAAAGGAATCAGGAATCAAACAGGGTAGTGAGTATTTAGTGAAGGAATTAGCTTATGTTTATTTTCTTTTTGTAACTTGTCTTGGGCATTATAGGAATAATCAAATTGGCTATTTCTTGATGTACTAAGGGTTTTGCCCAGGGGAACATCCTCTGTGTTTTAAATCTGTTGTCTGTGAGATCAGCTTGTATGCTATCTCCCAGAGGTTTTTCTTTTACCTTTCTTTTCTTTAATTAAAAGCCTTCTTTTTAGAAACCTGATTGATTTTTCCTTGTTTTAAGATCCAAGGGTTTTGGATCGGTGTTCACCAGGGAATTGGTGGAGGAGTCTCTCAAAACTACCCAGGGAAGGGTTGTAGTACTTGGGAGGAAAAGATTTTGGGGGAGAAGACTGAGTTTCCCAAATGACTCAAATATTTGGGTGGTGGCAGCATACTGATCTAAGCTGGTAATTAAGCTTAGGAGTTCTCATGCAGGTCCTCACATCTGTACCCTAAAGTTCAGAGTGGGGGTGAAACCTATGACAGTATATTTGCGCCCTCATCCAAGATTTCTCTCAAAAGTGGTATCTAATTTTCATATTAGCCTGGTGATTTTCTTACTGACATTTTACCCTAGAACACTTGCCATGTTAGAAGAGTTTTGGTGGTCTACAGAGACAGGACTCAACAGTTCCATTTGTCAACCCAACTACTGATGGCCATCATAGACAGAATGAAGGGTCTGTCTCTTCACAAAGAATTTCATCTTGGATAACTTCCTGCATTCATGTATGTGATGATCTGGCAGGCATTTCCCCCACCAAGTAAAATGGCACATTCCACAAGATCGCATGTAACCTTAGTGGTGGTCCTTGTGCGAGTCTCTATCCAGGAAACTTGTAGAGCAGCAACCTGGTCTTCAGTTCACACCTTTGCATCCCATTATGCCATTAGTCAGTACTCTAGAGATGATGCTAAATTTGGACAAGTTATGCTCCGGTCTGTGTGTACATGAACTCTGATCCCTCTTCCTGCTTTATGGCTTGAGTCACCAAGAGTGCAATGCACATGTGCAATCACTTAAAGAAGAAAAAACTGTTACTAACGTTTTGTAACTGTTGTTCCACAGCCCGCCCTCCTACCCCTCTTCATCGGATTTGTCCAGCATGAAGGAACTGAGGGGGCTTTGGTGTGGCTGGGCCCTTTATACTGGCATGTAGTGGTGTGCAGCAGCAGAGGGCACTCATGCCGCCCTGATGGGTATCACTGAGGGAAAATTTTCTCATGAGTGTGCGTGTGGGGCTCATACACACCAAGCGTGGAGTGGACATGTGCAACACATCTCGAAGAAAGGTTAGTAACCATTTTTCTTTAATTTATTACAATTTTTAAAAGATAGGAATGACACATAAAATTTTAGGTCATGATTGCATAGTAACAACTTCTGTTTCTACTGATGAAGCTAACACTGTATAAACCAGCATTTCATTTGTCATTAGATATAAAAAACTATAGCTTCCTTTTTCTACACAAACGTGCACATGCAAATCTGATATGGTACAGGAATTTTACTCAATCACCACTGTCTTCTCTTTACCTTCTTTGTAAGTGTCTTGATGCTTTATCTCTTTCTGTCTAATCTAACATCTTAGCGTATGATTCTAGAAGGGCGAGCAACTTTTGCAGTAGGATCCCCTGGAATGTAACTTAATATTTGCACAAATCCCCTTGATCTAGGTTATTAATTATGATAGAAAAGCTGCTTTTTAATAACTGAACCCCTGACTTCCACAGGATAAGCAATAACATACACATTCTGCAAGGATGCGATGGTGTAAAAGAGGTCAAATGCGGAAGGTGATTTAATTTTGGCATCCCCTTGAATACAAGGGCTTATAACTGTTTGGACCACTCACTGCTAAAGAGTTGTAACAAGCTTTTTACAAAGGATGCGTACAGTGAAAGGACAATGTGCACCTTTCCCTTCCAGCAGTGGCTCAGCACTGAGTGTTGCTGTACTTGTAATATTTATGGTGTACAGTAAATGATTCCTTAAAATGCTGTCTTGCATTGTAGTGAAATTCCCTTAGTTCTATGAATTATTCCTCTATTTTTTGTTCATTCAGCTGAAGAAAAGTTGGTCCCCTTCTCAGACCTCCTTCAAAAGAATACAGTATTGAGCACCTCAACTGACAGTTATTCCTGCAGTTCATGCCTTTGACTAATTCTTTAACTTATTAGGTGTATGTATTTACAAAGAAGGTGGAATATATTGCAGACTTTGCAAAAAATGAAATGTAAGCTCAGGAGGAAGTTTTTCCTTTACTGAAATCCTTAACTAAGATAATTTTACTCCACTGTAAAATAAAACTAGAGTGAACTATATTGAATCCTCTAATGTGCCAATATTAAGCCTTCTAGAAATTGTTGGGGGACTTAACTCATGTGATAGTTTTCCTTTGATTCTAGGGAGGGAATTGAGAGGAAGGGATGGCTTGTGGTTGTGGCATAGGACTGGGAAGTTAGGAGCTCTGAAGTACGAAACACTTCTTCAACTTTGCCTTCACAAGCACATCATGCATAAAATAAATATTTAAGAATTCACACACAATTTCTCCATGGGAAGAGGAAGAGGGAAAGAAAGAACCACACATGAAGGGATGCTAGTCACATACATCAATACTTTTGGAAGGTGGTAGGATGTGTGAGGGATATGCTAATAACCTGAATAGAATCTAGCTTCAATTCCTGGCTCTGCCACAGACTTCCTGTATGACCTCGGGAAAGTCATTTAATATTTCTGTTCAACAGTTCTCTATTTGCTGAATGGGAATACTACTTTGTGTCAATTTGGGGGTGGGATGGTGGATTTTCAAAGGCCCAAAGGGGAGTTAAGTGCCTAATTCCCATTGATTTTCCTAACTCCTCCTTGTGCTTTTGAAAATCTTCCCCCTTAAGAGCAAGCTGTCTGAGGCAGGGATTATCTTTTACTATGTGTATGTCAGGCACCTGGCATGATGGGTCCTGATCTCACTGTGGGTCCCTGGGTACCACTAAAATAATTTTAGGAAACAGTTACCAGAAGTTTGAACCATCACTATTTTTAGAATACTCTTTAAATCGCTGTCTCATCTTATTCTTCTCAACTTTGTATAATCCTTATTGTATTTGCATCCATGATTGGATCATGATGATAACTTAAAGTTGTACAGAAAATCTTAAATATCATGAGGGAGACATACACATTTTCACACCAGTAGAAGGACACTCTTTACTTACCCATGGACAAAAATTATGATTATTAAGACAATTCTGCTTTTCCCTGCTAAATTTTTGATGACTGAGGTTTTTTAAAAAAAGTTGATTTCAATTATGCTAATGCTTAACCACCCAATCGTGCACACAAAATCTGACTGGGAATTTCTTGCATATTTCTTAAGATTTGCTGTATACTTTTTGCTGTATGCTTTTTGGAGGCTATCTGCATTATTGCTTTTACAGTAGAAGCTCAGAATTACAGACACCTTGGGAATGGAGGTTGTTTGTAACTATGAACAAAATGTTATGGTTGTTCTTTCAAACATTTACAACTGAACATTGACTTAATACAGCTTTGAAACTTTACTATACAGGAGAGAAATGCTGCTTTCCCTTTATTTATTTTTTTAGTGGTTTATGTTTAACAGAGTATTGTATTTGTGCTTTTTTTTCCCTGTGGTTTTTTGTTTGTTTTGTTTTGTCTCTGCTTTTGCCCTGATTGCATACTTCCGTTCCAAATGGAGGTGTGTGGTTGACTGATCAGTTCGTAACTCTGGTGTTCATAACTCTGAGGTTCTACTGTATTGTAAAATGAAACTTGTATGTACCTTCAGACAAGTTTTGAACTACTTTTTCCTATATCTGTGCTAAGATTGAATAATTTGCTGACTGGGTGATTTGTGGACTTTCTTTATATCAGCAAGTTTTATTATTGTTGAAAACCTAAATAAAATGAAGGGGCAAATAAGTTGTTTCATGCAGTCTCTTTGGACTCTGGAACATTTGAAGCTGAAAACCTCCAGGATCCTGTTAGGCAGAATTCTTACTGAATCCAGTCAGTTAAAGAGACTGGTGCAAGCACAGGAGTCAAGATTATCCTAGGTTGCCTATTTTTTTGATATTCACCCCTTCTTGTCAACTGTTGGGAATAGGCCACATCCACCTTGATTGAATTGGCCTCGTTAGGAGTGACACCCCCCACTTGGTAAGGCAACTCCCATCTTTTCACGTGCTGTAATATATATACCTGCCTACTGTATTTTTCACTCCATGCATCTGATGAAGTGGGTTTTAGCCCATGAAAGCTTATGCCCAAATAAATGTGTTAGTCTCTAACGTGCCACAAAGACTCCTTGTTGTTTTTGCTGATACAGACTAACACGGCTACCCCTCTGAAACCTATTTTTTTCTGTGATTAAAAAACAAGATTCTTCCTTCGGAGCAAAGTAGAGTGAGTGCTTCCTTCCAAGGTAGTATAGGAGTTCATACTACCTGTACTACATCTGGCTGTTTTCAAGGAGAGGAAGTAATTTTTGGGAAGGAGTAAGACTCAGGCTTTGGAATAGGATTTTGCATTGTAATCTCCACCTTGAATTAAACTGAGCAAAGGTAATGTGTTCGCACAATTGTTTTTTGACCTGATAGATACATGAATATTGGTCCTTTATCACGGACTTTTAAGATTCAGAATTATCACTAATGTAATTTTGGTTTTCAAAGGCTGGGCCATCTCTGATCTTAAATATAGTTTATCTGTAGATTAGATGCAGTTGTTTGTGCATATTATCTAATGAGTATTGTTTAATTATTACTAGCCTGATATTTGTAAAGTGTTCTGAGATCCTGGGATGAAAAGTGTTTTTATTAACTACAAAGTATTATTTGTAGAATGTATATTTGGTCTCTTTATTTTCTTGTAAGAGAAATGTAGTCCTCACATTCTTTTGGGTAGTGGGTCATTTGCACTTACACACACACATATAATATATATGACATTCTTGTCATATATATTATATGTATTACAAATTGAAAGACGTTTAAGATACCAGACTAATCCATCTAATTAGAACTTTACAACATAGGTTGGCTTAGCAAGAAGGTGTCATCTTGAGAGTGTGCTATCATTAAGGACCTGCTGAGAATCCTTGCCTTCCATTACAATAAAAGGTTTTCAGCAACAGGCAGGATCAGCCCATAAGTGCATTACCACTGGCATGTGTGCGTCAGTCTCAGCACAAGTAGTGAGTTTTTGTCATTCAGATCACCCTGATGTAACTTGATATTGGTACTGTGGAAAATGTCCTAAAAGCCCTTTTAGACTAGTTATGTTAATTAGCTGAAATTTACCAGTTTGATTATCTTTCTAAGTAATCCAGATTTTTATACCTTTTTGCCTCTTCCCTGGGTCCACTGAAAATCTGTTTTAAATGAACTTCATGATATCAGTTAGTCTTGTGTTTCTGCTCATAAGGAGAGCTGAAAGATTGATATTCTTTAAAACTACTTTTCCATGTTATGTTAAGTGTTTTTGCCATTGTATAAAAATTGTAAATAACACAAACCGCAGTGATGAGAATAAATGGAAAGGTTTCTGTAAAAATAATTTTATGCCATTTTGTAATATGAAGTTCCCCAGCCACAGGGGAAACAGTATTAATCCTATTAAAATTAGTTATGGCCTTCAGTAGCTGCATGGGAGAGCTACAGTTAATCTTAATAACATGAGCCATTTCTAGCTACCTTCTCCATGCACCAAAACATTTAACAATAGCAGCTGACCATGCATCTCTTCTTAAAACAACTTTCAACTAATCAAATTGAGGAACAGAGTGTTCAGAGTTAGAGGACCCCAAAAATTGTTGTGAAGCTGGGTGCTGCATACTCAACAATATAAATTTAAAACAGGGCGGGAAGGAGGGGGGAGAATGATCCAATCAACAGAACTTCATAGCCAAATAGTTTATACCCTAAAAATCTTTGCAAGTAAACTTAATCTGTAAAGTATCTACATTTGAGATCTGAACTTTAATCAGTTTTATTATACACATTCATTCTGCAATGAGCACATGGGTTTGAAATCATCATGTAACATAATATATATAGTTATTTCAGCATCCAGAAGAGTGATTATACGTTAGCTAGCCAAAAACGGATGGAAGTGGTTACATGAGATTCTGTTTTCACACTTGTGGTCTCATGCTAGATGTTAGAAACCTTGTCATTATACACTGTACTGCAGGGAGGACAAATAAGAGGTGCCTTATGGACCACCCAATAATAAAATAAATAAATCTCAGGTTTGTGATACTTTTACCTATGAGTGCATTTTCTGAAGAGAATCAAGAAGTATGGCTGGCAATATTCATGCTAAATGTATTGATCAGTATATTTCTTGATTTAGGAAATAAAAAGCAAAGAGGTTTTTTTGTTTTTCTTTGTTTTTTAAGGTAATAAAGTACATCAGATATTTAAATAAAAAAGAAAACTAAACTATACATACATTTAGGATGACTATACTTAAAACTATAAGATCAATTCCTAATGTATTAGCCCAGAAAGAAATACCCTTGTGGAGGGATGTTTTGGTACCGTCTAGTTGCTATAATGTTTGCAAGGAAAATGTTAAAATTATGGATTTAAGGCCTATATTTTGTCTAATTATCACTATAGTATATCAAACAATCTAAATGCAGTTTTAAAAATCATAAATCAGTACATTAAAGAATTTTACTTTACTTCTTTCTGTCAAACTAAGCAAAACAATTTACTAAAACATTTTAAAGGGCCTATAAAAGGAGGGAAATTCTGAAAGCACAAGCAGTTAAAATGTCACCATCTGTTCACATTGAAGAAGCAAAAAGGAGGGAAGTTTTCCTGGAGTGCAAGCCATTATATTTTGAATGGCAGCAGAAAATAACAGATTGTAGAGTGGATACAACTTTCTCTCTTACTTGAGGTAGTGACCCTAGTGAAAATTTTAGCAGGATGACCTAAGAAACTAAATGTAAACATCTGGGAGGAGACTGGGCCTGAGGTTTGTTGTTCTCTGTTTCCGCGGTTCATGCTGAAACAGTTTTAATGAGTTTTTGCTACCTTGGGCAATATCATTTTACCTCATACTGGCCAAACGTGGCTATTGTAATTTGAGGCAGATGACAGTGTCCCTCCATCTGCTTGGCTTGCATGTGTTAGTAACCTCTTTAACGTTAACAGCTGTGTTAATATGCTGTGCCACTTGCCACAGGGTAAATATGCATCCTAGGGCATAAGAGTAAACTTTCCCCTACATGGAAGATATAGATGGTTAAAGCTGGCTTGTTATAGCCACGCATGCCTGTGTCTCTTATTTTATTTTTGTGCCTAATTTATTTATTTAGAAGGCACCTGATGGGTACCTGACAAGATACTTTTGTAGTTGTAATACATTTATTAACACGGCCCAGCTTTGGATAAATATAGATTACAGTATGAGTAGAATACTTATCTGTGTGCCCCCAAACCAGAACTGTCATTGCATATATGTTGATGTTGTTTCTGTGTTTCCTGCCCTTTGGAACAATGAAGAAAGGAAAAAACAGTGCCTAGATCTAAAATGAATTTGAGTGCAAAAAGTTACCAGAGGGGGACTAGAGTTTCAGAATAGTTTGGCTCTTTGTACCTGGTCCATTAGAGACCCGGTAGTCCACTGTGTTGCACTGCAGAGACTCCCCTGCCAAGTCAATGGTAAGGTTGACAGATTCTGGATGTAGCTACATCTTCTAACTGTCTGTGTCTCTGTGTGCAAACCACTTATTGTTTCATACTTAACTACTTCACAGTGTTGTTGTTAGGATTAATTGATGATTGTTCAGGCCTTTGAGGATATTGTGTACTCTATAAATACGGATTATTATTGGGTGCTTTTCAATTCCTACAACTCAGGGATTTGAGGTTATGGCACTGATGGGGTGGGGAAAGATTGTGGTGTACGAAATATGTACTTGTGTGGAGAAGAAACTAGAATGTACTTGGGACGAATCAGTCATGAAGACTTTGTCTGATAATGTGATGTTTGTAACCAGAGAATAAAGGTGCGGATGGACTTTCTGGGGCATCAGCCAGCACTGCGACCTACTCATGCAGTTTCATTTAATTGCTCTTTATAAATTGTTGCTTTTCTAATTTGTCTTCAGAATCTTAATTACTTTTATTCCAAACGCAAGAGGGATCCTCTCACCCTAAGCCAAGAATTGACTTGAGACCACAAGGCCCGTCCATTTGGGGATCTCTTATATTTTGTAGTAACATTGCTGGTAATCTGCCTGTAGCTAGCAAGTAAGAAGGCATTCTCAGTGTTGCTTCATCTTCCTCTATATTGGGCTGACAGTTCAAATGTAGCAGGACCCTTTATGGCAGTGGTTTTCAAACTGCGGGTCGCGACTCAGTACTGGGTCTTGAAATGTAAGGCAGTGGATCGTGGCAGCTCTGGTCAGCATCACCGACTGGGCCGTTAAAAGTCCCGTTGGCAGTGCTGCCCGGCTAAGGCAGGCTAGTCTCTACCTGTTCTGACACCGCGCTGCGACCCGGAAGCGGCTGGCAGCAGGTCTGGCCCCTAGGTGGGGGGCCCATGAGGCTCCACGTGCTGCTCCCGCCCCAAGCACTGCCTCCGCACTCCCATTGGACGGTTCCCGGCCAATGATAGCTGAGGGTGGGCGGTGCCTGAGGGCGAGAGTTGCGCAGAGCCGCTTGCACACCACCGCCTAGAAGCTGGACCGGCTGCTGGCCACTTCCAGGGTGCAGTGCAGCGCAGCCTGAACCCCGTGTCCTAGTCCCCTGCCCCAGCCCTGAGTCCCCCCAAACCTGGAGCCCCCTCGTGCACCCCAACCCTGGTCCCACCCCAGAGCCTGCACCCAGAGCCTTGACCCCCTCCCATACCCTGACCCCCAGCCCAGAGCCCCCTCCCACAAACTGAACTCCTCATTCCTGGCCCCACCCCACAGCCCTCACCCCCGCACTCCAACCCTCTGCCCCAGCCCTGAGCCCCTCCCGCACCCCAATCCCCTCATCCCCAGCTCTGTTGGGTCACGGGCATCAACAATTTTCTTCAACTGGGTCACCAGAAAAAAAGTTTGAAAACCATTGCTTTATGGGGAAGGCTTAACTTCTGGGCTTGGTTTTGGGCTTCTTTTAACAGCAGCACCTCCATGTTGGAAACCTCTGCAAAATAACTGCAGTAACCTCTGGGGAAGGTGGCTGACTGGCCTTCCAGCTGCTAGGAAATGATTTGTTCCTTAAGTGTCTGCAAGTTCAAAATGAGTTCAGGATAAATACTAACACCCTGAATAAGACTTGCTTAACAGAGGCTTTTTACAGTAACTCTACGTGAGAGGCAGAGCTGGCTTTTTTGTGAGAAACAGTGGGCCAAGGAAGAGACTCTGTGAGACAGTCCCAACTTCGACATGAGTTGCTGAGTGCAATCATCAGCACTCTGTGAAATCTTACATACTTGCTAGATGACCTCCTTTGGCTGGAACTGCCCTGGGTTTTTAAACTTAGTTCTTGGGACTCTGAGACCTGGCCAGTAGCACAGGCAGTTGGTCAAGAATTTTTTAAACTGAGATCCTGCTTAAGATGTTGCTGTGTGTAGCAGACTGACCTCAGCATGTGGCTTTGAACTTCTCCTTCCAGCTCTCTCTCCCAGCCTCTCTGTGTGTTTAAACACCTGTAAGAGAGGCTGAGACAGGAATCAAGATTGCTCAGTCCCAGACTGTCTCCCTGCTGCTGATTCGGCAGATGGACTAGACTACAAACTTCATCTCCACCATATATGGGGCCAGCAAAGCAGGAGCATCAGCTTCTGCAAAGCTGCAGTCAACAGGGTAGAGGGGAGGATAGTGACGGGAATCAATGGTTGCTGTGGCACAGAAAGAGGACGTAATCAAAGGGAGAGAGAAAGGGACTTTACAAAACTGGCTAAAATGGGGGGACACAGAAAAGGAGGTTCACAAATAAGTTGAGGTATGTAGTTAGAAAGGAAGAAGGAGAAAAAGCCATCACGGGGAGGAAGAGGGAAGAATGGTTTTGCACATAAGGCACTGGACTGGGCTGTAGAAGATGTGAGTTCAGTTCGAGTCTTCAGTGGACTTCCACTGTGACTTAGGGTGAGTCATTAAATTTTTCTTGTGCCTCAGTTGTATATCTGTCAAATGCAGATGATATTTCTTTGCATCAGAGGTAGGGCTTCTGATTTTAGGTTTTAAGTGACAAACACCAATAACACCCCCCCCCCATTTAAATAAATTAAATTAAAAAGGCAGCGTATCCAATAAATATGGAAAAAACACCAGAAATGATCATTTGTTTCTGAAGACTTGTATACATGAAGCAGTAATGTGGACTACGGGGGGTGTGTGTGTGTGTGTAATTTCTATAGCGCACTAGTGTCTTGAACATTAAATGGTCTGTGTAGGCCCCGCTGGTGTGCATTAAAGGTTCCCTAGTGCTGTTTGAAACAGTACTACATTAAAACACACTAGGGACTAATACAAAGAGATTACTCATTATTGTAATGAGTAGTGTATAGAATATACATTATGCATTACAGGATATACAAAGAGTCCCCAAAGCCCCCAATTTTTGGACATCTACCTAAAACTCAAAAATTGCTAAAAATAAACCCCAACAAATTAAGCTAATAAACTCTGAAAAACAAATGTCCTAATCATAGGGTTTTGTCAGGTTGAGCTCACTAATGTTGTTGAGGTGCTCTGATACTATAGTGAGAGGAAGGTCGTAGTAGTGAGAGAGAGAGAAAAGGGGAGTGAAGCCCCACAACCCACCCACTCCCATCAGGGGAGATTAATAGATTCCAAGGCCAGAAGGGATCGTTGTGATCATCTAGTTCAGTGGTTCTCAACCTGCGGCCCATGGGCCTTTTGTGATCCAATCGCACACAGCTCCGGCCCATGTGACATCCTCAGGGCCATACAGATAGTATATATATTGTGTGGATGCAGCCCACGTAACACACAAAGCTGCATATGCAGCTCACAATGGTAAATAGGTTGAGAACCATTGATCTAGTCTGACCTCCTGTATAAGCAGGCCATAGAACTTCCCCAAAACTACAGCATATCTTTGAACTATTTTTTTTTTTAATCTTGATTTTAAAATTGCCAGTGATGGAGAATCCACCACAACGGTTGGTAAATTGTTCCAGTGGTTAATTATCCTCACTCCAATTCCAGTGTGAATTTTTCTAGCTTCAACTTCTAGCCATTGGATCTTAATACCTTTCTCTGCTAGACTGAAGAGCCCATTATCAAATGTTCTCCATTTGTACCGACAGTGATCAAGTCACCCCTTAACTTTGTTTGTTATGCTAAATAGATTGTGTTCTTTGAGTCTATCACCAAGGCATGTTTTCTAATCCTTTAGGATGCTACAGGATACATCCTTCCCTTAAAATGGCAGAATTTTTTTAAAAAACTGTACACAGTTTCTTATTTTGAAGTGAATGTGCTCCTACTCTGTTTCAACTTAAATGTTGCAACCTTGTGTTTAGTGTAGGAGCCTGAAAGTACTGACTAGGGACAAAGAGTGACATTGAATACTGTAGTTCCCTTTATCAAAATCCAAGTTAAGTGCAAAAGTAGGCAAATAGTAAAAACTAGGCTAGATTTAAAGAATTCCTTCACTGTTGATAATTTCAGGAGTCTTCAAAATCCTCAAGACTCTCTTCTTCCTGTTTGCCATTTGCCTCCTCCTGTTAATCTTCACTTCTGATCTGATCCCTGATGTTGTTCCTGCAAATTACACCATACTAAATAAAGCAAAAAGCCCAACCAGTAGGAACTAACAAGATGTGTGCATAACAGTTTATTTTGATTTTCAATACTTCTTTTCTCTGGCCATTTGTCTTGTCTATTTAGTTTGTATTGCAAGCTCTTCAGGGCAGGGACTGTCCCTTACTGAGTTTATATAGTGCNCAGGTAAATAAACTGACCCGGCCCGCCAGGGTGCTTACCCTGGCGAGCCGCGTGCCAGAGGTTGCCGACCCCTGGCATAGTCCAATGGGGCTCTGACCTTGGTGCCAAGACAAAGGCAACTCTAGGAATTACTGTGCTATAAGTAATAACCTTGAAACTTTTCTTCCTGTAACTTGCAACCTTTGTTGATCATCTCATCCTGTTATGTCTAATTTAGATTGTAAATACTTGTCTGTTTTTACCTGTCTGTATTAATAGCCTACATCCTTCCTATGCTTCACACCTGAACCTTTTGTTTCTCATCTTTTGCCATAGATCTAATTTAGACTGTAAACTCCTGGGGGACAAGGTCTAGTATTTGCTTGTTATGGAGTGTCAAGCTTTACTAATGCCTGGAGCATGTACAATGCAAATAATTAAAGGCAACAGAGTCTGCCCTAAAGCATAGGCCTATCTCCTGGGTCTGTGCCAGTAGTAGAACATAGAACATTTAAGCACGAAATGTTTAAACTAATGCCCGTCTTGCTCTGGAACACAGTGAATCAAGGTGCTCCACTGGCATGTGCTACAACCAAACACTGTGCGTATGTGTAGTGGAGGTTATGATTTATTAACATGGTCGCCTGGGGAAGGCAAGACTCAACTTAAAGCAACCTGAAGTTCCTGGCTAACGAGCCGGCATGGGCTGGAGAGGAAGTGGCCCATTAAGCCGTGCCGAGGGAGGAGGAGAAATGGGTGGAGCTGCAGCGGCCCGGGCTGCTGATGGGATGTGGGGGAGAGGGCGTGCCCCTGGCAGGCCGTCGCGGCTCCGCCTTGCGGGGCGGGCGGCAGGGAACCGTGCAGCCGCTCTTGTGTCTCGGCGGCGGCTGGGGGGACGGGGCAGGTCAGTGCGGCCGCCTGCGCTCTTCGCTTGTGCAGCTCCCCGCGTCTCTTCCCCTCTGCGATTATGGACTGGTAGGAACTTGGAGAGGGCAGGCGCGGGCGGCGGTGCACGGGGGGACTGTGCTGCTGGGAGGCGGCGAAGGATCCCGTCCTGCCCCGAGCCACCGACGCCGCTTCCCCTTCTCACTCTGCCGGAGATGTCGGGCTGGGGCAGCCGGAGGAGAACCGGCTCCTCCTGGCACAGCAGCTTCTCCAGGTTCTTCACCAAGAGCCCTCCCCGGGCCAAGGAGGAGCAGGAGGAAAGGGACAAGGCGCACCTCCAGGAGCCGGCCACGCACAGGTAGGCACGCAGTCGCATCAGGGAGCGGGAGGAACTTGTTGGGAACTTGCCTGCCTCCGCCTGGCTTTCTTGGTTGCATTTTTCTTCCTCTCTCTCTCTTTGACCTGGAGGGATACGCTGAAGATCTCTAGTACGCCCCACCTTCTGAGACTCAGAGCCCCATTGAATCCACTTTCATTTCTGGCTCCCTCCAGCACTGCACAGTGTAATGGGAAACAGTTGCCAACCAAACTCTTGGAACAGGTTGAGAAGCAGAAGTCAGTGGCTACGTGCCAATTGCCAAGGGCAGCTGGGGCGCTTCCAGATATTACAACACTAAAAAGGAGGGGAGGCTGTTGTTGTTTATTATTCTGAGCAGCTTGGAGAGGGTGTGTGTGTATTGTGAAGTTTAAGTCCAGCTTGGGTTACAAGAGAGAGAAGTTATTGGGACCCCTCCCTCTGTTGATCCTCAACCCAGCAGCCTCACAAAGAGCAGGTAATGTCACAGTGTCATTCTGAGGCAGGGTTTCAAGCTGTGACAGTTTCACTGAGCGTGACACTATGAACCTCGCCTTGCCAAAATCTCCATAAAACAGTAGGATGCTTTAAAAATCGCCTTGAAATCAATGTCAGATGAGTACATTTCAGTCCATGGAAGTAAGGATTGACTGCTCTGATACAAAGAGAATTGAAGATGGTAGTTGGATGGGCTGATGGAAACTATGTAAGTAGCAATATAACACTGGGACAAATTAGTGCATGAAGAAACGAAGCAACTTTTAAGTGTCTCAATGGGGAATAAAGCAATGTAGAGTTGCAGATTCGTTTTCTGTTAGCCAGAACACCATCCTTAAAGTGACGACACGAATGTACCTGCCTAGTCAGTCTCAAGTGTTTCTCCCCTCCCCAGAGTTATTTTCAAGAATGAATTGGGGAAGGGAAACAAACTTGACAGGAAGACTCTCCACAGAACAAGAAGTGATGCTTTTTGAAATTTAGCGGTGGACTAGCTCTGAGACATTGTGTGCAATTTTTATAATTTCTGAGATGAGCCTAAGCTGCAAGCTTTAGACCTGCACCCCCTGATGTTCAGGTGGTGACTGGATCCAGAGTTTTGCTTTTGGCCCTCTCTGTTTCTGTATAAATGTAGCTGTATCCTATCAACCTGCTTTTTCCCCTCTTACTGTAAATAAACTGCATCAAAATTGCTAACATTCATTTAAATGCTTGGTTTTGGGGTTACTCAGACCAGAAAAATACTGTTCAAACTTTCTTAACATTGCAAATAGAAAATAGTTTCTGACAATCAATGGCTCTGGTTTTTTTGGTAATTTTCTTCCAAACGTTTATAACCCCTTTCTTGGAAACTGAAAGGTTGCAATATAGGGTATAGGATTTGGGGTTTTGTTTTGTTTTTTAAAGTTTTTACTATTATAGCTTTCTCTTTCTGTGTTATATATCAGATGCTACTACAATACAAATACTGATAGTGTGTTCATATGTTAATATGAAATATGTGACCTACAGTTACAATCCTAAGCAGTACCAAAGGTACAGAAGTCCAAGTACCTAGGTTCAGTGGTATTCAGTGACCAACTTATAAGTAGTACAGGAAAGGCATGGACTAAATGGAGAGAAGTGAGCAGAGTTATCTGCCTTAGGAGAGTGCCTATCAAACTGAAAAGTAAGATCTACAAGACTGTAATTAGGCCTGCACTTTTGTATGGCTCTGAATGCAGGGCACTGAGGAAGAGACAGGAGGAGATCTTGAATACAGGGGGAATGATAATGTTAAGGTGGATGCTTATAGTTACAAGGATGGACCATGTTCAGAATGAACGAATTAGGGGAAGTGTGAAGGTGTTACCAATTATAGAAAAGCAGAAGGAGTCCAGGCTTAGTTGGGTTTGGGCATGTGAAAAGAAGATGTGGAAGAATATGTAAAACACAGAGTGTTAACCTTCAAAGTGGGGAGTAAGAGAAGGGTTGGAAGACCCAATACTAGATGGATGGATGTCATAGAAAAGGATTTGAATAGCTTTGGAGTTTCTGAGGAACTGCTTTAAGATCGACTGGAATGGAGAAGGACTGGAAGATCCAACCCCATATAGATGAGACTAAGGCTACAAGAAATAGAAGTATTAACAGTAGGAAGCAGGTAATGTGTCACATTGATTGTAAGGAGAGCTTACAAAATGAAGTAAGATCTGAGACCTCTACTTGTTTTCTGATTTCTGGCCACTGTCCTCAGAAGATTGAAAAAGGAGAAAAGAAAACTGTGTACCGTATATACTCGTTCATAAGCCGAATTTTTTTAGTAAAAAAGGGAAGCACCAGAGAAGGGGGTCGGCTTATGAACGGGTATAGAGAGGGAGAGGTGGGACACAGCCCCTCCCCACAACAGAGGGAGCAACGAGAGGCAGCAGAGCCAGAAGGGGAGAGGCAGGGCCAGAGTCTCTCCGCTTCTGGCCATGCTGCTCTACCCCCAGCCTCGGAAGCAGCTGCAGCTCCGGGGCTGGCAGGCTGCGGCCGTGCCACTCGGCCCTGCCCCCCAGAGCAGGCTGCGGCCGTGCCGCCCGACCCAGCCCGCTGGAACATGCTGCGGCCGCGTTGCTCGGTCTGGCCCGCCAGAGCAGGCTGCGGCCGCGCTGCCCAGCCTGCTGGAGCAGCTCCAGCCAGGCCAGAGACATCCTCCCCTGGCCCCAGATAAGGGGAGAAGGGATGGGATGGGGAGAGTGGGGGTCCTGGGCTAGGGGTGGGGTCATGTGGGGGGTGGTCATGGGTTACTCCCCTGACCCCCAGCTTCTCCCCCCCCCCCCCAAAACATTTCCCCACCAGTTGCTGTCCCAGCCCGTCAGGGTAAGCAGCTGGCGCACCAGGACACTTTGTTTACTTAGGTTTACCTCTGTGCCTGCGGACGCATGAGGTAAACAAACCATCTCGGCCCGCCAGCAGCTTATCCTGATGGCCCAGGAGCCAAAGTTTGCTGACCCCTGAATTATAGGGTCGGTTTATGAATGGGTCATACAAATTTTCCATTTTTACTTATCCATCTTGGGTGGGGGGTTGGCTTATAAACGAACCGGCTTATGGTCGAGTATATATTGGGGGAGTATATATTGGGGGTTGGACTAGATGACCTCCTGAGGTCCCTTCCAACCCTGAGATTCTATGATTCCTGAGATTCTATGATATACGGTAGTTTTCTTATGCAAAGATGCATGGAGTATCATGTTTGACACTGCTCATCTGGGGTCTCTTGTGGTTACCAAACTTGTCAGATGATCAGCTTTTTTCTATATCAGACCTTTTTTATTTAATATATGGGTTTTAAATTTGGCTTTTCAGGAATGATATTGGTATGCATTGAAATAGATAGAGAAAATGCTGATCAATCCAATGAGCTGGTGGATATCTAAGTAATTCTTGTGAAAGATGTGGATTTCAAACTTACCTCAGAACTCTTGCTTCTCTAGCTTACTGGGGGTGTGGTGGATGAGATCATCTCTAATTAAAAGTGCAATTTGCACTACTGTCTTGAATGGGTTATCTTAAAGTTCTTCTGGACGCATAGTGATTAAAGAGGTTCTTAAATGTCACTACAAAATGTTCAGTATTTGATGCATCACTATATTGAATATTCCGAGTAGGCATAGCCCCATTGGCCTTTCATTAATGTGACCTGGGCTGGCAAAAAAAAAATAAAAAAAAAATTAAGAACAATACTAGACTCAAAAGCATCTTTCTGGCTGCAGGGCAAGTTATCTCTGCCAAGAGAGATTAATGTAGCGGGAAGAGGAACAGACTTGGAAAGTGAAAAGGCAACCAAAAGATGTCTAGTCGGTGCTTTGGGGTAGTGATCAGTACTGATCTTAAGGGGCCCTTAAGAACATGCTCCTTGTTATGGTCAATAGGGAACAGAAATATCCTAATTTGGATTCCTTTAGGCTGGGAACTTGATAAAATTTGAACCATGATTTCAGTTCATGCGATCAAGAGCTTTTTATTGATTAGGTAGTCCACACTGATTTATTTTTTGTATGAGGCTTTCTGGCCTTGGTGTACAATTCTTTGTGTAGTAACCTGAGATCCAGCTCTGACTTCTGTTGAAAGTGGAAGTGTTGGTTAAGTTATGAAGAGTCCCATTCGGTTTGCTCAAGTTTTTTGTCTTGCTTGATTGCAGAGTATATGCTTGGAATGCTGAAGTTCTTGTATTTGGTTTCCGCTGATGGCTTTCTTAATCAATTAACGTGATTGTGTACATTTAAAACCATTGAGCTGGGAAGAGTGCCACAGGTTTCTCTGCCATTTTTATGTAGTGTGCTTCATAGTGTACAAAAATGTATAATCCGGTAAAGTATGGAGAAAACGAAGACTGCTTTATATGCATGTTTTTATTACATGGACTACATAAAGTAAATTGCGGAATGCTTCTTTCATGAAATATTAGGAAAATCTATAAAGCCAAATACCGCATAAAGCCAAGTTAGTTAATTTTGTACCAAAAGTATCATTTTGAAATAAACTGGAATCGGGTCAAATTTAAAACATGTAGAAAGAAATCTTTATATTGAGAGAATTTAACTAGCTCTGAATTTAAGAACGGGGAAGTGGTTCAACTAAGAACAGGAATAAATAAAGCAGTATGACCTGCTGGGCCAAATTCATCCCTTGTGTATCTCCATAGACTGCTTATATCCTCTGTGGAGTTACATTAAGAATGAATCTGGCCACCTGTGGCCTGTAGGTTTTTCCGCTTAACTCTGGGGTCGCTCTATTTCTGGGCTTTTTTTTTTTTTTTTGGACCATGCCCGCCCCCACGCTCAGCATGGTGATGCAAATCCTGCCCCCTGCTGTCTTGGGAGCCTTTTTTAGACCAGTAAGGCTGTTTTCTTTGAAATTTTCTGATCACTGTTGATAATGTTAATCAGCATCTTGTAATCTCATGAGCGCTTCATTTGATTAATAGTTTTGGTTAATAATTTATGCTTGAGAGCAATTTTTTAGATGTGATAAACACGAGACATGCTTGAGATGTCCTGTGAAAAAATAACACATGCAGACTAGCAATTTGTTAAAAGCTGTGATGGAAAAAAGTGGAGCCACATCTTTAATGGAGCTACTATGCTTCTAAATAAAATTCTAAGAACTGGGAAGTACCTTTCATCTAGTGTGTGCCTGTATAAACATGTTTTTCAGAACCATTGCTTTTGGCATGTTGGTCGGGCTTCAAATATAGTGAATGTTTTCTTTGCACCTCAGCTTCAGCATCAACTTCCATTGAACTTGATCATTATGCTCTGCTAAGCTATTTGTTTTCAAAAATTATATATTCATTTTTATTGCCACCAAAGTTATTGTCTCAGGGCCATCCAAATCCACAAAGTGGAAAAATCCTGTCCAATTTGCTATATTCCAGATAGAATCTTCTTTAATTTCAACACGTTTCTCTAGCCCTTCTGGTTGCAGATACAGCTCTGATCATGTAAATCAGTGCACAGCTGATTCAGTTAGAAATGTTTGGCTTCTGTGGAATTGTCCAACTTTAAAATAAATGAATAAATAAATCTGGCTCAAAAGAAGCTTCTAGGTAGGTGTGAAACTTGTCCTACCCAGTCATTCATCTTAACAACGAGTTATAACCAAAACCTTCTTCAAAACACTTGCAAGCTATTAGTTATCTTTTGTATCATTCAGCAAGTTTTATCCAGGAAATTTTCTTTTTCAGTGCATCATCATTCATTTGAATAGCTACCAGAAGAAATGAACTAATTTGGGGCTGTTTTGGGTTTTGATTTTGAGGGCCTTTCTACAAAGTTCTCATTGAATTGGAGGGGAAAAAAGCAAACAACCCAGTCAATTCTAACCTTTAATTTGGACTTCAAGGGGCTTTTAATTAAATTATTGTGCCATTCATCCATTTGGCTTCTAACAAAGAACTTTTACAAATGGTAGAATTTTACTTATTCTATCTAAGAACGTCTGATAAACTGTATAGACAATTGCTTGACCACACTTTGGTTCATTATTTTGTTATGAAATATACTCAAGAGACCAAATAACCAGTGTCAGTCAGGGTCATTAATATGGTACAGGAAAAAGGTTCTATACCAGGGATCGGCAACCTTTGACACGTGGCCCATCAGGGAAATCCGCTGGCGGTCGGGACGGTTTGTTTACCTCCAGTGTCCGCAGGTTCGGCCGATTGCAGCTCCCACTGCCCGCGGTTCACTGTTCCAGGGGGTTGGGGTATGGTAAGGGGCCAGGGCTCTGGGCTGGGGGTGCAGGCTCTGGGGTGCGGCCAGGGATGAGGGGTTTGGGGTGCAGGAAGGGGTTCCGGGTTTGGGGGGGGCTCAGGGCTGGGGCACGGGGTTGGGGCGCGAACTTACCTCCGGCAGCTCCCGGTCAGCGGCGCAGCTGGGGTGCCAAGGCAGGCTTCCCGCCTGTCCTGGCACCGCGGACCACTCTGCGTCCCGGACGCAGCCAGCAGCAGGTCTGGCTCCTAGGCAGAGGGGTGCAAGTGGCTCCGTGTGGCTCTCACCCGCAGGCACCAGTGCTCAGGGTTGGGGCAGCACGCGGAGCCCCGTCACCCCCCTGCCTAGAAGCCGGACCCGCTGCTGGCCGATTCCGGGGCACAGCACGGTGTCGGAACAGGTAGGCACGAGTGTGCCTTAGCTGGGCAGCACCGCCGACGGGACATTTAACATCCTGATCGGCGGTGCTGACCAGAACCGCTAGGGTCCCTGGGTGCTGAGCAAGGCGACCCAGTGCCTGGTATGCCGTGACCCAGTACTGGGTCGCGACCCGAACTTTGAAAAACACTGCTTTATACCAGTGGTCTCCAACCTTTTTATGCACAAGATCACTTACTGAATTTAAGATCAACCCAGGATCTGCCCCATCCTGCTCACTCCATTTCCCCCCTCCCTCCATTGCTCGCCTTCCCCCACCCTGACTCACTTTCACCAGGCTGGGGCATGGGGTTGGGGTGCAGGAATGAGGGGTGCAAGCTCTGGGAGGAAGTTTGGTTGCTGGGGTCATATGGTCACACTGCACCTAATCTCATAGAATCCACTGTACACTTCATGAATTTTACTTTTTATTACTGTCATTTGTGGTTTATAGATCCAAAATCCTTCAGGGATTGTCACAAATCAGTGTAACATTCTCAAGTGTGAGGTGTTCATTGGTTGAGCCTACAGCAAGGAGTTGGGGTGCAGGAATGAGGGGTGCAAGCTCTGGGAGGGAGTTGGGGTGCAGGAGGGGGCTCCAGGCTGGGGCAGAGTGTTGGGGTGTAGGAGGAGTGAGGGCTGTGGGTTCTGGGAGGGAGTTTGGTGCAGAAGGGGGCTCTGGGCTGGTGCAGGGGGTTGAGGTGACAAAATGGCAAATGAAATTTAATGTGGATAAATGTAAAGTAATGCACATTGGAAAATATAACCCCAACTATACATACAATATGATGGGGGCTAATTTAGCTACAACTAATCATCGTGGATAGTTCTCTGAAGACGTCCACGCAGTGTGCAGAGGCGGTCAAAAAAGCAAACAGGATGTTAGGAATCATTGAAAAGAGGATAGAGAATAAGACGGAGAATATATTATTGCACTTATATAAATCGATGGTACGCCCACTTCTTGAATATTGCATACAGATGTGTTCTCCTCATCTCAAAAAAGATATACTGGCACTAGAAAAGGTTCAGAGAAGGGCAACTAAAATGATTAGGGGTTTGGAACGGGTCCCATATGAGGAGAGATTAAAGAGGCTAGGACTTTTCAGCTTGGAAAAGAGGAGACTAAGGGGGGCTATGATAGAGGTATATAAAATCATGAGTGATGTGGAGAAAGTAGATAAGGAAAAGTTATTTACTTATTCCCATAATACAAGAACTAGGGGTCACCAAATGAAATTAATAGGCAGCTGGTTTAAAACAAATAAAAGGAAGTTCTTCACACAGTGCACAGTCAACCTGTGGAACTCCTTGCCTGAGGAGGAGGTGAAAGCTAGGACTATAATAGCGTTTAAAAGAGAACTAGATAAATACATGGAGGTTAAGTCCATTAATGGCTATTAGCCAGGATGGATAAGAAATGGTGTCCCTAGCCTCTGTTTGTCAGAGGGTAAAGATGGATGGCAGGAGAGAGATCACTTGAGCATTGCCTGTTAGGTTCACTCCCTCTGGAGCACCTGGCATTGGCCACTGTCGGTAGACAGGATACTGGGCTAGATGGACCTCTGGTCTGACCCAGTATGGCTGTTCTTACGTTCTTATGAGGTGCGGGAGGAGGTGTGAGGTGCAGGTTTACAACAGGTGGCTCCCAGCCAGCGGCGCAGCAGGGCTTAGGCAGGTTGCCTGCCTGCTGTTGCCCCACGCTGCTCCCGGAAGCGGCTGGCTGCTGGCACGTCTCTGCGGCCCCTGGGAGGGGGAGGGGGACAGCAGGTCTCCATGCGGTGCCCATGCCTGCAAGCGCTGCCCCCGCAGCTCCCATTGGCCGGTTCCCAGCCCATGGGCGCTGCAGGGACGGTGCTGGGGGCGGGGGCAGTGTACGGAGCCACCTTCCTCTCCCTCCCCACAGGGGCCTCAGAGACGTGCCAGCAGCCAGCCGCTTCCGGGAGCGGTGTGGGGCAACGGCAGACAGGCAGCCTTCCTGAACCCTGTTGCGCTGCTGGACTTTTAGTGGCCTGGAGATCGCGATCGACTGGCAGAGGCTCCAGGATCGATCAGTCGATCGCGATCGACAGGTTGGTGACCACTGCTTGTTTACCAGAAAAAGGTACAATATACATCTTTTGAAACTGGATTTAATTAATCAGCTTTCTACCTTGTTGGTTTCTGGTACCATGATATATACCCCTTTATCTTTGGTTCTGAACCTATGTATTTCAGGTTATGATGCACCCTTACCTTTGTTCTGAGCATATGCATTCCAGATACTAAAGGACATGAAGGACCTCCTAGGTCTGTGTGGGTAACTTTCCTGTTGCCATGAAGAAATAATAATCTGCCCTGATACTGACAGTCCTATCTTCTCAAGCCAAGGCTTACTTCAGCTAATACAAGATGTTATGGGATACTTAGCATAAGTGTGATTATATCAAAGGTACAGGCCAATCTGGGCTGTATAACTACTATACTACTGCTTAATAATATGTATACTTACATGCTTAAAATATATATTGTGGGTGATATCAGCATAATAAAAATGTATGCTAGCTAGCGTATATTAGTCAACAATTGTCAGTGTTTATAAAGCATGTTTAATTGAGTAGTTGTTAGAATTCCCTATATCTGAACTGCCAGGAATTGGAATGAGGTGTAATACATTTCATTAGAAATTATTTTCTTTAAGTTGCTACCTTCTGGCTATCTTTGGTCCATATGCCAATTGAGACCTCTTTTAGAATGTCTTTGAACACATTCACCATCTGCCTGACAAGTCTTTCCCTTTACTGTACTAATAGAGACTCCACCCCCACCCCGATCCGGCAGAATATGATTTTTGAAATTGTCTTATTTGTGTGCTACAAAAGAGACGATAATCACGTGAAACCAGCAACAGTGAAGCTCCAATCATTTGGAATGTTTAAAATTAGACTTGACTTAAAGCAAAATGTATTATAGGGAACTCTATTAGCAGAAAAATAATAAAAATAAACTAAATTTACTCCTGGGAGAATTCTGCACCACTGTGCAATGCAGAATTTGCCCAGAATTAATGTTCTGCATAGAATTTCATTTTTTCCTGCCGCTAGCAGCTGCTGGACCTGGCAGGGACCGGCTACCCAGCTTGCAGCGCACTTGTGTGGGAGGTGCGGGCCCGCTGCGGTTTTTGAGTTAGCCAGCCTCTCTCGATCACATGGTGTGGCCAGGCCTAAGCTGTGCCCCACGGGAGAGGCAGGAGCAACAGCTGGGAGCTGCAGGAAGGGGCCTGCTGCTTTCTGGGAGGGAAGACTGAGGGTAAGGGGGAGCCTTGCCGGGAGGTGCGTGACTGGAGCTGTTCTAGCGGTGGCTGAACCTTTAAATTGTGCCCCCCCTCCCCCCACTATCAGCAGGCATAGGTCGTGGGACAGTAGTGAAGCTGCATGGAGCAGAGTCTGTGGCTGGGCTCTGGGGGGAAGGAGGGTGTAGGTGTCTGGCACTGCGGCTGGGCTCGTGGGGGCGGGGGAGTGGGTGTAGCTGTCTGGGCTGGGGGGGGCCCACCCAGCCCCCTCCAAAACCCCCACATAACCCTCCCAGTACACACACACACACCCCTCTAGCGCCCCCAAATACCCTTTCCCAGTACATGCAGACCCCTCCAACTGTACCTGCCTTCTAGCTCCTCCTCCCCCACCTCTCCCTGACAGTGACTTCTATTTGAGAACTTGAAATATGGTAGCCCTACGGGGGCAGGATGAAAAAATGAGAATTGACTAAAAGACTAGAGGGGCAGTTTTCTCCCAAGATGTACTCAGCTGGCACATGTGACACACAGACTGATGTGCCCAACAAATGCATAACAGAGAAACAGAAACTAGGTTGTCATAGGGGTTTCTTTAACTCTCTGCTCCTGGGGGAATCTTTTTTGTTTTCTGCATTGTTACAGACCTAGTTGCTGACAGGTATTTTGAAATAAATTACCAAAATAATTGAAACTGGCGTGATTATATTGTGTTATTTTAACAAATAAAAATATGCAGAGTTTTAAAATATTGTGTGCAGAATTTTAATTTTTTTGGCATAGAATTCCCCCAGGAGTATAAACTGGTTCCTAGATTCTCCATCATGTGACTCTTTCCGGATTATACAGGGAAAAAGTACAATTTATATCTGGCAGTAGTAACAGAGTCCCTGATTCAACAAGATGCTAGAAAGTGCATCAAGCAAGTAGGCATTGATTCACTGCTTCCAAGCTTTAACAGCCAGTAGAGTAATGTAAGACATTTACTAGGGAAAATGTTATTGGCACACTATTCACAAGGGTGCTATTTTTTATATGAAACAAAACAATGTACTCTTTTCTGTTGTGAAAGTTAGCATAATTATTCCTTTCCTGGTGACCAAATTCAGTGATAGAATCAATATAAAATAGCTTCCAAAACATGCATGCAATCAGGGCTTCCAGGTTTTAAGTAATAGGCTTAGCATGATAAAAACTCACGAAAGTCGTCTTATCCACTGAAAGAAATAACGACAGCTTAAAAATCAAGATTTTTTTGGAAGTTCTTGACAGTGTTTCTAATAATATTTAAGATTGTTAAAACTGGAAGAAGGCTGAAAATCTGACGCTCCCTCCTTCATACTCTGTATACTTTTTGCACTTCATACACCTTGGACATTAAGATTAGTGTGCAGTATTGCACTTTCAGGTTTTCATAAAATAGCAATATGTTGTAGTGTTTAGATTACAAACACTGAAAGGGAATGTTTAAACTCAAACTTTTTCCATTGGCATTTCCTTTATAATATATTTGAATTTGTTAGGTTTTATAAAATTGTTTTTATATAATCGAACTTGTGAGCCTAACTTCACTTGTGTTATGGAAACTTTAAAATTAGAATCACTCAGGAACAAGGTCATTCAGGGTCCTGTTGCTTTGCTGGCCAGGGGGCTTAACTGTATTTAGTACTAAACTTTATGTATAGACAGTTTCGTGATGGGGGAAATGTATAGTGAATCATAGGTTGCAAATTATTACTTATGAGCACATGCAAAGCAAATGTCAGAAAAGTTTCCATTAAAAATGAATTTTTTTTTAGCATCAGTTAAAAGCTGGAAAAATACCTGACAATGTTATTTGTAATTGGGAAATGAATTATTATTATTATTATATTTGGTTACTGTCAGTTCATATTGTTAAAAATCTGTCTTGCCAGGTTCCCTGTATAAATTCTTTTTGTGGATATTTTACAGTTTGCAAATACCACTATTGGGCCACAATCTTACAAACTGTATGTAGTCCCACTGAAGTCAGTACAACTACGTAAATGCATAAAGTTAAGAATACATGTAAATGTTTGCAGAATCAGGGCCTTAGTTTTCTCCTTTTTAAAATACTTGTATAATGGGTTCTGACTTCCTGTTTCATTCTGTAAAACTTTACCTAATTTAAATAACCCAAACTCTGTTATTGATATTGCATCACAAGTATGTACCAGTAGATAATAGCATTCTTATTTGAGTAGCACATGGCAAACTTCACCTAACCTATTAGATGAGAATGGATGGAGAGAATTCTATATTAATGTTCGTTGCCATGCTTGACAGATGCCAGAAGAAAAACCTTGATGTAATCTGCTATAATCCCAGTGAACAATATTGAACTAGTCTCTGCACCAAAATGAAAATTTTCTCTCTGTTTTACAGCCTTTGTACTGCTGTTCAGTTCTCTTGCATGTAATACAGATTAAGCTATTCAGTGAGGATGATCTTGGGCCATCACATTTATTTCACTTAGTGCTAGAATTGAAATTTAAGGGTCATTGTCAGTCCAGTTCTGAGTTTATTTTTAAAAAGAAGTTCCATAAAACTTGATATAGCAATGATTGTCTTGTATGTGGTTTTTTAAAACTACTGTGAAACTGTGGTTTGCTCTCTCTGTGTGGATTTAAAATACCTCTACCTCTCACACACACTTTGTAGCTGGCATACTGCATGAGAAACAGTGCTGCATACACAGAAAGTGAAATTAACCTATTTGATTTCCTTATCCTGGTAGAATGAAAAGTAAACAAGCAGCAACAACTGTTCAAGAAGAAATCAGACTATGTTAAAACTGAAAGAATTTTAAATCTAAATTGCTTAACATAATCTGGCAAGGAAAACAAGTTCCAAATGGAATTGTTAATTTGAGTGCATCTAAGGTGTACAACACACTGACCAAAAAAAAAAGATTGAGGAGGAGGACTTAAAAATTGAAGTTGTTCCCCCACTCTCCTTACCTTAATCCAGTCTCTTGATTGCCACACTTTTCTCCCTGAAAATTCATGACTATTTGTTCCTTTGAATTTATTTTCTCTTATATTTTCTCCGTATCTCTTTGTCTGCATTCTATCCCTTTCTCTCCTTACCTTCCAATCTTCCTCATGCTTCCCATTCGCTTCAAGTACCATAGCTGTGTTTGGTTTCCTTTGACTCTCTAAACACAAACTCTCACCTTATGTTTATATTCTCCACATATCTTCTTTATTTCTTGCTATTCCTCTCTAGAAGTTCTTCAGAGATAGTGTGGCCTGATCATATGATTGGGAGGCAGGAACTTCAATGTTCAAACCCCAGCATGGATGCTGACTCTATTTCCCAAGAGCAAGGCATTTAGGCCTTGCCTATCGTATGAAAACTTGAGGGAAATTTTTCCACCATTGTTAGCATTGTTTCCCTTGTAAAAGTGGTAGTCACATTCAACTTGATGGCATTTCTCTATCTGTATTTAACCTGATAACTTTTGAACACTGTATCCGATCCAATTCCAAAATTTCAGGGCACCAGTGGTCAGAACCCTATTGATTTTGAGGCAAAATCAGAAAACCGGAAAGGGAAGAATGAAGGACACATGTGGAGCCCTTTCCTCTGTTTAGCAGAGCCACAGCTTCCAGTGCCTCTGTAATTGACTGTGGATCAAAGAACCGGTTGATGGTACCTGTTACTGCCTTCCAGCATAACAATACCCCTATCTCATTTCTGCTTATCCTCCCAATAGAGTTTAGTGTGTTGAACACTCTGAATTAATTATCTCCCAGACTGAAAGAAGGTAATAATAATGGTGGGAAGAAATGGGGTGCACATGGAACCCCTGGTGGAATTGGGGGACACACTGAGCCTGTAGAATTCTGGCATGGGGGTGAGAATGACAAACCTTGGCATGGGAGGAAGGAAGAATGAGGGGGAAAATACTTTAGAAAAATGAAATTGTTCAGTTTTGAATCATACCAAATGGAAACAACTTGGAAATTTCAATATATTTAATTATTTCCCCTTTTTTAACCAGCTATGGCCACTGGCTTCTGACACATTTTACAGTACTGTGCAATCTAAAGCCCTGATCCTGCAAACACTTACGCACATGCTCTAACTTTAGTACTGTGAGTTTAGAGCCTAATTATCCTGAAAATAGATCTAAACAACCAAGTAACAATTGGCAGCCTTTGAGTCATAATCCCTGTGTTTGCACAATAGAGGAAGAAAAGGTAATTCTATTTCAGGTGACAGAAAACTAATTGAGAGGTTTATAAAACAGTGCCAGAGGTTTGGGTTTTTTAATTATTTTTTTTAAAAGGTATGCCGGATACCTTTCCAGTGTCCTGAGAAAGAGTGCTTTCAATCCCTTTCAGTGCTGTGCAAGGGGTTGAATAATCATGATAAACTAACAGGGTGATTTTTAGAGCCGCATGACATAATTGTCCTGCTGTGGCGATTGCCAGGTTTTGTAATCCTCAATAGATGGTCAAGAATTTGCTTTAAAATGAATTGGAAAAAAAATAGAGGAAAATTGATCAACTACAGGTCTGTCTTATCTTACGCGCGTTTAACATGCGCGATTTCGGCTTTGCGCGGTCGGCAAAAACACACACACAAATTGAGAAAAAAAGCAATTTATGTACTGTGGCTGTAGTGCGGGCGATTCCGTCCACCATTAAAGTCAATGGGATTTTGACTATACGCAGTTTTCGCTTTACGCGCTAACCGCGGAACGTAACCCCAGCGTAAGACAAGACAAACCTGTACTATTGACGTTGCTTGATTTACGCCCCCAAAACTGCCTCTCCTTCCTTTTCAACGTGAGAATGAACACTGGCTGAACAGGAAGTTTTCTGCAACAAATTACAGCTAAAGTAGAACCTCTGCTAATCTAGCCATGTAGGATTCTCAGTGTTGTAGCTGTCTCTCTGAGCTACCATTCATAATTTTGACATTTTATTTTTCATTTATGGCTTTGGGACTCATTTCAGAGATGCTGAATCTTACAATATTATTTTTCTTTGGAGTTGCTTAATTTTCCTGGCAAGTCTCACCCACCATTATAGAGTGTGCTGTCCAAAAATATTACTATTGAAATCTTTCCCCTTTACTACACAGGTCTCTTCATAAAGCACAATAAGACAATTCCCTGCTTCCAAGTGTGTGTTACGGCATTTTTAATCATTCTAAAGCTCTGACACTTTTAACTAAGTAACCTCAGTAACTTCTGTTGTACCTGAGTGGTGGTAGTATTAAAAAAAAAAAAAAAAAGGTGTGAGAGAGCTAATGTGCCAATATTTAAAAAGGGTAAACTGAATGATCTGGGTAACTAGTTAGCTTGATGTTGATCCTGGGCTAAAACATGAAAAGGTTGATACAGGATTACATCACTAAAGAATTAAAGGATGTCAGCATAATTAATGCCAATCAACTTGGTTTTATGAAATATGGGAATTATCAAACAAACAACGACATTTTTGGATGAGATTACACGTTTGGTGGACAAAGGTAACTGTTAATATACTTAGACTTCTGTAAGGCATTTCACGTAGTATTCCATGATCTGATTTAAAAATTAACACTATGTAATATGAGTGCAGACATACTAAATGGATTATAAACTGAGTAACTGATAAGTCTCAAAGTGAGTGTAAACGGGGAGTCATCTTCCAGTTGAAGTGTGTGAAGTGGAGTCTCTGACACAGAGGCCTATTGGTAGTTCACTGCTCTGTGTCAGCAACTCTTGTCAGGCCTGACATACTCACTACACCTAACACACTATTGTTATAATCAGTATCTAAAGGTGTCATGTAATATGTCATTGGAAAACTAATATCTCACTGATCATTAATATTCTGGTGTGATGTATATACAGTCAACACTCAAGGGATTATGCAGATGTGATGGAATTATAACTAAAATCTGTTTAAACCAGGCATGTCAGAGGGAAATAATAAACAGGTTTTCTCCACAACGGGAAGAGGCCAACACCTCAAACCAGGTGGGCTATTTATTTGTATCAGAGATTCCAGGAAGAGATCATTTGCATTGTAAAAATCACCTGAGCGGGGAGAGGGGGAAGACCTTATGGAGTCTATACCAGACAGCATGGCATCCACACCAACTGGGAAAAGGAACTTTATGTGGGGGATACATTTCGGAAGAATACATTTTAAAGGTTTACTGGACTATAAAGAGATGGAGGGGGGGAATGAACCCTGAAGTTATCCTTCACCTGCAGAAAAAGCAACGCCTTGAACTCTATGGGGATCCTGGCTAAGAGCTAGAAAAGGAAGCTTGGTGAGGAAATTACCTTGAATGAAAATCCTAGCTTGTTAAGTTAGGTCTTAGCTATTAGAAAGCATATTTTTACTTTTGTTTGTAACCCTTTTTGTCTCTATCCCTTATACTTGAACTCACTTTAAAACTTCTCTTTTTAATTAAGTACACTTTTTTACTTTTAATATAAACCAACATAGTGCTGTGATTGAAATAAGATTGAAATAGTGCTGTGATTGAAATAATTTTAACTGGGGTTTGACAATGACTGCAGTGTATTGACTTTTTAAAGAAACAACAAACATCATAACTTCTGTGAATGTTCCAGGAGAGGGCTGGACATCACAGGGCAGACAGTTTTTTGCGACTGGGCAGGTGTTGGGATCACTCTGCAAAAAAATAACTGGTTGGTGGAAGGTATGACCACACACTCAGGGTGTGACCTGCATACTTGTAGGCTGGCTGTTGGTGTCAGGGCTGTGAGCCAAAGCACCATAGCTATTCCTGGGGGGATTCTGTGCCACTGTGCAATGCAGAATTTTGCAGAAATTCATGTTGTGCACGCAGAATTTCCTTTATTTCCCCCACTGAAATGGGCTGCAGAGATGTTGGCTGCCACTAGGGGCCGCTGGACCCAGCAGAGCCCAGCTTGGAAATAGAAGACAAGGGTGGGGTAGGGTGGGAACTGGAGGGTTCCCTGCAGCTGGAGTTCCCAGCACGCCTTGAAGGAAGAAGGCAGCGGTGCGCAGGAAACTCCGTGCAAGCCTGGGACCCAGCATCAGGCTGTTTCTCCCTCTGGATCTCTGGGCTCTGGGGAGTAGAAGGTGTGAGTGTCTGGGTTTGGGAGGTCCCTGCAGCTGGCCTCTGAGGGGTTGGGGGTGTGAGTCTGGGGTGGAGAGGGCTGTGGCTGGGCTCCGGGGGGGAATGAGAGGGTGTGAGTGGCTGGGCCAGGGAGGGTCCCATGGCTGTGCTCTGGTGGGGGAGGGGTGTGAGTGTCTGGGCTGGGGGTAGTTGTGGCTGGGCTCTGGTGGGAAGGACTGTGAGTTTCTGGGCCAGCGGGGCCCTGCAGCTGGCCTCTGGAGTAGAGGGGGTGAAAGTGTCTGGGCCGGGGAGGGCCCCATGGATGGGGAGGGGGTGTGAGTGTTTGGCCCCCCGGCTGGGATCTTTGCAGGAGGGGGCAGAGAAACAGGAACTGGGCTGTGCTAGGGTTTTCTTTAACTCTCTACTCATGGGGGAATTTTGTGTGTGTCTGTATTGTTAGACATACTTGCTGACAGGTATTTTGAAATAAATTACCAAAATAATTGAAATTGGCATGATTATATAGTGTTATTTTGACAAATAAAATATGAAGAATTTTAAAATATTGTGTGCAGAATTTTTAATTTTTTGGTGCAGAATGCCCCCAGGAATACATAGCATTTAAGACACCCAGAGTTGCAGGGTAGGCAGTGACACAATCCCTTACTGGTCTGGTTTGAATTCCAAAATGTTAGTCACACTGGGATCTCTTCGTACATCAGTTCTGTTCAATATCTTTATCAATGATCTGGAAGAAAACATAAAATAGTTGCTGGTAAAATTTTCAGATTAGATAAAAATTGGTGGCATGGTAAATAATTATGAGAGCAGATCATTTCTCCAGAGTGATTAGGATCGCATGAGAAGCAGGGATTACTTGAACATGTGTCTTAATGTAGCTAAATGCAAGATCATACATCTGGGAACCAAGAATGTAGGTGTGACTTACAGGATGGGGGACAACAGTGGCTCAAAAAAGGACTTGGAGATCATGGTGGATAACCAACTGAACATGAGCTCCCAGTGCAAACTGGTGGCTAAGACAGCAAACATAATCCTTGGATGTATAAGCAAGGGAATATCAAGTAGTACAGAGTCAGTGTTACATATGTATAGGTTTTAGTGACAATATTACTGGAATACTGTGTCTCATTCTGGTGTCCACACGTCATAAAGAATGCTGACAAATTGGAAAGGGTTCTGAGAAGAAAGAGCTTCAAGAATGATTTGAGGTCTGGAAAGCTTGCCTTACAGTGCAGCACTTTAAGAAGCTCAATGTTATTCCGTTTCTCCAAGAGAAGGTTAAGAGATGACTTGATCAAGGTCTATCAGTACCTACATGGGGAAGAGCTTTCTGATAAAGGACTGGTTAATCTAGCCAACAAAGGTATAACAAGATCCAGTGGATAGAAGCTACAGCTAGACAAATTCAGAACTAAGGCACAGTTTTTAAACACTTAGTGCAATTATTGGAACCACTTACATAGGAATGTGGTGGATCCATCACTTGAGGTATTTAAATTAAGACTGGATATCTTTCTAAAAGAGCTGCTGTGTTTCAACCAGTTATTGTGGGCTTAATGTAGAAATCACCTGATGAAATTCTCTGGTCTGGCCAGACTAGATGATCATAATGGTCTGTGTGGCAATTATAGCAGCTGCTTATATGGAAAAATAATATTAACAGTCTCTTTTTTTTTTTTTTAAATGCAGTTTGGCTGCTGAAACAGAGGAGAAACCAATACATATGACTTACTAGCAGTGTACAACCAACCAGTTCTTTGCAGACTAGCAGCAAAAGTTTCATAAACCACTGTTGGTCCTCAGAGCATGGTTTCAGAATCCCTGTCAGAATCTGTAGAGTTAGGAGAGTTCATGGCCTTGTGTATCTGTATTTGGTAGAATTGTTAGGTTTACAGTTCTTCCTCTCATTCATATCTTCTAGGGAGACTCCCTTACCTATGATGATTGTGCCTTTGGTAGTTAACCTGCATCCCTCAGGATTTGGAATATTCTTCCAAAGGCTGCTGTCTTGGCACTGCACAAAAATGAAAAATCATAATTAAAATAAAGTGAGAGTAAAGGATGTGTGTAGTGGGTGAGGGGGGAATGCACCCCCAAAACACGAAGCAAAAGAGCTAGTGTAAAAGGGAGGACAAAAATGGTGTTACACCAAACCTTGAATATGCTAAAGGAGGATTCTGTTGTAGCGGGGAGTTCTGTGAAATGAGATCTCTGAACCAAGAATATCTTTAGCAGAGTGGAGATGAAAACATGGGGTAGAGAACAAGAACATTGCAGCTGATCTCAATGGCACTATATGGATGTATCAGCAGTGTCAGGAATCAGGTCCTGCAGCAGAGTCAATCTCTGGGCAGCCTAACAAGTGTGGCTGGCTTGTAGTAGGTTGCCTGATTGGCTACACAACCTGAGGCTGTGTCTACACTACACCATTTACAGCGGCGCAACTTCATCATTGTAGCTGCGCTGCTGTAGTGCTTCTGGTGAAGAGTACTCCCGTCGGCTTAATAACTCCTGCCTCTGCAAGAGGCACTAGCTATGTTAGCGGGAGAAGCTTACCCGCTGACATAGCACTGTCTACACCAGTGCTTAGGTTGATATAACTTACATCACTCGGGGGGTGTGGGTTATTCACACCGCTCAGCGACAGAATCATAGAACTGGAAGGGACCTCGAGAGGTTATCTAGTCCAGTCCCCTGCACTAGTGGCAGGACTAGACCATTCCTGACTGGTGTTTGTCTAACCTGCTCTTAAAAATCTCCAATGATGGAGATTCCACAGCCTCCCTCGGCAACTTATTCCAGTGCTTAACCGCCCTGACAGGAAGTTTTTCCTAATGTCCAACCTAAACCTCCCTTGCTGCAATTTAAGCCCATTGCTTCTTGTCCTATCCTCAGAGGTTAAGAAAAACAAATTTTCTTCCTCCTTGTAACAACCTTTTACATACTTGAAAACTGTTATCATGTCCCCTCTCAGTTTTCTCTTTTCCAGACTAAACAAACCCAATTTTTTTTTTTGTTTTCAATCTTCCCTCATAGGTCATGTTTTCTAGACCTTTAATCATTTTTGTTGCTCTTCTCTGGACTCTCTCCAGTTTGTCCACATCCTTCCTGAAATGTGGTGCCCAGAACTGGACATAATACTCCAGTTGAGGCCTAATCAGTGCGGAATAGAGCGGAAGAATTACTTCTTGTGTGTTGCTTAAAACACTCCTGCTAATACATCCCAGAATGATGTTAGCTTTTTTTGCAACAGTGTTACACTGTTGACTCTCATTTAGCTTGTAGTCCACTATGACCCCCAGATCCCTTTCTGCAGTACTCCTTCTGCAGTCGTTTCCCATTTTGTATGTGTGCAACTGATTGATTGTTCCTTCCTAAATGGAGTACTTTGAATTTGTCCTTATTGAATTTCATCCTGTTTACTTCAGACCATTTCTCCAGTTTGTCCAGATCGTTTTGAGTTTTAATCCTATCCTCCAAAGCACTTGCAACCCCTCCCAGCTTGGTATCGTCCACAAACTTTATAAGTGTACTCTGTATGCCATTATTTAAATAATTGTTGAAGATATTGAACAGAACCGGACCCAGGACTGATCCCTGCGGGACCCCACTCGTTATGCCCTTTTAGCATGACACTGAACCACTGATAAATACTCTCTGGGAATGGTTTTCCAACCAGTTTTGCACCCACATTATAGTAGCTCCATCTAGGTTGCATTTCCCTAGTTTGTTTATGAGAAGGTCATGCAAGACAGTATCAAAAGCCTTATTAAAGTCTAGATGTACCACATCTACAGTTTACCCCCTATCTGCGAGGCCTGTCACCCTGTCAAAGAAAGTGATTAGGTTGGTTTGACACGATTTGTTCTTGACAAATCCATGCTGACTGTTATTTATCACCTTATTATCTTCTAGGGGTTTGCAAATTGATTGCTTAATTATTTGCTCCATTATCTTTCTGGGTACAGAAGTTAATCTGACTGGTCTGTAATTCCCTGGGTTGTCCTTATTTCCCTTTTTATAGATGGGCAGTATATTTGCCCTTTTCCAATCTTCTGGAATCTCTCCCGTCTTCCCTGACTTCTCAAAGATAATCGCTAATGGCTCAGATATCTCCTCAGTCAGCTCCTTGAGTATTCTAGGATGCATTTCATCAGGCCCTGGTGACTTGAAGACATCTAATTTGTCCAAGTAATTTTTAACTTGTTCTTTCCCTATTTTAGCCTCTTCTGATCCTGCCTCATTTTCGCTGGCATTCACTACGTTAGATGTCCAATCACCACCAACCTTCTTGGTGAAAACCGAAACAAAGAAGCACCTCTGCCATTTCCATGTTTTCTGTTATTGTTGCCCCGCCCCTCCCCCATTGAGTAATGGGCCTACCCTGTCCTTGGTCTTCCTCTTGCTTCTAATGTATTTGTAGAATGTTTTCTTGTTGCCCTTTATGTCTCTAGCTAGTTTGATCTCGTTTTGTGCCTTGGCCTTTCTAATTTTATCCCTACATACTTGTGTTTGTTTGTTTATATTCATCCTTTGTAATTTGACCTAGTTTCCACTTTTTGTAGGACTTTTTTAAAATTATTTTTAGATCATTGAAGATCTTCCGGTTAAGAAAGAGAGGGATGGGTTTTTAAAGTGCCAAGAGATTGTTATAAAGAGGAAAGATGGGGAAAACAGACATGTAACACTATACAAAAATGCTTTGAGTGGCCTTTGAACACTTACTTGTTTATAATTGGGTCTATTCGTTGTTTTTTTTAATCGAGAAGATTGGTAAATACTTCTCAAATTATGCAATCCAACTTGCTAATTTACGTGGGATAATAATAGAGGAAGAACCTGCATGTGTTTACTCAAACCCAGGTTAGATAAGTGCATTTTATCTGGTTCTAGTTTGTACAGGGTTTTTATCTCTGTACGAGTAACACTATATAGATTAAGCATTCCTCTCTCTCTCTCTCTCTCTCTCTAGTAATATATTCTCTATCCTTCTTTGTACAAGTACATTGATTAAAAAATGCTGCATATGATTCAGACACCACCTGTCCCAGTATTCCAGATAGGTCAAAGCTGATCTTTCAACAACAGAGGAATAGAAGGCATGAGAAAATTATATAAACAAAGACTTCCAGCAGAATATCACAATAGAGTCTGCTGTAATGGAAGTTTACTGTTGATTATCTAAGTAGCAAGGGCGGTGGTGCTCAAGATACATATACACTAGCAAAACAAAAGAACAGCAGGGCAAAGTGTAGAGAAGGCAAACTCTTTGCCTAGTTTTAGCTGATGTTTAGTTCCTCTATTTCAGGAGCACGATATATACCAAAAAATAAGGAAAAAGGTGATGTCTAGTGAAAATAACACTAGAAAGGCAGTGGTGTAATTGTTTATGTACATGACTCATGAACCTTGGCTCTGGGTGAGGGGCCTTGGATGGAACTTGGGGATACAAAGGTGTCCCCCTTAATCCTGGGACTGCACTGTGCTGGGCCATTCTCCAAGTACAAGTGAGAGTAGACTCAGAGCTGTTCTAATTTGCCTTGGTTGCCTATGACCTTATAGGGCTCTACGGTAGCTGCGTGTCATCTAGCTATAGTGATGCCTCGGACATGACATGTGCCCTGTGACCAAGTGGGAATTGTCTTTACTCTTTATATGAATCATAAGTGTGCCTCGGTTTCCCTTTGTATGTGGCATTGCTAACCAAGTGGGTGCACAAGGGTTAACACTGTTCCTGGAACAGTGCAAGAGGCAGGAGATGTGTGCGTGTCATCTTGCTGTCACGGGTGGGATGGGGAAATGAATAGGATCATTGAAGAACTTACTGAAACCGGCTCAAATTAACAGAGGGTCTAGCAAGACAAAGAAGTGCTCCAACCACCGAACAGTCAACACCTACCAGCAGAAAACCCCAGCAGGTGGGACTTGTGAACTGAGCTGGAGAAAACGTTTCAGGTGACTGGCAGGAGGGGTTTTTTGGGGGAGGGACTCAGGAGCCTGGCGCAGATTGGTGGGGGAGAGAGCCAGAGATGGAGTACAGCACAGCTTGGCTGGCCCATCAGGGCACTGGTTTGACCAGGGTGGATTATGGCTTAATGTCTGCCTTTCTGTGTTAGCCTAAGGACCGTAAGATTCTGTATGCCAGGTGACTAATAAACAGTTACCTTGTTTTGCAAAGGCCGCCCGTATCACTGTGAATACTCATTGAGAGCATTGCACCCTAAAGGGATACAGTACAAGTCTCCCTCAGTAGTTTGGCTTGGCTGGATTTGCTGCAGGGAGCCACAGAGAGACAGGGAATGTTGGTACTGACAGCCCAGTCTTGGAGGCCACAGACCTGCCCCTGTGAAACTGTGTAAGTCCTTGGGGCCTAGCACACTGAAGGGGTCACTCCCAGGAGACTGGTGACAGGCTGGGGCCTGGACCAGACCCAGTGACTCCATGACACCCTCTATGCTAGTCATGGTTGGTGATTTAGTAACTACAATGATGATTCTGCGCCTCCTACTGATCTCTCTTCACTGAAGTGATCCTTCTCTGACCAGCCAAACCAACTTTAGGGCAAGTTTGCACCTGTGGGGTAGCGCAAAGCTAGTTTTAATGTACTAGATGGTATCTGCTAATAGCTACATTGTATGGGTGCACCACTCTGCACCATTTAAACCTGCTGATACCTTTTAGATATCCTGAGACATGGTACTGTAGCCACTTGAGTTTTTAGAACTGTGTTTTGACAAGCTTGTCTGTTAACTCCAGGCAGATTGTTTGAATCTGTTTAATAGACTGTCCTGTCATTGATTCTCTAAAAACAACATAAAGTAGCCTGTGAACCAGGTCTGATTAAAAAGACACAGTTTCATGGGATCAATTCTCCTTGTCTATTTAGTGGAAGTGTTGAAACCTCTGAGTGTTCACTGTGAGCTGATGCAGCAAAGCACTTTAAACATGTGTGTAGTCCCATTTGACTTCAATGGGAATACTCCTGTGCTTAAAGATATGCACATGTTGAAGTGCTTTGATGGACTGGGGCCAGCGGGCTCAGAGCCTTGCAGGATCGATCTTTATAGGAACTAAATATCTAAGAAAAGAACTAGGTATGGGTATGGGTGCAACAACAACTGTATTGAGAGAAACTTTCAATGAGGGTGAAGTAGTGAGACTGTGAAAGAAAGACTAGAAGAAGAGCTCTGTGTAAGCTTGAAAGCTTGTCTCTCTCACCAACAGAACTTGGTCCAATAAAATATATTACCTCACCCACTTTGTCTTTCTAATATCCTGGGACCCACGTGACTACAACAGCATATGTGGAAAAAATGTAGAATGTTGTGAATTTACACTTCCCTAATAGGGTGACCAGATGTCCCGATTTTAAAGGGACAGCCCCGATTTTTGGGTCTTTTCTTATATAGGCTCCTATTACCCCCCACCCCCTGTCCTGATTTTTCACACTTGCTGTCTGGTCACCCTATTCCCTAATGCCCTTGGTGAACCCCTCCCCCCACCCATCAGTCATCTGTTCTCACTTTGTAGCTAGGATAGGATAGTTGAGTGGCGTATTGTATCACATTACTAAGAGTTCATTACTTTCACAAAATATCTTACAGAATATTCACTGCTATTAAGTATTATAAATAATGAAACCTAGAATACATTGGGTCAGAATTACATTTGTCCATGCTATCAGTGTAAAGCAATTATAATGTTGCTTGAAAAATTGAATTTGGTAACTTCCTGAGACTTGACAGTTAGAATTGAAATAGATTCATATAATTTTGGGGCATCTTCATTACATAAGAATGGCCATATTGGGTCAGACCAATGGTCCATCTAGTCCAGTATCCTGTCTTCTGACAGTGGCCAATGCCAGGTGCCCCAGAGGGAATGAACAGAACAGGTAATCGAGTGATCCATGCCTGGTCACCCATTCCCAGCTTCTGGCAAAACATATGTACATATAAATTGCCTGGGATTATGTCATTATAAACTTCATACTTTATTCTTCATATCTCTTGAATGTACGCTCTTGTTGTATGTAAATATGTACAGTAAAAGCTTTGATATCCGACATGTTGGGGAAATGGGGGGTGCCGGTAAGTCAAGAATTCCGGTTAACTAAGAGGAAGGGAGTTTGGGTGCAGGAGGGGCTGGGGATTGGGGTGCGGGACGTGGGCACTGGGAGGAAGTTTGGGTGCAGGAGGGGGTTTGGGGCACTGGATCTGGGCGGCGCTCACCTTGAGCGGCTCCCCGCAAGCGGCGATATGTTCTTGCTGCTCCTAGCCGGAGGCGCGCCCAGGCAGTTTTGCGCGCTGCCTCCGTCTGCAGGTGCCACCCCCGCAGCTCCCATTGGCTGTGATTCCCGGCCATTCCTGGCCAATGGGAGCTGCAGAGCCAACGCGCGGGGCAGGGTAGGGGCAGTGTACGGAGCCCCGTGACTGTCCCTCCGCCTAGGAGTAGCAGAGACCTGTCGCCGCTTCCAGGGAGCCACGTGGACCCTATTAAAGATCAGAAATGCCGGTTTATAGACCTTTCAAGTTGGTAAAGTGCTGGATAACACAGCTTTTACTGTAGTATGTTTTTTCAGTTGTGGAGGGGTTGTTCTATTGCAACAGGATGATGGGAGTGGAACAGTTACATTAGCTCACCTATGTTTTGAACACAGTAGAGAAGGACTTTCACAGGAAAACTACATAAAGTACAACTGATGCTTAATAACTATTTTTCTGCTTGGAAAATAGGGTCACATATTTCAGTATTTGCAGATGCTTCAATTGCATAACATTCAATGATGTTGTGCACAATGATGTTATGCAATGATGATAAAAACACTAAATTCAAGTTCTCTCCTGTGGTAATATAAGAATGCTAATCTAGGTCATCAAGAGTCTGCTCAGCAATAACTGGACTATTCTCCAGTCCTGAATATAATATTTGGCACCAGCGGACACACACTTATTGTTCTCTGCTTTGGAAGGTAGTCTCAACTTTTAGGGGAAAACAAAACAATCCAAGAGACACATTTTCTGCGGAGAGAGCTTTTGTGCTTAATCTTTTTATTTATTTATTTACAGTGTGACTCATCTAGTATGTACCAAAGGCTCTGTAAAAACAATGTTATTTACTGACTAAAGCAGAAGGTTTAGAATGTTGAAACACATGGAAGATTTTTTTAAAAGACTAATTTAATAAGGTAACTTCCAGGTTTAGTTTTGGAGGGTGGGGGAATGTATTTGTTTTGTTTTTAATGTGGCTAGAAAGTAAAGCTGTGTTTTCTCCTTTGTTTATTTTAAGACATTTTCCTAAGAACTAAATACAAGTTAACTCTTGATTCACTGCACATATTGCAGGATTCTACAGTAACCTGTGCAAGCGAGGCTGGTGCTAGAACAAAATAAATCTGGTATCTGTCAGTATTATACTTTAAAGATGTTGCCTTTTGTCTGTTAAAAAGCAGGCAAAAATGCTAAAAGTTTTAGAAAACATGGTTTATGAAGGAGAGGGTAAAGAGTAGAGGCAAAAATGATGATGGGGTAGCATTCTAATGGGCTATAAATACATGTCATAAGAAAAAGACAGGATAAGTTTTATTAATAGTCCAGATTGGTCCCATAAGAAGCAATGCCCTAAAAGCTAAGGGGAAAATCCTCCTCTTGTAGTGGATGTCAACGCCATTATTCAGCTTTTGCTATATGCAGGGAGCTCCTATTGACATCAAGTATATCAGCATCAAGATAAGCCATGTAGATCTGAGAGTAGGATTTTCCCCTAAGAGGGAAGAAACTAGGTTAAATACAGTAAAGAATTTTTATTATGGAGAGATGACCTGCCTAAAGGAGGTTGTGAAATCTTCCTCATGGAACACATGCAAGGCAAGACAAGAAATTAATAGGTATACAGTATTAATCCATCAAAACTTTCTCTCTGAGATGCAGCAGGGTGGACTAAATCTTTAATTTTATTCTTTCTTTCCATTTATATATGTTCTTAAAAAGTGCCTGTTGAATGAGCTAAATACTTCTGGACAAGTGTTTAAAAATACAGTCCATGGTGATCCTACTGTAGTTGTTTTTGAGCTTAACCCTAACCTGTGAAAGAGAGGAAAGAAATGGCTCTTTCTGTCTCTGCATAAAAGGCTTAATGGCTAAATACTGCTCTTTAAAGTTAGAAATAGCTGGTCTTGTTTACTTTCTGCTGGAGGACTTTTGAAATCTGAGCAATTGAGGGGGGCGGGATTTTTAGTCAGACCGTTGACAATTTTTTTGTATATTTTAACACATTTAACTCAAACTCCTGACAAACACCTGGGAGTAAAACTCTTTGTGAAAGAGTTAGACACGCACATGGCCCAGCAGCCAGTTAACTGAGAGAGCTTTTTAAATTCGCCAATGAAACCAGAGAAGACACTTCACTATTCCTGGTTATTTTAAAAGAAGCATGTGTAGAGGCTTTTTCCTTATTTTCAAAAAGCCAACAACTTTCAAATCCTCTTTTACATATCATAAAGAAACATACAATGACAGAAATGTGCCTTTCCCCTGTAGTATGAATCTAAGTAGACTGAGAGGCTTTAGTGAGTAAGAGATACACTGGATGATGATGATCTTACTATAGCACAGTGTTTCAGAAATACAGGGTACCTTGACTGTCTTCACAAATTGTTGAGAAGCCACCAAGTGAACTTTACTTCTTCCCTATTTTTGCATGCAGGGGGATGAAGGTAAGAGTGAGATTGGTTTGAATTGTTGGCATATTACAGGCAGAACAGGCAGCAATGACTATAGTTAAGGTTGTCTGACACTTCCCATCATGGGACCCTGTTTTCAGTTGCTTGTAACTTAAACTGTTTTGGCTGAAACTTTCATGCCAATTGCCTGCCTAAGGCTGAAGTTTTTTGGGAAAGTTTCAGCAAAAATGGTCTGCCGTTCCCAAGAAAAAGAATATGGGGAAAAGTACGTTGGTTTTGTTCCTGTTAAACTAGTTGTAAGAATTTTTTTGAGCAGCTCTAACATATCCCTGCCTTGGAACAGGGACTTAAACTTTAGCAGAGTGGTCACCCTGGTGTCAGTGTTGTGCCTTTTGCTGTCCCTTTGAAAATTCACTCAAATTTGGCCAAGTTATAAGCTTCTGTCTGGAAAAAAAATCTCAGTTTGGACATGCTTAGAGGTTTGTTAGTTTGGCAGCTGAAGTCTTTGAAGATTCCATCTGCACTGAGCATGCTCCGTTTCCTCATAGCTCCAGTGTGCCAGCCATATTGTGCATGCACCATCCCCATACAGCAACTGAGCATGCTCCGTCCCAGTGTTGCAGGCAGGATTTTTTTTTTTTTTTTTTAAAGAGTAAATATGTGCAACATGCTCTTTTTTTCTTTTAACCAAAAACAAACAAACAAAGAAAAAAACCTTTCAGCTTTGCTTTTAAATTGCATGATGCAGTGCCTCTTGTGTTAAGTAGCTCTGCCTAATGCAGTTCTTTAAAATTGTTAAATTTATTTTTGATTTTCAGCTTTGCAAATAAGGAAGATGAATCCATCAGTGTGAAAAGTGATAAAAAGGAAAGAATGCTTCTCCCTGAGCTGTTAAAGGTATGATTTTATTTATTAATTTTCACTGAGCCAGTGTTTACTGCTTGCCTTCCTCCTTCCCCCTTGTTAAGTAGTATTATTAGTACTGTTATTTAATATTTTTACGGTGGTGGTGCCTAGAGGCCACAGTCAGGGATTGAGTCTCCACTATGCTAGGCACTGATATACACAGAAAAAGACAGTGTATATCAAGCCCCTGATAGAAAGTTTACTTGGTCGTGCCTCAGTGCAAAGGGCTGGACTTGACGACTTCTTGAGGTCCCTTCAATTCCAACATTTCAATGATTCTGAAGTCCCTACCCTTGCTTACAATCTAAATAAATGCAAATTTAATGCTAATGAAACATGCAGGATTCACAGTCCTGGAGAAGAAAGTTATAATTTTATCCAAGGAACAGGAATTTTGCCAAGTGCCTCCCTAATGCTTCTTCCATGTGAACTAGAAGTACCAGTCTTCTCTATGCAGTGATGGAATCATTTTAAAACAAACAACCTTGAGGGGCCTCAAATCACATAAGTTACCAACCAAAACAACTGTATGATCTTTCTGATGTAATCCTTGTCCTCCTCCTCTTCCTCATTACCAATGTTAAACTTAAGAATGGCCATACTGGGTCAGACCAATGGTCCGTCTAGTCCAATATCCTGTCTTTCGACAGTGGCCAACATCTCATGCTTCAGAGAGAATGAACAGGTCAGTTATTTAGTGAGTCATCCGCTGGAGCATCTCAGAGGCTTAAGGTCATGAGGTTGTGTCCCTGACCATCTTGGCTAATAGACATTGATGCACTTATTCTCCATAAACTTATCTAATTCTTTTTTGAACCCATTTATAGTTTTGGACGTCACAACATTTCCTGGCAGTGAGTTCTACAGGTTGACTGTGTGTTGTGTGAAGAAGTACTTCCTTTTGTTTTCTTAAACCTGCTGACTATTAATTTCATTGGGTGACCCCGGGTCTTGTGTTATGTGAAGGGGTAAACTACACTTCCTTATTCACTTTCTCCACACCATGCATGATTTTATAGATCTCTATCATATCTTCCCTTAGTCATCTCTGTTCCAAGTTGAACAGTCAGTCTTTTTAATCCTTCCTCATATGGAAGCTGTTCTATACCTCTAATAAAGTTGCCCTTCTCTGTACATTTTCTGATTCTAATATATCTTTCTTGATATGAGGCGACGTTTCATCTTACTGTGTCTTAATTTATGCCCCAATCCTGCAAAAGGACCATTAGTCTCGTGTGATCAGGGCCTTCTATTGTAAGAGGTTTAGGGCAGGAACACTGTTTTGCCTGCAGAGTGCCATTCACGTTTATTTCACGGTATATATAATGACATACAGCGCTGCTACTCTCTGTGCAACATTTCTCAAGATTACCTCCGCCCCTCTGTGCTTCAACTCTGATCAAGTGGGATGACTTTTAGGGGTGAGAGGGTAGTTCATTCTCTAGTCACATCCATTCAATTTTTGTTGTGTCTGCTCAGACAGTTCATGAGAGTACAAGTTAGTGCAAACTATAGTGTGGACACCTGTCATTTCAGGAAGGCCACTGCACAGAAGATGTCTTTCAGATGCTTCTGACTTGCACTGAATTTATTATTGCTGAGTGTTGAAAATATACAGAGAAAGAAATGGACCTTTCCCAAAAGACTTACAATTTATGTCTGACCTACAATACAGACACAAAACATGCTAGGGAACCAGGTGAGATACAGTCTCAAAACAGTGGCTCTTTTTCTCCCTTTTAAAAAACACACACACACACTATCTTTCTATAGTGGATTATTGGTGAAAAACTTTACATAAGAAGTTGGTTTTGAGGAAGGATTTCAATGAAAAGAGAGGGCATTTGGTGTGTCTGAATAGAACTGTTAGAAGCATAAGGGGTATATAGGATGAAATATGAAAATGAGAAGGTTTCTAAGGGAAAGAATGAGCAGGATGTGTGGGTGGAGCAAAGGGACCATCAGTCGTTTGAACTAGTGACCTAGTGGTTTCTTGTTTTTACTGACTATTGTGTTGTTCTGGTTTAAAACAGAACAAACAACCCCACCAAACCTCATTTGATTTTTACTTTGCAAAGAATAATACTAATTCAGGAATTATCATTTTTGTTACAAGTCTATTGTAATTACAGCAAATAATGAAATTCTCTATGCAGAGTCTGCTTCAGCCATCTTTTCTGCAATGTTATTGTGAGATTGTTGTGAAAGAAAATTCTGTCAGGGATCTGGCTGCAAGGAATCTAAACTTAAATACTCTCCATCACGTTGGCAGAGTTCCTTGTTTAATAATTTCACCTTTTATTTGTGGTTTTATAATGTGCATCACATTATTTCCTGTGGTAATTCATTGTGCCTGTGTCTGAGAGTTGGCTTTGTAAAGAAGGTGCAGTGTTCATATTGTCAGAATGCTGGCCATTTGCTGAGTATCTCGAGGATGCCTGTGGAGTTACAGTTAAACTGCTCTTCCTCAGTGCCCTTATGTGACTTACCTGATGGGTCCTTAGAGCATCCCTGGATGTTTCTTTCTAGACTGTGGCTCAAAGTAATTGTTAGTGTATTTTAGAAGTGTGTAGTATACAATGCCAAATAAACTATTTTCTATATATGCAATCTAGTAAAATTACAGATAATTGGATAATGTTGAGATGGAGGGGGAAAAAGATTGATTTCGCTTAAGGTTTAAAGTTAATTGAAACAGGGCCTCATTGTACCATATTTGATGTCAGCCAAGTTGAGCTGTCTTGTGTAAAGATCCTTAATAAAGTATTGCTACCCAGTTCAAAGAAATTGTTGAGAGACTCAATGGTTGAGTAATTTGAGTCATGGATAATGGTTGGTGTTGGAAGACAGACATTCCAGTTTTATTGGATTAGATCACTAGATTTTTTTTTAATTCTTCTGAATAGTCCTTTTACAGTTGCCCTTTCACAAACAATTGAGATTTCTAGGTGGGTTGTGTGCCTACACCCATGCACATATGCGTGGAGGGTGGCCCATCGAACTAACAGTGGGATATGAGTCTGTGACTGGTTCAGATCCAGTTGAGGTTAGTTGTGGATAACAATCACTGCCATCTGATGACTATTTATGAGCCTGTATAAAATCAGTTGGTCATCTGTCACATTCCTGGTGGACACATGTCCACGTGATGGTGTTTTTGTACACTTATTAATGTTCTCAGCAGAGAGGACAAGGATAGAATAGCCTGGAGATTAGAAGTCCCTTTCCCTCCAAAGTAGAGGTTATCCCTACAAATCAGAGTTGATGAACTGTCTGAAGTGAGGTGAAAAACTTGTACAACTGTTGTACTTTTGTGTGGCTGTATTGTGGTTTTCAGTTCCCAGTGCTGTCAATTCTGCATCTTTCACACATATTAAATGTTTTTCTGACTTTGATGAAATTTCCAGCCCATAGGGGGAAGTGTATGTAATACATGAATGTGGTCATCTTCTGAAATTCTAAAATCATTCTTTTAGCTATTTACTTGGGAAAGTAGGTTAGTCAGCCTTTGTTTGAACAATATCCAGGAAACGTTTTTGAATTTTTATTGTTATATGCTTTGACCTCACCCTTTAATTCACTACCAAAAGGTACATTGCTAATTGACATTACTTATTTGCAGATTGTGTTACAGCCAGGGCTGTAAACATGGTTCTTTCTGAATAAATGTTCCATTTAGAAAGGCAGCTTTTCAATGCCATTATTATTAATAAACATATAGCTCCATAGAGGTATATAATGCTTGAGCATTTTTAGTCTCTGCATTGCAGGAGAACAAAATCAGTGTCCCAAGCCTATTAATTTTGTTGTCATTATTTATTATTACTTAAAATGGGCCACTTCTTTTTTTTCCTGAAACAGATATTAAATTTTTTTGTTTCATCTTAAAATGTGTGTGGGATTTTTTTGACAGCTTTTCTATAAACCTCTTAAAACAGTGATTTATAGTTAAAATGCAGATCTACTTAACTTCAGCTCTACTACCAGCTGCTCCACAAATACTTGTACTGTGATGAGCTCTAGGCCTGAAAATGACTTGGTGGTACAGTTTTGATGGAGAAATTGAAATGTGCACTTTTAGAAAGGTTTGTATCTCTACTTTTAAACATTACAATATTGTATCATTTAAAGGTAACATAAATATTGCCTTATTTGTGCTCTTGCCATAATGGTAGAACTCAATGTCAAGGAGCATGACCGTACAACTCTTAAGTTCTGGCTTAATTAACATATGAAGACAGCTATACATTTTTGTTGCCTTATTATTATTATCTACACCTAATGGGCCTGAATCTCATCTCATTTTCATCTGTGTAAATTCCATCCCTGTAAAATGTGTCACATCAAGATTGGGACCAATATCTTCGCAAGCTTACTACATGCTTTTTTAAAGTAAAGTTCTAATTTATGTTGGCTTTGAATGTGTTAACACAAAGTAACATTTCTCAGCTGGAGTGTGGACTCTTGCTGGATATCTGTTTATGGGACTTAATTAGTGAAGTTGGAGAGAGGAACTACTTCACTTTTGGGAGAACGGGGGGCTGGAGCAGTACTGCCAAATGTGAGTGTTCAAAAATCATGAGACTGCCTTAAAAATCTTGAGATTTAAAAACAAATATGTGGCAGGCTTTTATTTGCCTTCTGGCTTTGAGCTTTTAGGGTTCACGTTTTCAGTCTTTTCTCTTCAGCCATGTGTCTAAAAATGTTTTTTTTAAAGCTGAGATTCTCACATTATCACATGATTCCAGAAGCTAGGACTTTAAAATAAATGTCAAATTATGAGATTTGCAATAAAATCATGAGAGTTGGCAACATTGCAGAAGTAGGCTATTCAGGAGGATCCTTCCTAAAATCTAATTCTGTAATGGTTACATTCACCCAGATGCAGAGGGCATGTTTTATGAGGCCCTTCAGGAAGGAGAAGCTTGGGCCACAAGCTCCCTCACCAGAGGTGGCATGAGGAACACTGGGCAGAATTTAGAACAAGTTGGTACCAGAAGACCCCTTTGGGGGCGGATTAAACACAATGTCTGCACTTATGTAGTCTGCTGGTAGTATGTGTATGTGGGTGAACAGCATACCTTGCCGCCCCACTTATTATATGCAGCCTGATTGCTCAGTCTTTGTGAAAGGAAAAGATGAATTTCACTCTTACTGAATAATTATTTTTAAAAGTCAAAGGAAGCATCAGTTATATGGTAATGGGCTACCAAAAAATGCACCTCAAAACACGTTAATTGAAAAAAGAAACAACAGTTATATTGACAGGATTTAGAGATGAGAGAATAAGCGAGGCAATTAATTCATGTCTTTTTAGTTACTACAGTAGATCCATCTGTAAAGAAGAGAAATGAGTACTAACTAGATCTTCAATCAGAGAGATTTACTGTAGCGCCAGGCAAAAACCAGGAACAAGAAACTTGAAATAACCATCCAAATGTCAATGGAACTTTATTTTAAAACTTCAGTTTGTCTTTCTAGAAGCTTTTATTGCTTTCAGGTTTTCCCTTAAAGGTGACTTATAAAGAATGTTGTGTTTTATATGGGGCCTTTTTTGCTGTCTTTTTATTTAAAAAAACAAAAAACACTTTTCCCTGCTTGTTTTCTGATCTCAATAACATCGTCTGGTGTTCCTTAATTTTGATAGGATACCTTCTGAATGTGTTAGCAACTGCTTATTGTGAACTTATAGCACCTTAATCGACAGGGCAAGGGTGTTGAATCTTTATTACGGACCATCTTGTGTCCAAAATGTTGACTAGCCTTAAAATTAAGTACTTGTTAAAAGCAAATGGAAAAATTAAAGTCTGACTAAAAATCCCTTCCCGTTGCTGAAATTTCATTTTAACTAAAGCAATGTCATCATTTCATTAGTTTTCCGGGCATCAGTGTCTTCCTGGGCAAACAAGGCGAGAATTGTTAATATAATAAAAAGCAGAAAAAAGTTTTTGGTTTTTGGCTGTTTTTAAACATCAAGCCTTACTAAGTCGTCTTTATGCAGAATAAAAAGCCCTAAAAGGTGCATGAGCCAGTTATTTTCTTTCACAAAATATCTTTACAAGATTAATTTCACTCTTAAGATACTGGATTCTCATTCTTTGTTTAGCTTTTAATGCATTTTTTTTCTGTGGTGTATCTTGATTATCTTGTGTTTTTAATTATTTTAAAAGTAATTATAGAATAATAGATTTTAGGGCTGGTAGAGACTTCTTGTTTTTTTATCTTCTCTAGCCTCTTTTTTAACCCCCATCACCAAAAAACTACTCCTAAATGCTAAATCCATCTTTGTCTTGAATATAATTAGTGAAGTGCAGCACTTCCTTAGTTAATATTTATTGTCTAATTGACTTTATTGTTAGGAAAAATTGAAACAGAATACCAAAAAAAATATTTCTAATCTTATACCTTTCCTCGTCTCATAATTCCACCTCCTCCTGGTATGTCCTGGAAATACAGAGACTGCAGTAGTTAATTATGTCAGTCGCTCAAGGATACCTAATTTTTTCTTTCACACTGTATGGAAAACAGAAGCCTGCTTCATATGTGAGATCCATGTGTTGCAGTGTAGCCCACACAGTGCAAAGCAAATGGAAGACCGTATCAAAAGGGGCAACACTCTTTTTCTTCACTGATGAGAGAAAATATGCTGACGGTAGTTTTGCCATAGCTATTCTCTGTGGGAATATATAGGTCTGCCAACTACTCCAACTATTTCTTGGTGAATTTGTTTAATGTACAGTGTTTGAACAACTGCAGCAAATAAAATTAAGCTAAAATTGGATACTCATGAAAAACTTGTAAAATAAAGTGAAATTAGTTAAAGCCTTAACTCTGATCTTTCTATCTTGACATAGCATCTCACAAGGTCACAATGGTTGGGGCAATAGTCCGTAATCATGCTACTTTGTAGATTTGTGGTGCCTTTCATACAAGAATCTCAAAACACTTTACTTACACTAATGAATAAAGTTGTAGAGCAATGCTGTGAGGTAGGTAAGAATGCTGTGCATTTTACATAGGTAAACTGAGACACTGCAAGGTTAAGTGACTTGTCCAAGGTCATGAGATGAGTTCGTGAGAACCCAGAAGTCTTGACTCCCAGTCCTCTCCTCTTACCATTACATCACACTGTATCTCAACCACAAAATGATACATTTTAAGCGAGGCTGTCGATTAATCACAGTTAACTCATGCGATTAACTCAAATATTAATCGCGATTAAAAAAATTAATCTCAATTAATCTCAGTTTTAATCGCACTAACAATAGAATACCAATTGAAATTTATTAAATATTTTGGATGTTTTTCTACATTTTCAAATACATTAATTTCAATTATAATACAGTATACAAAGTAGAGAGGGCTCACTTTATAGTATTTTTTTATTACAAATATTTGCACTGTAAAAATGGCAAACAAAAGAAATAGTATTTTTCAGTTCACCTCATACGAGTACTGTAGTCCAATCTCTTTATGGTGAAAGTGCAATTTACAAATGTAGATTTTTTTTTTGTTACATAACTGCACTCAAAAACAAAAAATGTAAAACTTTAGAGCGTACAAGTCCACTCAGTCCTACTTCTTTTTCAGCCAATCGCGAAGACAAACAAGTTTGTTTACATTTACGGGAGATAGTGCTGCCTGCTTCTTGTTTACAATATCACCTGAAAGTGAGAACAGGGATTCGCATGGCACTTTTGTAGCCGGCATTGCAAGGTATTTACGTATGTCCCTTCATGCTTTGCCCACTATTCCAGAGGACATGCTTCCATGCTGCTGATGCTCATTAAAAAAATAATGCATTAATTAAACATGTGGCTGAACTCCTTGGGGGGAGAATTGTATGTCTCCTACTCTGATTTACCCGCATTCTGCCATATATTTCATGTTATAGGAGTCTTGGATGAGGACCCAGCACATGTTGTTCATTTTAAGAACACTTTCACATTAGATTTGACAAAATGCATAGAAGGTACCAATTTGAGATTTCTAAAGATAGCTACAGCATTCGACCAAAGGTTTAAGAATCTGAAGTGCCTTCCAAAATCTGAAAGGGACGAGGTGTGGAGCATGCTTTCAGAAGTTTTAAAAGAGCAACACTCCGATGCGGAAACTACAGAACCCAAACCACCAAAAAAGAAAATCAACCTTCTGCTGGTGGCATCTGACTCAGATGATGAAAATGAACATGTGTCGGTCCACACTGCTTTGGATGGTTATCGAGCAGAACCACTTATCAGCATGGACGCATGGCCTCTGGAATGATGGTTGAAGCATGAAGGGACATATGAATCTTTAGCACATCTGGCACGTAAATATCTTGAAATGCCGGCTACAATAATGCCATGCCAAGCGCATGTTCTCACTTTCAGGTGATATTGTAAACAAGAAGCAGGCAGCATTATCTCCCGCAAATGTGTAAACAAACTTGTTTGTCTGAGCAATTGGCTGAACAAGAAGTAGGACTGAGTGGGCTTGTAGACTCTAAAGTTTTACATTGTTTTATTTTTGAATGCAGTTATTTTTTGTAAATAATTTTACATTTGTAAGTTCAACTTTCATGATAGAGATTGCACTACAGTACTTGTATTAGTTGAATTGAAAAATACTATTACTTTTGTTTTTTACAGTGCACGTATTTGTAATCAAAAATAAATATGAAGTGAGCACTGTACACTTTGTATTCTGTGTTGTAATTGAAATCAATATATTTGAAAATGTAGAAAAATATCCCAAACTATTTAAATAAATGGTATTCTATTATTGTTTAACAGCACGATTAATTTTTTTAATACTTGACAACCCTAATTTTAAGTGATAATTTGCTGAGGTATAATGGTAATAAAATTAAAATATATGAATATGCTTGCAAGGTGTGCTCCCTCCACAAAGTCCAGTATAATGGATTGTCATGGTGCTCTCTAGAATTTACGCTTCATAATCGATGCTCATTTAGGGAGGGAGTTAGAGTCTAGTCTGAAGTGTCTCACTGTTATGGCTGGAAGCTATGTCTTTTGTTCATGGAAATCTGTGTTTTAATGCTTTTAATATTTTCATTTCATTCACTTGTTGGGATAATAGAAGAGATTGTACTCTTGGCAGATTGACACATACCCTGCTAAATTAGCGCCTCTGGCAATTTGAACTGCTGCCCACTCAGTTACTGAGAGAAATCAACAATCAATGGTCACAAATAGCTGCTCTTTATATTTAATGATAAGTAAACCCTATGGCCAAACAGTCTGTCTTTAGGGTATTACTGTATCCTTGGGACTTGATCCAGCACTTCAATGGGACTATTTATGGTAGCAGCGAACACTGTGTCCAATTGTGTGTGTTGGATCAGCCCCTTAGCCATTAATGAAATGTCCTTAATCTTGGTTTGAGTCAGGTTATTTGTCTTACATTATATTATTGGATTACGTTTCCCCACTAGCTGGGTTGCAAATGAAATGAGCTTAGAGGCAGGGGGAATGGAAAGTGAAAGTCTTTTGGGGGGGGGCGATGCTGCCTCTGATGGGAAGTTGTGCGTGAGGGTTCCAGCAACAACAAAGGCTTATTGGATGTAAAGACAGTGCAGTCTCGCCTCATTAATTTGGATATCCCAGTGCCACAATATATAAATTTAAAAGACAGAACAGGAGCAGTGTTGCTTGTACAATGCCTAGCACAGTGGGATTGTGATCTAGATTGGAGGCTCGAGGGGCTACCGTATTGCAAAAGATAAAGAAAATAATTAACAAAAATATCTTCTTAGAGCACAAACAAATGTGAGGCAAGGGGGAGAATATTTGAAATATGAATGGAAGGACTGATACATTCGTGTGTTGGGAAATGATAGCTTTGCATAGCTTCTGTTGTCAGACTTAATATGTGCATTAAAATAATACACGTTGACTTGCTGCAATTTAAATGTTTCTCAGGAGTTTTGCTGTATCAGCATAGGCACACCTGCCTGCAACACTCCTTATTGTTAAAGACTTAGAAGCCTACTTTCACATGGAACCCCCCAATTACCCTGAATTGTGTAAGCGATTCAGTGTTTGTGCAAGCAGGGACTACCAAACAGCTTTTCAATGGGACATGAATCATGATTAAAACCAAGGGACACAAGCTTACAGGCTTTCTGTGCACAGAGCTGCCACAGTAGGAGCTTCGTGTGTGGAGAGTATGCAGGACTGGACTCCTGGTCCCCAGAAGTGATCAATTCACTAACTAACCCACTGTGGTGCCTGGCTCCTGAAAACACATCTTCCTCTTTAAAATAAATGTTTTTATAAAAATTGAAAGTAGAGGAAATCTGTTGTGAATTAATAAATGTTGTCAATTAGTAGTAAATCAAGCAAAAAAAATCTTACATAAAGTTCCTGCTAGATGGGCATTTAGTAATGTGCTCTCCCTTGGGCTTCATCTGCATGCTACTTGTAAACTTCAACTAGTGCAGAATATGGCAGCCTGCTTGCTTGGAAGTGCCATGTGCAGAGATAACTTGGCTGCTGCATTCAAAGAGCTATGCTGCTTTCTAATTCACTTCCAGGGACACTTCTAGTGGATGCTGTTGACCTGTACAGCAATAAATGGCATGTTGGCTAAAATAGATATCATTACATCCCCTTGTGATACTTCAGCAGTTGATCAGAAAAAGGCCTGGGAAGCAGGTGGGATTCAGGAAGGGGCCTTCAACTGTGCTGCGTGTATTTTCCCCCTTCTTGATCTGAGAGTGGCAGAGCTGTGTAAGAGCACATTGCAAGGTCTTTCTTTTACCAGGCTTTTGTGAAAGGGTTAATCTTAGTGATTTTGAAAGGGTGTATGTAGGCCTAGAGGGGTGACCAATGAATATGGGGGGGGGGGGAATTGATGTATTTGTGGATGGATGGTAACTGATAAGTGTGTTATAAAACCCTGAATACAATAGAAAATCCTGCTTATAGATGGTCCTTGTTGATTAACTGAGCAAGGAATATAGTTTTGTTTTACATGATTTATAATTGTTATTCTGCATGTGCCTAGATCAGTGGTTTGGTACACTACACTTAATTATTTAAACTTTTATTAATTTTAAGTAAGATGCCAGTACCTGGCACACTGGTAAATGTTTTGAGAAAACATTTTGTAAAAACGAAATACCTTCCTTTAGCACTGACTGTCATTAATCTTTGCTAAAGAGTGAGGAGAAAAGGCCTTTTTTGTATACACGGTATGGAGATTATTGAAGTGTAAATTAGTAAGGTTCTACTTTACTTTAGTTTATGTTCATTTGCAGTGTTCTGCTTTTTTCAATACCATAGCCTGAAGAAGGGGAATCGCGCCACAAAACTAAACATGTTAATAACTGGGCTTATGGAATAGCAGAGTAAACATACTCCACTCTTTGAAGGAAAAAAATAAATAGTAAAATATTTAGTTGGAGGTCAAAGATCAATGTATTTAAAAGTAAGAAAAACTCGTAAGTAACCTGTTGCCTGCCTCTCATCAAAATTATCACTGGTCCCCATGTCTAAAAGGAGGCACTTGATTAAAATACTGCTTTTCATCACCCAGGCTTGTCAACCATTGGGTAGTCCTTCTACTGAACAAAACTCTTATTCTATCTACTTAAAATAACTAGCATAGCACTCAGTATGCCTATCTCAATTATCTAAAAGGGATGTGTCCTCAAATAGAAACAGCAAAAGGGAGTAAATGAAAATACTGACCTACTGCATGGGTAGGATAAGTGAGTGTTAACTGTTACACAATAGAGTTGCTTACTCTTATCCAAAGGTATTGCTGATATAAAGATCCTACACAGATTTATATTTATTCAAATTCCTCCTCCCCGTCCTGTTGATCAGAATAAGTTTTTACGAATTACAGCTAAGGAGGGCGTGGGTGTTTTCATACCTTAACATGTTAGTTTGAGAGAGACAGAGCCTACAGGTACCTCCCCATAGAAGGAAACGTAAAAAGGTATTTTGCTTGCAAGTAGGCATGGGCTCTTGGTCTCTGAGACTGTATGCTTTTTGCAGAAATAATCCACTGTCTTTTTGAGCTGATGAAGGACAAGAGCCTAAATCGATCTCTCTCAGTTTGGAGAATCCCCTCTCCTTGCCCAAAACAGTGGTCAGAGATCCTCCTTTACAGAAATGAGTGATAGCTAATTCTAGAAAAATTGATTAATAGGAAGAATTGGTAACCGCAGATAAAGGACGTGAATCGATCTGCCCATTTAAAAGGCAAATATGCATGTTTCCCTTATGTAATCTTTGTTGCATAAGTAATTCATTGTTTTTTAATAAAGTCCATCTTTAAGGCATGATCCTGCAACCCTCCCTCATGTGAGTAGTCACACTGACTGTACTGGGACTACTTGCACATGAGTGAAGTCTACTCACATACACTAAGGATGAAAGAACTGGGTCCTGGGTCCCAAACCACTTCACAGCCTTAACTAATAAATCTTTTCTGCCTGCTTGCAATACCATTCTATGAAAAACTGCTCCATGCTTCATCTCCTTTTTTTGCCAGCTCAAATTATTTTTGTTCTGCTTCCATCGTACAGTGCTTTACCTCCACAACCATTGTCCGGTGAGCCTCAAAGCCCATGCCTGTTTTTCATAAAAGTAGCCTTTCAAGACATCTGTTAAAATCAAAAGTACTTTTTAAAATTGTAAGTCCTTGATAATGGGGCCAATTTCTGCCACAGAAAGAAGTAGAGATATCTTAAATAGCAGAACAGAGTCAAGGAGATTGGACAAAGCTCTTAAGAATGGTCTCGTAAATAGCAGAGCAGCCAGAAGTAATGCAGTTCTTAGAGATAGTTTAAGGGCCACATCGGGTTTCGTAAATTGTATGGAGGGCCTGTTAGGGGAGGGGGTCGTGGCTTGGCCCCCACCTCCTCCATCCAACCACTCCTTCTCCCTGTCCCCTGACTGCCCCCTGCCGCCCCATCCAACCCCCCCTCCTTCCTGACCGCCCCCCCCCCGGACCCCTGCCCCCATTCAACCCCCTGTCGTCCCGCCCCGACCCCTATCGACACCCCTGCCCCCTGACCACCCCCCAAACTCCCCTGCCCTCTAACCATCCCCCCCGCTCCGTGTCCCCTTACCGAGTTGCCTGGAGCACCGGTGGCTGGCGGCGCTACAGCCGTGCTGCCTGGCTGGAGCCGGGCCACGCCGCCACCACACAGCACAGAGCACCGGGTCAGACCAGACTCTGCAGCTGTGCTGCCCCAGGAGCTCACAGCCCCGCCGCCCAGAGCATTGCGCCGGCGGCAGAGCGAGCGAGCTGAGGCTACAGGGGAGGGGAAACAGCGGGGGAGGGGCTGGGCCTAACCTCCCGGGCCAGGAGCTCGGGGGCCGGGGAGGATGGTCCCGCTGGCTGTAGTTTGCTCACCTCTGGAGTAGAGTCAGAAAATCGATGTATTGGTTCTGTTTCAACATTATTGTTCTTTTTTTTTTCTTTTTTTTTTAAAGATTTCTCAAAATGCAGAGAAGAACCACTCCATGGAAGATCTAAGCAACTCTATTATCACAGAAGAATTAAAAAAGGCTAATAGCCTTCCCAGTTTGGTTCCTGGACGCAAAACAGCAGATCGTGACAGACAACCCAAAGAAGGCTTTTTCCAGTTCCTTGGAAGCTTATTTAATATTGGATCAAAATCTTCTTTGGGAGAATCTAAACAGTCTACCCTCCGAGATGGACACAACAGGCCTGGAAAGGATTTGCAGAACCCAACTGCCCTTCAGGAAGATGGGATCACAAATCATCGGAAAACTGAAATATTTGTCATTTCTACTGCTGGAACAGAAGAGGTAGCAGTGCCTAAAGAAGAGCCTGCCTTGGTTAATATCAGGGAGGTTGGCTCTCAGGAGTTACAGAGAGGACAGGAACAAGCTGCTGATGCACTGATGTAAGTTCTAATATTTTAATACTTAATTTTAATATTAGAAATGTCTAATGGCTGCAGTGACTAGTTCTGCCATACGTTTGGTAGATGTCCCATATCTGCAGACCTATGACAGTCTGGGGTGCAATCCAGACCAGTTAGGGGCTGTGTCACCACCTGCCATGCAACCTTGGGTGCCTCACAATGTTTTGCTGCTGTAGCTCCCACCTGGGCCGCTCACAAACAGCATGCAGGTCACACCCTGAGTGTCTGTATAGCTGCAGCCTGCCAGCCATACATCAGTCACACTCTGGCTTCCAGCAGCCTTGGTTACTACTTGCAGGGTGACCCCAACACACTCCCAGTCCTGGATTTTCCCACAAAAACTTGTATTCTGCACTGTCTAGCCCACTTCTGGATAGTCCAGATATATTTGGTAAGATGTTCCTCTAAAGGAATCAAAATACAAGTCTTCTACCTTAAATGGAATTACCCAAACATTTCACAACACTGGATTAGTTGTAATTAAAGAATAAAACAAGTTTATTTAACCACAAAGAGAGAGATTTTAAGTGTGTACAAATATAAGGCATTAAAGTCAAATAGTTACAAGAGAAATAAAGATAAAACACTTTCTGAACTTAACAAACTAGACTTGGTCAAGGTGAAGTTCTTACCACAGGTTCACAGTAACATTGCTGACCAAATTCTCAGGTCAGGATCTGCTCCCAAAGTCTAAAGTATTTTTGTTTTGTTTTCTTAGGTGAAGAGAGAGAGATGGATAGGGAGAGAGAACTTGGGGTGTTTTGTCCCTCACTTTTATAGTTCAGTCACCCTTTGAAATGTATTTTCCTGTGCGTTACCCCTTAGGCTATGTCTACACTACCCGCCGGATCGGCGGGTAGCGATCGAATTATCGGGGATCGATTTATCGCGTGTAGTGTAGACGTGATAAATCGATCCCCGATCGCTCTCCCTTCGGCTGCTGAACTCCAGCAGTGCGAAAGGCGGAAGCAAAGTCGACGGGGGAGCCGCGGCCGTCGATCCAGCGCCGCGAGGACGCGAAGTAAGTAATTTTAATTCGATCTAAGATACGTTGACTTCAGCTACGCTATTCTCGTAGCTGAAGTTGCGTATCTTAGATCGATCCCCCCCCTAGTGTGGACCAGGCCTTAGATAAAGTTCATTCCTGCTGTGAGGACAGAGACAAGGAGTCTGGTGGAGAAACAGGCTGCACGCTGTTTCTTCTCACCTCTGTTTGCTGAAATGCAGATTTTCCTTGCCTCCTGTCTTCTTCCCCCTCGCTGTCTGAGGATCCTGTTTAAAACTTATATGTAAATTGGGGTAAATTCACATTTCTTTGCTTAAGGCAGACCTGTTTAACCAGTTCTGCCTAATCAATGGGTTCAAACATGTGCCTAATTGGTGAGTTCGAACATATGCCACCAACATAGGAAGGGACATTTCCCCCAAGTATTAGAACAGTAGGGTAAGGGCTAGAGGGATCAGATAGTCCTGAAACACATTCAGCATTTCATGGGTGTGGAAGAAGGGAGGAATGAATTTATTTCCTCCCATAGCCTTATTTAGGCAATAACTACACCACTACCTCAATATAACGCGACCCGATATAACACGAATTCGGATATAACGCGGTAAAGCAGTGCTCCGGGGGGGCGGGGTTGCGCTCTCTGGTAGATCAAAGCAAGTTCAATATAATACGGTTTCACCTATAACATGGTAAGATTTTTTGGCTCCTGAGGACAGTGTTATATCAAGGTAGAGGTGTATCAGGATTTTGTGTGGTCTTTTTATGTAGCATATTATTTTAATATTTTTCCTGTACATATGTTCTTTCTTTTTTTGCAAATAAGGATCCTAGATTTTAAAATTTTTCCATAGTCATCTGCCTTGGTTATTTCCTATAATAACTTCTGTACTTTTTGTTTCCCTTTATTCTTGAGAATTGTTTTGTAACCTTTAAAGGTTTATATGAAAATAGGTATTTAGCCTAAATTTGGTACATCCTTGACAATCCTGTTACTGCACTTTCTGTACCTTTGGAAATGTATGTTTCCACTCTGCATTTAGCAGCTAGAAAATAAAGTAAAGTAGAACCTCAGAGTTACAAACACCAGAATTGCAAACCGACCAGTCAACCACATACTTCATTTGGAACCGGAAGTACACAATCAGGCAGCAGCAGAGGCCAAAAAAAAAAAAGCAAATACAGTACTGTACTGTGTTAAATGTAAACTACTACAAAACAAAGGGAAAGCAGCATTTTTCTTCTGCATAGTAAAGTTTCAAAGCAGTATTAAGTCAATGTTCAGTTGTAAACTTTTGAAAGAACAACCATAACATTTCCTGAGGTATTTGTAACTCTGAGGTTCTACTGTAGTGGATGTTGTCTCCATTCTGTATTACAAAATCTGTATTATGTCCCTTGTAATGGGACAGATTGTGCTATCTGGGTAACATCTGTGATTGACAGCAGGGTGTGTGCGCGTGCATGTACAATATATGGGGGGGTGTATATGTGTGAAACAAATGCAGTGTATCATTTTAAATAACTAGCTTCTGGTTAATATCTAGCATGTGAAATCACCCACAGAGAAGGACCCTGTTTTTGATCTTAATCCTAGGATTTCAAACATCTTTCTTGTAGCGCTCTGCACATTTATCTGAAATTTTGATTAGGATATGCTGATTGGGGTATCTGTAGCAGTTCTCTTGCAACTTTATTTTTGTTGGCAAAGTGAGGGGGAAATAACACCTAGGGGTTTAAGAATGAAAGGGGGGACTTAACTTTTTTTTTTTTTTTTTTTTGACTATTGCATTAAGTATATTCACCTAGTGTGTAATGTTTCAATTCCACTTGGGAAATTGGGATCTTTCTTAATAACATTTTGATACCTGCTTAAAAGAATTGCTTCCATATTGAATCACTTCTGGGATATTACTCTTGTTGTCATTTGTCTGTAGCTTTGACAGGCAGTCTTCTAACTACAAATGCTGAGGATGTGGCATCTGTGCAAATGTCCCTATGCTGTAGAGACTGAGAATGTGGTAATCAGGGCTCAAAAAAAATTCTTGAAACTACTAGAGTGAGGCTGAGGCAACTGCCAGTCTAGAACCTGTATTGCCACCATCACAAGGCTCTACCCTCTGCAATTTAAACAAATGACAGTTGTATACTCTTTAGCCTGAGTTGTATTTAATTGTAACACAGTCAGCCAACTTTTACTCAGATGGTTTATTATGGTAGAGCACAAAAAATGCAAGGCTCTTTCAAGACAGAAGATACAGCCCATGCCCTGAAAAGCATACAATCTATTTAATGCACTTTATACCTTTTACCTTTTTTAGAATTTAACTTGCTTTCCCTGCTGTTCAGTGAGCCCTTGAAGCATATCTGCTGAATATATTATTTGTTGAATAATATATTCACCTCATAGTTTATGACTAGCCCTCAAACAAATGTATCAAATATTGAATATTCCGCAAATACTGTTTAACAGGCCTACTTACTACACCACTCTCTTGCTGCAGCTGCTATTCTTTATTTTTTAATGATTTACCACTTGTATTGTGGTGGCCCCTTAAGGGCGCAAGCAGGTTGGGCTCCATTGTGCCAGGTGCTGTGCAGATATGATGGATTCCAATCCCTGCCCCAAAGACCTAGTCTAAAAAGATAATGGGAATAACAGGTCTGCTCCCTTCCTGGCTCCATTCCACTTTTTTTCTTCTATAATAGATCATGTGTATCTTTTCCTGCATTTTCTTCAGTGGTTCCTATTTTTCCTTCTATTCCTCCCACATTCCTCACCCTACCATTACCTCTTTCGCTTTAATGTGTTCTCTGCCTCCTCCCCTGTCCCTACCATCCCCATTTCTTCCTCCAAAAATCTCTATGCATTTTCTCCTCTACTTCTGTTTTCTAATTTAGCTCTCAATCTCTCCTGCCCACTCACCCCTGCCCTCTTACATGTGAATCTTGGAAATGTAACCAGACATCTAATATCCAGTAGAATAAAGATACAGGCCACAGACAATACCAAAAACAGGATAGTGGGAAGTAGGCCCTTGTCCAGGAGCAGCATGTGAGAAGCCATCCTTTCTTTCTTTCTCTTTCTCTTTCTCTCTTTCTGCTACCTTCCCCCTCCCCCAGCCCCTTGAGTGCTGCGGTGACATGATACATATCCACTCCTCTACCCCACCTCCTGCTTTCTAGGTACTGCAAGGTGAGTGTCTTTGATAGGTTTAGCTTCTGATTTTCTAGGTCTTCCTGCACCATTGTCATCCCTTATATTTCCAAGAAGCAAAGTGAATTTTACTTGATTTTTGTCTGTTTGCCTGATGCCCACAGGATTATAAAAAACAAAGGTGAAAACTGAAAAAACAGGTTACTTTTGACACTGCAGCAGTTTGTGCAAACTCTGAGCACCGGTAGCTGAGATGCTGGAGCCATCTGTCTGCAAACTAAAGCTGGAAGCTGAAAATTCCAGCTCCAGAAGACATACCCATGCTAGCTCAGATAGCATGCTAAAAATAGAAATGTAGCTACAGTGGCGCAGGCTGCGTGCCCTGAATGTGTACCTATGGTCTCTTACAGGACCTTACTCGGGGAAGCTGGCCCCTCCCCCCACTGCTCACGCTTCACTTCCATTTTTAGTGTTCTAGCGCTAGTGTGGATGTATGCTTCATTCATATTTGGAAGTTCATATTTTCATTCATATTTTCTTCACAACTAATGAGGGCTTTTAATGGAAGCTTACATACTGCAGAAATTGATGGCACTTACTCATGAAAGCTTCCTACTCCCTATAGTTGAGTCGGTTCTTAAGCCCAGTTGGTGATGGTGAAATCAAACTTGCAGGGAGTATTAGTGTCAATCTTACTATATAACCTTCTCCTGAAGTGCTATTTAACTAAACCAAGTCAAAATGCATTTTATTCTGGAAAACTGAATACATTTTTATTTTATTTTACTTGGCTTTGACCAGGTTAGCAAGGAAAGTGTGGGGGTTTTTTTTTTTGGTTTTTTTTAAATCTCTTCCATGATCTGTTTGATTCTGGAGATGGCAGCAGCTATATATCTCTGTATAATATGGGTTTTTCCTGGAAACTAATTTTTGCTTTGAATGGAAGACTTTTTGTGTGTGTTTGGCTGTGGTAAATTTGTGTAAACATTAAAACACTGATTATATTTTACTTTTAGCCTACTTCTTTAAAAGACAGTACCTTTGCCCTACCCCACACCATATTGTTGAGTACAGTAAAAACATCAGAGGACTGCTGTGCAATTCTGTTTTGCATACATTTTTTTCTTCTTGTTAAAAGAGCATGTTTTGAAAATTAGTTTGCTGTCTGGTGTGTGATGTCTGACTTACACACCATGTTGGTTTTGATTTACATTATCTACATTTGAAAGTTGCACTGTTTTAACTAAAGATGTGATTTTTAAATCAGATTAGTTAAAGTGCTGCAGATCCCTGTGTGGACACTCTTATTTCAGTTTAAACCAGACTTTTCATTTTAGATTAAGTTAATTAGCAGTAAATTTAAGATAAACCAAATAAATGATGGCACTGAGGTTTTCACTGATTTAACTATATCATTGTAAAAACAGATTGCAGTTAAAGTAGTGCAACTTTCTCTTGTAGCCAAGGCCTTACTCAGGAAGTAGCTGTACTACTTCCTGCTGTATTGTAGTACTCTTCCTTTATTATACAAATTTAAAATAATTTCTCCCACTTCCCACAGTACTAGCTTCCTCCCTAAGTATTGACCAGTGGAACTGACTCTCACTAAATGTCATTAGATTGTAAAAGTGCTCCTGATTGCAGGTGTTCTGTCAAAATGGTTTTGTAGAGTGTAGTGAGTGGAGTAATTTGAAGGCACTTGGGAGCTAGAAACAGACAACGTTAAAGGGGAAAAGACAAATGGAAAAGGACAGTGAAGAGAGAAAAGTGACTGGGAAAATGAGGGGACTTGGGGGAAGGGATGGTGGGAATATGCCTGTTTGCTTTTCCTGGTCTAGAGCAGGGGTCGGCAACCTTTCAGAAGTGGTGTGCCGAGTCTTCATTTATTCACTCTGATTTAAGGTTTCGCGTGCCAGTAATACATTTTAACATTTTTAGAAGGTCTCTCTCTATAAGTCTATAATATATAACTAAACTATTGTTGTATGAAAAGTAAATAAGGTTTTTAAAACGTTTAAGAAGCTTCATTTAAAATTAAATTAAAATGCAGAGCCCCCCGGACCGGTGGCCGGGACCCAGGCAGTGTGAGTGCCACTGAAAATCAGCTTGCGTGCCGCCTTCGGCACACGTGCCATAGGTTGCCTACCCCTGGTCTAGAGTATAGATGTCTGAGTGCATTTGGGGTAGGTCCACTCATAATATTCATTTAAATTGTGACTCTAGCTTCCAACCTAGACATGACAGAAATCATAGAACAAGTCAAGAGTTTAATGATAACCAGCCATGCATTATTGAGCTTCCTTTCCCATGAGAAACACTCAGCATGAATTTCAGTTAATTCTAATCTGCTGCTGAAGATTAATTTTGGGGTTATCTATCATTAAATGGGAGGATATGATGATAAGCAATAGCAAGAGAATTACTAGAGTGCATAATCCTCATCAGCATTATTGCTGTTTTTATTTTCACAACTAGATACCCTATGTATTAAAGGTCCCGTTTTATTAACCACTACTTTCTGGAAGCAATGTTTTGCAAAACACTAGAAAATCAAAGCATACTGTCCTATAGTCTGAGGTTAATTTTGCACTCAGTGGGAGGCCTCAGTTTTGGAAAAGACTCAAGTTTCCAGGCCTTAAGCCAAAGAAAGTGGAATTCATGAGCTTAGTCAGTGCATATGTGAGGGACAATGGACATAGGCCACATTATTCCTCCAGCTGGCTGATTCACAGAGGCAATTATACCTAGAGGGGTTTTGGTCCTCTTGTCCAGATAGAAGTGAGTGGGAAAGGGGAAGGCAAGAGGAAAAAATAGTGATATGGAGCAAGTTATTAGTTACTATTAAAACAAGGTTTTATAGTTGAGAAAACCGTACGAGAGCTACAGCATGGAAGGTAAGTGAAGATGGTGAGCTGGTAAGAGTCTCAAGGTACCATTTGATTTTTCCATGTGTTTGAAATTGTTGATGATTTCATTGCAATTAAGAGCAATCTTCAGACTAGACTTTTTGCACTGTTAAATGCAGATTTGAGGGAGGAAAAGGTAGTGATATGGGTAAAATACTACTGCTAATAACACTACATTTAACTGCAGAAGGAGGAGTGTAAAGTAAGTTAATGGTTGCTAAGCTTAACAAAAATCTCTTATTATAAAAAAGGATGGATGTTTTATGTGGTATAATCGCCACTGGTTTGGGACTGATACAAAGGTGAGAAACTCAGGTTTGTTTTTTGCCTTTGCATTCCTCCTCAATTATGTTAAAAGCCAGTTACCTGCAAACCTACTGTATTCCTGGATCAACAAAATAGGAGCAAAACTATCTGAAAAAGTAGCTTTTCTTCCATCCTGTGTGTGTTCTTGTCACAATCTTGTCTTTTAAGTTACTCTAAAAGGAAACTGGATGGGAGAACTCATAAAATAGGGCCCCAAATAGTAAACACATACAATATTACTGCATAAAACCCTTGTCTCCCATCACATGGAATTATTTCACTGACTTTCTAATGTATATCACATTTTACAGACACATTATGGTTAGGTCTTAAATGTCACACACTTAAGGCAGGTCGGCACTTACAGCACTGCAACAGTGCAGCTGCACTACTGTAGTACTTCAGTGAAGGTGCTACTGTGCTGAGGGGAGAGCTTGTCTCATCGGTGTAGTTAATCCACCTCCTCGAGGCGGTGTCTATGTCGGTGGGAAAGCTTGTCCCATCCACACAGCATTTTCTACACCAGGGGTTAGGTCAGTATAACTGCATCACCTGGGGTGTGGATTTTTCACACCTCTGAGCAACATACCGGTAGTTCTACCAATGTAAATTTATAATGTAAACTCAGCCTAAAGGCCTGATCTTTCAAAACACTCCTGGGTGTGGTTCCTACTATCATAAGTACCCCAGCTGAATTCTCAACACTTCTTTTAATAGTAATCATTGTGCTCTGTATGTTTCTGAAGGTAAGACTCATAAAATCTACCATTCATTTTGCTCTTTGTCCTTTTCTGAAATACGTTGTTTTGCAGAGTCTTTTTCCACATTCAGGAGTTATGCATTTTGTTTTGTTAGGTATTAAATGTGTGTGTGTATATATACGTATTGTTAGATTGAACAATATTATTTTTGAATAGCACTAATGACCTAGAGGTTTATTGTTGTCTGCTTGACCTACACCTAGCTTCTAGTAAGTTTTTGTAATGTTCGGTAACAATAAGTGGATGTAGTGTATAATAAAATGTTCAACAATAGTACTTGCAAAACTGCACGACTTATTTTTGGATTTAGTGAGCAGCCTTATTACACGGATTGCTGAAATATATTGACTAGAGGAAAGCTAAAGTTTCATGCAGATTAAATACATTTTGAAAATACTAATAGTTTCAGTTATGAAAGTCTGAAGAGTTGGTAAAATACACTCTGTCATCTTGGTTATTTGGATTGCCCGTTGACACTGGATGATGGCGGTGGTGATGGTAGTATTTCTTCAGACCCACCAAAGATTTTTTTATAGTTTGGATTGAATATATCGCTTTTCCTTAGTGTATTTGAATTTAATATTTAATAGCTCAATTTAATATAACAATTCCATTGTTAATAAATAGGAAGATGATAATTTGTATTACAGCACAACTTGTGTGTTGCAAAACAAACCTGGATTTTATGTGGAAATACCTCACATTTTATAGGCTGCTGATTATATAGAATGCTCATATCATAATACCACATATAAAAATTCACTGCATATTTTGGCCCTTACCCTATGAACACATATACAGCTGAGTCACTTTACCCAGATGAGTAGCCCCATTGAGTTCAGTGGGACTGCTCACGTGCCTAAATGTTCGTACAATTGGGGACTTGGTACAATATAAACAATATGGAAATGAGAGTTTATACTACTCAAGTCCATACAGAATGGAACTCTGATTTTTAAAATGAAAAATTTGTACCTTTTTAATTGTATGTTCGGCATATATACAGAATGATTGTGTACACTCATTCATCCTCATTGAAAGAAATAAAATCCTTTATTTTTCTGCCCAATTTTATTAGTGAATGAACAAAAATACCCTGCTTCTCACTTGGATTATTTGCATAAAAATCTCTTAACCTATAGTAAAATCCTCCCAGTGGGGGTGGATTAAATGTGAACGGCAAGGGTATGTCTATACTGCAGGTAGGAGCATGCCTCCCAGCCTGTAGACAGACACGTTAGCTGTGCTTGAGCTAACATGCTAAAAATAGAAGCGTGGATGTCGTGGCACAGGCTAGCTGCCTTGACTACAATTCCACCCAACCTTCAAGCTCAGGTGGCTACCATGAGCCACCACCTGTGCCACAATGTCCACGCTGCTCTCTTTAGCGCAGTAGCTTGAGCAGAGCTAACACCTCTGTCTACCAGGGCTGGGAGGTACGCTTTTGCTGCAGTGTAGACATACCTCTATGCTATGCTAAGACTGCCTGGGTTTTTTGTCTGTATTTTTACAGACTAGTTAGTCTTACATTAGAAATCAAAATCTTCACTTCCCTGTTTTTGCTGGAGGGCTCTCCGGTGCACTGGAGAGCTACAGCAGGAGAGGGACATCACACTCACCTGCAACTGTGTGCTGCAACTTTCCCAGCCTTCAGCTAAGAAGAAGGAAGACACCGAGTCAGACTGTTTAAAAATTTTTAGGGGGGAGACTTGTTTTTCGTTTAGATAGAGTTAACACAAAAGAGCTTTTTAAACACTCTGACTCAACATCCCCTCTCCCCTCAGTTGAAGGCTGGACAGCTGCAGGGCAGGTTCAGCTGTATGTGATCTCACTTGCCCATCCTAGCTCTCCAAAGTCCTCCAGTAAAAACAGGGAAGTCAAGATTTGCAATTCCCATTATTTTCTTATGTGAAAAAATAGAATTGTTTGGAAGGTTTGGGTGATAAGGGAAAGCTTTGAGGTCACCCTTATTACATCATGGAAGAGTAGTAAAAGATAAGTAACATTTTTTTCTTTGAAGTTAAATATAAGACTAATTAGTGCCTCAATCCACCAAAAATATTTCCCAAGTTTTAGGGCCCATTAGTTAGATATTTCCTCCAGCACCCAAACAGACTTTCCTCATTCCTGTTCTTCTCCATTCACTGCCTTTCCCTCGGTCCCTACTTCCACTCCCTCCCTGTCCTGTACCTTTGGTCCACAAAGCATCAAATAACTTTATTTTCCCCACAAACATTTTTTGCCTCTTACAGTTCTGTTGTTCTGTCTTGTACCCTCTTGTTCAGGGATGAGTTACCAGGTCCAAATTCAAAAGCAAACAAATTTCTCTGGCCATTTTCAGTTTTAGTGGCCCTAGATTTTACCGTTAACGTTAGTAGGGTAAAACATTTTCGGACGGGTGTGACTTAATTGGAAGATGTACCCTTAATAGGTCTCTTTGATGGTGTTACTTTCTAATAAAACTTTTGTGTTTGTAGGGGTACCCATATACTATGTTTCTACTATATTAGTATAAAGAAAACTCTTGATGTATTTATAGCATCATTCGAAGTTGGTTTATTCTGCAATTTAAAAAAAGTAGTATTGTATCATTTGTTCTCCAAATCAGCAAGCTAACTGTAGATCAATGATAGTGAAGACTGTTTCAATATTCTACTGCACTAAAATGATGTTTTTTGTTACAGGCAAACTGAATGTAAGCCAGATGCACCAGCAGTTACTTATGCAACATATCGGGGTTCTGTACGGATTAAGCAGCTACTAAAGAAACAAGCAGAGGAGGCACTAAGAAGAGAAGAAAATACTGAAGGCAAAAATATTTTCACTGTGACTGGAAATGGAGAAGTCCAAACTGCTATCCTTCCAAACTCACCATCTAATGTAAGAGTAGAAATTACAGGACACCCGTCAAAAGAGAATCAAAAGGATGATGCTAAAGATGGCAAGGAAAATGTTAAAGCAAACCTTTCTGCAGTTAAAATGGAACTGAAAAAAACAGATGTTGCTAAGGCTATCTTAGATAGCAGTGAACATGGAACAATTGAAAACACCTCTGCCTCATCCACTGAAACAAACTCCGACAGCAGTCACATTGGAGAACTAGATTTGTTTGTTTCCTTAAATCATGCACCAGTTTCTGATACACCAGAAGTTAATAGAACTCATTTTCTAGACTCAGTATTGTCAGCCAGAGACAACAGTAGTTCCAATTACCAGATTATGGATTCTGTTAAAACAAATTCTGGAAATAACAGATTGGCTGAAAAGGAGGAGAGAACGTTAGAAGAAACAGAAGCTCAGTTTCAGTCAGACAGTAATGCCACTTTTAGCTTTGATAAAGGAATAAATTCTTGTGTTCAAGTATCTCATGAAGACTTTCAGGAGACAATGCAAAATGATTGTGTGTGTTCATCCAAAACAAAGAGAGGGGCAGTTGATAAAGAACTACCATTGATAGAGGGTAAATATGCCTGTAATAGTCATATTGGTAGTCAGTTGGAGCTAAAGTTGGATGCCCAGATGTCCCCCTTTAGTAGCACTGCATTTCAACATCAGGCAGATAAGTGTATAGAAAATGCAAATAAAGATAGTGGTCCAAAGATGGATGATTCACAAAAATATGTGGTGGCTGAAGAAAGGGAGCAAGAAACACAAACCTTTCTAGCTAGTGTTCATTTTCCTTTAAATCAAGAAAGATGTACTGAAAAGTTATCGGAGGCTGTGAAGGACATAAAATTGATGGTAATAGACAGTCTACCCACTTCAGTGCCATCTGCCAAAACTGTTCAAGATACTGGCATGGACATAGTAAACAGTCCAGATATTAAACAGTTTAATGAGTCAGGGAAACCTACACATGTCCAAAATGATCCTTCAGTAACTCTTGAGGGTGAATCTAAGGATATCAGTACAGAGAACACTTCCGTACCTTCCCTTGAATCTGAAGATGTTGAAACCACTAAGGTTTCATCCAGGTCTGCAGAGGTAAATGTTGCTGCCATATCTCCATCAGCCCTTGAATGTGGAAGTGTGAAGTCCCATATGCCACCTCCTATTATAGAATCTGAAGATGCCAGCCTTAGCAAAGCTATAACACCTGTCAGTATCGCCAAGATTTCTCCTCCAGTCCTTGAAGTTGAAGATGGTAGCTTGGCTAATATTCCTCCTCCTATCCACAGATTTGAAGATGAAACCATGGCCAAAAAAGCAACCAACTTACAAGATGTTAAAAAAACCAACATTTCTCCCCCTGACCGTGTGCATGAAAATAGCAAGCCTCTTAAATCTGAAGGGATGACCCTCCCCAACAACGTAGTTCCTGCCAGGGTGCCCAACCTTACTACTCCTTCCCTTAAAACTGGTGAAGTCTTTGTAGCCAAAACATCAGTTTTATCCACAGAGGGTAACAGGTCAAAGAATACTTCTCAAACTCATGAAACCAGAGATAACAGGGTAGAGGAGATTGTTCCTAAAACTGTGAATGCCAATATGACCAATATTTTTCCTCCTCCCTCTCAGTCTAAAGAAATCTGCTTCTCTAAGCTTTCCTCCCTTGCTCTTAAATCAGAAGGGAATACCTTTTTTGAGGTTCCTCATTCTCCCCTGGGGTCTGGAAAGGATGCTTTGACCAATCATTCTTCTTCTGTCTTTGAAAAGGGTGTCGGTTTGGAGATTATTTCAGTGACTAGACCTAATTCTGAAGATAGCAATCTGGTGAAGATTTCTGCTAAACAGGAAAACAGTAACAAGTCTAAAACGGCACCTGCCATACTTAATTCTATAGACTTCAGCCAGTGCAAAATACCTTCTTCTGCTCCTAAATCCGAAAATGTCCAAATTGCCAAATTATCGGTTACGTCTGACAAGGTCAGTGAATCCAAATGTGCTTTTCTTGACGGTGATACACCTAAGATGGTGGCTTCTTTCTTGGAAAATGGAGATGTCAGTGCACCTACAATTATTTCTCCTGCGCTTGAAAATGCAGATGTCAGTATGACTCAGATTTCACCTTGCTCTGAAGACATCAATGCTAAGCATACATCTTTCCCCCTAGAATCTGATGTCATTTTAGCTGAAAGTGACTGTCCTACTCCTAACTCAGAGGATGTTTGCATTCCCAAGCTTGCTTCTCCTACTCTGAAGTCTAAAGAAATGTCCAAGCTTTGTCGTTCTTCCCTTGAAACAGCAGATGGCTTGGACAGTATTAATTTCCCTATTGTTGAGTATGAAGTTGTTAAAAAAGGCAAAATTTCATCCAGACTTAGAGTTAATGATGAGACTGATTATGTACCTCCAGGTATACCTCCTGCCCAAAAGCTTGAAGATGCCTGGTTAACCAAATCCATAACATCAACTACCTGTCCTTTGGAACTTGTGGAAGTGAGTTCTAGTGTAGACTATAGTAAGGATGTGCACAAAACTCCTACAGAGCAAGTAAATCTTTGCGAGCATATTCCTGCAATGAAAAAAAAACAAGCTAAAATGAATGATCACACTGCTTCATTTACAAAATCAAGCAAGGTCTGTTCTCAGAAAACATGGGAAGATATGGAAACAGGAAAGCAAGTGCACATTGAATCCCAAGACACTGCTCTATTTAAAAAAGCTGAAGAAATCATTGATGCGGTTTTACACTTGGCCATAGAAGAAATAAGATCAAAACAAGCAGCTGGTGTCTATCAGCCTTGTGGCAACAAGGACAGTTTAATAAAGCTGGATATCCTAAAAGAACAGAAAACTGGAAAGATACAGTTGGAAGCAAAAGTAAAACATTTTAATGAGAGCTATGCAGGAAGCTCCTCTGAAGTTAAAGGAAAGGAAACAGTTGCTACAAATACTCAGGCTGAAAAGATACCATTTAACATCACTCATAAAACTGACCTACATAGTTCAATAGCACTAAAAGCAAAAGAAATAATTGATGAAGTTATTAACTCAGCCAAACAAAAACTGATGTTTAATCAGCTTGAAAACAGTGAGAGTAGGAGCCCTTCTAAAAATTTTGTGCTTAAACATAAGGCTGGATTCTCAAAGACTCTAAATGCCGATGTTCAATTAGCTGCCAAAACTCAAGAAATAGTCAAAGAACCCTTGGGTTTAAACCAAATAGGCAAGGAATTGACCCAGAATGTTGCTAGGGACTGTGAAAAAGCAGGCTGTTCAGTTCCTTTACTTCTAAATAGTGTAGAAGGCAGCACAGATTTGACCATAGGAGAAGAAACGGTACCAAATAATGTACTTTCACATCAAGGAAATGGACTTCTACATGCTGATGATTTAGCAAGTCTGGAATCTGACCTTGCAATAATAGCAAAAGATGAATGCTCTAAAACTGTCTATGATAGTACAGTTATGACAGAAATTGGTGATAAAACTAGCATTTGGACAGCTAGCAATAAATCTGAGGAGACTTTACATGTATTAAATGGAGATACTGTTATGATTAAAGAGAGGATGCCACCATTACAGTTAAAAGATTTGTGCAATAATACAAATGTGCCAGAACATATATCAATGCCAACCTTGACTTTTAATTCATCATCTTTCCTGCATGATGAAGACTATACCTGCATACCTAGCAAATCCAAAGATGAAAGTAGTCTTTCAGGTGTAGACAAAAGTTGTGCAGGTAAATGTCTGCCAGAACTTTGTTGCAAGGAGGAGGATTCTGTGTTTGTACAGGAAAAAGCAAACCCAAAAGATTCACAAGCCGACAGTGAAGAAGGCAGTGGAAAAACAGAGGAAGCAAATGAGATACCGCAGGATAAAAACAGATTAAACACACAGTTCATTGTAAAGGACATTGAAGGGAAAATTTGTTTCAACTCAGATTTTGCCAATAAAGCTGAGACACTGAAATCAACACTGATGATGGATCAAGATTTACAAAGAGATAACGCACTTGGAGAAAAGAGTCTGAATAATAATAATGATACAGAGGAACTGACAAATCTCTTAGCCTTTTCTCCACAAGATGAACAGTGGGAAAGCAATTCTTTATTTACTGTATTGTATGAAGGCTCCCCTCAAGATGAGAACCAGTTCGTTTCAACTGACAAAAAGCAAGCTCACTCCATCTCTCCTCCTGACCAGTCTCTGGATAATATTGAACATCTTTTGATGTGTGAAACAGCAAAGAGCAAATATGAGCCTGTCGATGCTTATGAAAAGGACAACAAATTAAATGAAACATTAGATAACTGCAGCTCAGAGTCATTTATGACAGTGGAGGCTAAGCGGTTTAAAATTTACCCGTTCTCTTTGTCTCCTATATATGAAGATGACAGCCCACAAGAAGACCAGCTGTCTATTGATGTCTCACCAGGAGACCATTCTAATGGAAAATCCAAAGACAATGCCAACCACTCCTCATCCGTCTTGTCACTTCTTCAGTCAGTTTCTGAGCGTTTGAAATTTAGTAACCAGTTCAGTGAGGAGGATGAGGAGGAATCTTATGAAGAAAACATGGTGAATGTTCAGAAAGAAGACTCTATTATGAGCCAGTGGGCAGGCAGCTCAAACATGGTGCTTCTAGAAAATGACCAAGAAAGGGCTCCACTTTCCAAACAGTCACTCATATATTCAAAAGAACTGCTTAGCTCTAGACAGCAATCAGAGCCATTTCCAGAAGAAGCATGTCTTTTTCCTAATCCGACACATTCTACTCAGTTTCAACAGAAAGCTGATGCTGCCACGAAACCTCTCTCTAGGAGTGTGTATTACCAGTATTTTCAGACAGCCAGCAATTATTCGTGTGAGAAGGGAGCCAGATTTGGAAGTGTCCTTCAGGATGGATTATTGCCAAGGGGTCATAAGCCTCAAGACAACAATTTGCCAGAATCAGGAGCTTTTCCAGTGGTAAGTTGTCATGTTATGGAAGTAATAACTAAAATGATGATGAACCCAGTTGCAATTACCATCTTTTAAAAAAAATCTTAACTGTCTTATCTAAATTCATTCAGTTGTAGGGTACGAGGTAAGCCTATGATTGCAGACAATTAAGTTTTCTCATTGAAGCATTTTATAAATAAAATGCACCCAGTTACTGGGGCCAGATCATAAACAGTAGAGGAGATCCTGTAGCTTCTAACAGTAAAACAGCAAGTAAATAAAAATATGCTCAATAATAGCAACATACAGGTTTGTCCTTTGAATGGCATTTTAAATGTGAAGATGACTGGGACAAGGCACACAGAGTTCAAGGAGGGGAACAGAATTGTCTTTATATGAAAAACTGTTCTTTTACATTTCCTCTACTTTAGATTTTATTGTTCCTTTGCTCCCTGAGAATATGGTTCAGTGTCTGGTGTATCCTTCAATTCTTCTGTAGGCTCCAACTCAGGCTATGTCTACACTTACAGTGGCATGTGAATACAGGCATTGCACACCCCCACCGACAGCATGGGTATAAATAGTGTAGATGGGAAGCACTGCTTATGTGAGTAGAGTACAGACACATCAGAATATTAGGGTGTATGCTCTACACATCCAAGCAGTGCCTCCCATGTCTACACTGCTGTTTTAGAAGTGTAGTGTCCAGTGGCCTCCTCCCTGATGGAGCCTTTCCCCACCTCAGCGAAAGGCTCCTACAGCAGGGAAATGCTCTGGCAGTTGGGGAGGCAACTGGAAAAGGCTTCAGCATCTTCCCACTGCCAGAGCCTCTCACTGCTGCGCGTAGCTACACATCACAGTGTGCACACAACCTGCTTTTCACTGTGCTACATGTACCATACACTCTGCCACAAGTGTAGACAAGGCCTCAGCTGCAGTCAAATATTCAAGCTCTTTCTACAGATTAACACTCCTGTTTCGGTTTATTTAAAGCAAGGTCAGTTGAGAGGAGAAAGGTAGTATTTTGTGATGATTTGGGGAAATGGAAGAGAGTGCTTACAATTAAGAGTGTCATAGCCTGAAGAAATAAACTCTGGTGTGGCACAATATCTCTCTTTTCTAGTTTGGGGAAGGGTGTGTGTGAGAGGAAATAGTTCTACGTGGTTCTGATTTTCATTAAAGCTCTCCTAATCTAATATATGTGGGGTTTTTAAGGATTATTTATTTGACCCACTGCATTAAATTGCCTAGGCCTAATTTGCATAACAATGAGGCTAGGATCAGCTGTTGTCACTAATTAAAGTAATATGTTTTAAAGGAATACTGGTCTTAAACAATTTTGTGCGCTACTATTGTAGTTTTAATAGTTATTTTCCACATCATTTTAATTTCAGAATCTTATTGACAGGAAAAGCCTCAAATGCAATCCAAGACCAGGAAAAGTAAGTGTGATCTTGTCACGGTGTAGGTGAATATGGATTAAATCACCATTAATATTTTAAGGAGTAGCAAAATTTTGAAAGAAAACATGTTATGTCAAATTTGAGTACTTGTAATGCTGCACATGCTAATCATGAGATTAGATGCAAAAAAATTCCAGTCTAGGGGAAACCTACTTAGTTTGTCTGATTATTTAGTTCAGCAGTCTACAGTTGAAGAAAATATGTGCAATGCTGGTAGTGCATATACAAAATCAGAATCTGTTTAATAAAAAGCAAAAATTAGGAATCTAATCCATGTGTTGAAGTGCCCCTTGTTCACATATAATGTCTATTGTTTTAGATGATTATTTATGACATTCCTGGGGAGAAAAGTAAACGAGAAATATACCATGATCTATCAGATGCCACATCCTGGATCTTTCCAATAGGAACATTGCTTAGAGTTATTAGAGGATGGTAAGAAATCCATGCCTTATTTAAATGGCATCTTTTCAGAAGATAAATGTGTATATTTTTCTTGTACCTCTGCCTCTGTTATTTATAACACAAACCTGATATGCAGGGCATCTTTTCTTGGTTTATAATTACAGTGACATTTACAAGTAAAGCAATATGGTAAGTATTCCCTCTGCTGGGAACTAGCTTAAAGCAGAAGGAAGTTTGTTTTGTAACCAAAGCTAAGTTTTCACAGTTTAATTTCATTAACCAAGTGATGTTGCAAAATGAGCTGTAAGATATACATGCTCAACTGCTGTTTGAAACATGGCATTAAAAAGGGAGCATAGAAGTAGTGGGATGCAGAAGAATATTTAGGATGGACTATATGAATCTTTCTAAATCCATTTGCAAAGCTTTAGTGCATAATGAGATAATAGATGCTTTGGAAAGCTAAGGCTGGGAATGCATCTGTCATACATGTGTGCCCACAGTTATTTTATAGAGCATAGACTACAATAGAGCATAGACTTCTTGAAGTAAGTCCATCATACCATTCAACTCCTCCACACCATAATACCGTTTCATGGTAACATTAGTATAGTTTGAGACTGGCCCAGTTATTTCTTATGTTTTATGCTTGTTTAGTAGCCACTGGATGCCATAGTGGTAGTTACATGTTTTACCATTATATGGAATCCAGGACCCGGCTTAGTTAATTTGTCTGGAACTAGGAAAGTAGGATGTTTAACTTGCTTAGCTTTTTCACTTACTAGTTAGATGTCTGCAAATAAGGCTTTTAATCATGCTGGTTAGTTTGGGACACCGAGCTATATGATAGAAGAGAAGAAATGCCTATTTTATTTTTTTTTAAGTACAGAAATGAAGCACAACTTAGGTTTAACAAGTGGAATATGAATAGAGGGGGACAGTGCATGAAGGGACACTGATAATGGGCTTACTGGAAAGAGCTCTCTATTGAACTTTCCTAGCATGAGTGTTGTATTGCCATGGTTCTAGTCTGCATAATAGTTACAATTCTCTTAATGATTTCATTATTACAGCTGGATTTTGTATGATAAACCAAAATTCCAAGGAGAGAAATATGTGCTAGAAGAAGGAGAAATGGTCCTGAATAGTCTTTGGGATCTTCGGGACATGAAACGCCATCCAAGGAACCTTGCAATTGGTTCTATCAAACACGTAACAAAGGTATAGACTTCGTTGATAATAGGACACAAAATGCAAACGTTAACATCAATAGTAGCAGTGTCCTTGTAAGAACGGATGCTGCGTGTCTGCTGTATGTTTCCTGTCTCGTTGTCTTCAGACTAGTGGGCAGCGGACCTTCAGACTGTTGACACAAGTCTCAGAGTTTTGGCTGCTTCTCTGAACCTTTTGAAGCCTTTTGAGCCTTACCTCTCTGTCCAATTCTTCACCTTTCTTCTTCCCAACCCAAGACTGTAGTCTTCACTTTCTTCTTAAGTGCCTGAGTCTACTCATCTTCCTCTGAATCTAATAAGCAGATAGTTTATATGCTCTTGCCCCACAAAAACCCTCAGTCTGACTCACTGGTGCCCCTTCTTTATCACAGATATTTGATTGCCCAATTAATTTAAGTAATAGGAATTAATTCTGATTCTTTGTTACAAACATTTTTCTGTTAAACATTGGACTGTCCACAACAGTCTGTCTGGTTCTCCTTTTGGGCACTAATGGTTGCTAATTATTATCTGTACCAAATATCCTCTAAAAATTATGCCTTACCATTTTCCCATATAGTTTTTTTCATAGTTACTGTAATATTCTTGCTGATAATATACTGATGGGTCTAATAGACTTGAGATGATTAGATAAGACACAGTTTAGAAACAAGACCGACTGTGATGTTCAGTTAAGTGAGTCCCTTTTGAATTGGTAAAAGCCAGATTTCACTTGTGGAAATAAAATATGGGACTGGAAAAACACACCACATAACTCAAATAACAAAAACAAAACATGAACCTCAGCCTAAACTTTCTCCCCAAGCTTGGCTGTTCCCAGGATCTCCCTGTAGAATCTACTCTATGCCAGCTCTAGTCACCTCTGCTCCAGAGAAATGTCTTGTGTCTTGATTAGAGTTAAAATCCACCTGCCAATGTGAGTCAGCAGTCGTTACTCAGAGGAGCATTATATTCTTACGTAGCATTTTAGAAACTGCCCCTGTTACAGTATCCTTTGTCAGTAAAATGGGGAAATAATGGGTCTAAACACCATGATGTTCACTGGGTTTTCTAGTATTTATCAAGCTTCATTGCATATCATCCATGTGGTTTGTCAAGTGTATACCAACTTGCTGTCATGATACTTCAGTTTCTAATATGCACAATCCCAAGTCTGTAGTTAGAATTCACTATCGAATCCAGATATGGCTAAAAGGAAGAGATCTGCTTTTCTTAGGATTTCAGCCCAAACTATATACTATTACTTACATGTAATATAGCTGCATTTTCTGTATCCATGTAACGTACGTACCCAGCATCACAATACTAGCCAAAGACTCAGTTGGGATTCATAAGGGTTAGTGGAACACATGCAAAATATGATTGTATTTGCACCCAGAAATTAAAAAGCCACTTTATTTAAAAATAAAAATCAAGAGCATAAAACTAAACATAATGCATCTGTTATTGTTCATTGAAAGAGCAATATATTTACCAGACCTTGTGATTTAAAAAGAATCTGCACTCATTTTGTTGAGCACAGCATTCTAAAAGTTCACATGGTGAGAGCCCTTTATTGTGAATGAATTGTGACTTGTATTAAAATGTGAAAGCGTCTTATTAAAATAGGTATTTTTGCATCTCTACTGGTCTACTAATCATTTCAAAATTTATAATATTTGTGTCACCAGTGAGACATGGGCATAATATCAAGCCACTGATGGTAAACAAGTTTCAATCCCACTTAAAGATATTGAAAAGCGAGAGAAATTCAAAAGAAGTCAACTGAGGACATGACTTATGAGAACAGTGAACTTAATTTGTCAAGTGCAAAAAGCTGATGCTAAGAGAAACATTACAGGACAGAATATGAATTATGAATATTGGAAAAGAAGCAACGAATTACTGAAATTCAACACCAGTAATAAAATAAGGAACTATGGGCTAAGATTAGAGGAGGATGAATGTATCTAGAACAGGGGTGGGCAAACTACGGGCCACATCCGGCCTGCCAGATGATTTAATCCAGCCCTTGAGCTCTCACTGGGGAGCGGGGTCAGGGGCTGCTCCACATGCGTGTGCTGCAGCTCCCGGAAGCAGCAGCATGTCCCCCCTCTGACTCCTATGCGTAGGAGCAGCCAGGCGCTCCGCACGCTGCCCCCGCCCCAAACGCCATCCCCGCAGCTCCCATTGGCTGGGGACTGCAGCCAATGGAAGCTGCAGGGGCGGTGCCTGCGGACGGGGCAGCTCGCAGAACTGCCTGGCTGCGCCGCCACGTAGGAGCCGGAGAGGGCGACAGGCTGTTGCTTCTGGGAGCTGCTTGAGGTAAGCGCTGCCTGGAGCCTGCACCCCCTCCTGCGTCCCAACCCCCTACCCCAGCCCTGATCCCCCTCCCACCCTCCAGAGCACCCTCCTGTATCCCAAACCCCCCTCATCTCCAGCCCCACCCCAGAGCCCGCACCTCCAGCCGGAGCCCTCAGCCCAACCCCCACCCCAGCCTGGAGCACGCTCCCACACCCTGAACTCCTCTTTTCTGGTCCCATCCCAGAGCCCTCACCCCTGGACAGAGCCCTCACCCCCTCCTACACCCCAACCCCAATTTCATGAGCATTCATAGCCCGCCATACAATTTCAATACCCGGATGTGGCCCTCGGGACAAAAAGTTTGTCCATCCCTGATCTAGGATGTTAGAGAAAACCTTTGGATGGTGAGGACACTAATAATAATTGTGTCACAATCACTAGAAATTTTTAAAAGAATTAAGTAGGTTTTGATCAACCATGAAATCATTTTTCCAGTCTCCCATGGTATGGTTCGTTTTTGTGGACCACAGCTGGGAGTGTTGTACACTGCAATACCAGGTTTTAATATTAGCATTTTATAGACAAGTCCCCAAATACTTAAGCAATGACCTTTTGCCTAGCAATTGTGATAGGCCAGGGCTGCTCTGCTGTCAGTCCCTAGGTTCATGCAGAACTTTGCTGTGTGCAAGAATTCCTTAGCTGAAGATTTTTCCTAGAATCAGGGCCTAAGGGAAGTCTGCCTTTTCAGGATGTGCGTAAGTGCTTAAATCAGTGCCTTATGGAACTCCTTTTTAAGGGGAAGTTTACTATGCACTATATATTTTAATTGATCAATCCTTGACCTTTTGGGGCCACATCTCTTGGAGTTGGTATATGTGTGTGGCATGGGAAAGTTTGCAATGTTGTTGTTGTAGCTGTGTTGGAAGGTTTGACTATCATCCCTTTTGTTGATGGGGTGGTTTGCCTGATGACTATTGGGTTTACCTTTCTGTCCAATCAGTTTGATGATATTGGCTGTGTCTCTGGGCTAGTTTTTCTTTTAATTTTTTTAATGTTTTTTTACTATGTTTTTTGTGTCTGTTGGATGCCTTCTAATAGCATCTTTATAAGTTGGTTAAATAATTGGGGGTAGGGTAGTGCACTGGCAGGAGGAAGACAAACATTTACGGAGGAAGCTGTGATAGTGCATTTAATATTCTATTTTTACAGGGAAGATGTTAGTGTATTGAAAAACAACTGGACAGTAGCTTAGTGTTCTGATTTGGGTGAAAGTCTCCACATGAAGCAGAGATTCTGTTAACTTTGTGGTAGCTTGTGGCTCAGCTCATTGTGGATGCAAATAGGATGTATGGTGTGTTTAATTTGCAAGAACCAAAACAAAATCCCAAAGATATGGATTGTGCAATTAGAGAAACTCAAACCCACTTGAAATAAGGGTGAGGTTGGGTTCTACCCAGATACGTGAACATCAGGTCAGGCCAGCGAAATCTCCACAGACACATGCTGATTGCTGTTCCCATAGCTCAGCCCATTCAGCCAGCCATCTCAGACCGTCAGATCCCAGTTTCTTGTAAGACCTCCTCAGAGGTTCAGAGTCATATAATTCTTGTCCTGGACATGGGTAGCTCTTTTCACAGGTCTCTGGAAATCAAAAGGGGATGCTGGGTGCTGGGCTTACCCCTCAGAACCTCAGTTGTCTGCAGAAAAGGATCACTACCTTTTCCATCCTGGAGAGGTTTTTGGTGCCCGGGGCCTATGTGTACTGTGACAAAGTCAAGTCGGATGGCTGCAAGAGGGTGCTAGAGAATTTGACAGTCACCAGAAACTGCTTTCAGACAGATTTACAGTTCTTCAATAGGTTGTGTGGCCTGGAAGGCAGATATGTTAGACCTAGAATGTTAAAGGCCCTCTTCCCTACTAGCTGAGAAGGGGTTACCTCAGGTCAATTAGGGACACTGAATCCAATTAAGGGCTGCCTGAGACCTTTTACAACCGCTCCTCTGGCAAGAGAAAGGGGGAAGAGAGAGAGACAAGCTGCTGCCAGGCTAGTGGCAGCAGGGCAAGCTGCTCCAGGGTGAGAGGCTGTGCTCCTTCTCATAGGGGAAACAGCCAAACCTGAGTGCTGGCTAGGGAAGGACTGACACCCCAGGGCAAACAGGACGACACCCTGCCCCAGCGAGGAGGCAGGAAAAGGTATCCCCCTTAGTTTTTGTATTTTTGAGACTGTTTGTTTCCTTTTAAATTGGTGGAGGATCCCCCCTTAGATGGACCCTGAGACCTACCCTGAAAAGATGATCAAAGGGCTGATTTACCCCAGGCCTGCCATCGCCAGAGGGGCAAACACTACGTCTGGCGAGACGAAGGAGGTGCCTTGCCACAGTACCCTCGTGCTGGTTAGCCAGGAAACAGTCCTCCTGTCAAGAAGCTTGTAACTGAGCAGCAGCAGGAAGCACCTCAGCCTCCTTTACATTGGAGGGGAATAGCGTAATCATGAGCTCCCTGGCCTAGGAGAGAAACTTCAGAATCCCTAGAGCGAAGCTGATAGGGGACCCTCTTCTATTTAATGTGAAGGATGTAGGAATGCCTGCAATGTTTTATGAAGATTATATGTTCCACCTGTTTTTCTGATTGTCATTGTGTGGTTTACTGGATGAGAATAAGCTGTTCATTCAAGCAGCAGATACTTGCAGGAAAAGGGAAAAATAGCTTCAGATAGCTGCACTTACCAGTGTCTAATGGACAATGCACATCATTTGTTTTTTTAAATTTCCCCTCCAACCATGCACAGCTCACCAGTCTGGCTTGTAACTGGCAGGGAGGGGAATCTAAGTGGGAAAATGGGCACAGAGAACCTGGAATGGATAAAAAGACTACTGGTCACAAATCCCCAAAGGGAAGACTTGCAGATACCTGAACCTAGCTGGACCTGCTGAGTAATCCTGGTTGGCACCCAGGGCCTGAACTAGGAGTGACGGGATCCCATGCTGAGAGAGGTGAAGTTGCCTGCCTGGCAACCTGTGCAGTGCACTCCAGGAGACTGGAGAGGGGTCAAAGGCGCACCTAGCCCTGAACTGTGACATTTAACACTAAGGATTTGGAGATGCTAGTTACGCCTGCTTTGCAGCAAACCTGCTGCCAGTGGGAATAGGACTGTCCCTATTCTCTGAGGGTTGGTTTGGATATTCCCTGAACCACTTTCCAGACTGAAGAAAGGAGTTGCCTTTTCTGGTGATCCTAAGGAGGAAAGCAGCAGTGTGTTGCTCCTATGGAACCATGGAGGAAGCAGTCTAACCCCAAAATGGTGATGGTGGGGAGGAGAGGAGAAGAGAAACAGTCATGGCACCTCGAAGATGTTTAATGTTAAAGGCAGAGAGGGATAGAGGGTGGTGCTCACTGAAGGTTTGTGCTCTAATTAGGCACTTAGACAGCACTCGTTACCCCGGCAAATGAACACGTCTATTCAGTGATGTCTTTCTCTCTCCATTTAACTCCTTATTTTTTTTCTGTCCCTTAGTAACATGACCCCAGCAGGCAGAAATGCCCACTGTGACGGGTTGGGTCACAGAAACCCCTTTGGGACTGCCACCTGATGTGCTGAGACTACCTCTGAGCCCGTTTTCCCTGTCAGCTTGGGACTTCAGAACCCTACCTTGTTGAGCCAGACACGCTAGCCTGCTGCAAACACAGACCAAGGTCTGAACCAAGTCCCCCATAATCTGCAGACTTAACTGAAAACAGTTTAAGAAGTGCTCCTGTCTCTAGCACCCAGACACCCAGCGGGATCCAAACCCCAGATAAATCTGTTATACTCTGTATAAAGCTTATACAGGGTAAACTCATAAATCGTCCGCCCTCTATAACACTGATAGAGAGATATGCACAGCTGTTTGCTCCCCCAGGAATTAATTACTTACTCTGGGTTCAATAATAAACACAAGTGATTTTATTAAATATAAAGTAGGATTTAACTGGTTTCAAGTAATAACAGACAGAACAAAGTAAGTTACCAAGCAAAATAAAACAAAAACATGCAAGTCTGAGCCTAATATCTTAAGAAACTGATTACAGATAAATCTCACCCTCAGAGATGTTCCAATAAGCTTCTTTCACAGACTAGACTCCTGTCTAGTCTGGGCCCAATCCTTTCCCCTGGTACAGTCCTTTTTCTAGCTCAGGTGGTAGTTAGGGGATTTCTCACGACTGCCGCCCCCTTTGTTCTGTTCCACCCCCTTTTATAGCTTTGGCACAAGGCGGGAATCTTTTGTCTCTCTGGGTCCCCACCCCTCCTCCTAAATGGAAAAGCACCAGGTTTAAGATGAATTTCAGTACCAAGTGACATGGTCACATATCCTGTGAGACCCCAAGCCTCCCAGCCTGACTCACAGGAATGCCTGCAAGTAAACAGAGCCATCTACAGTCAATTGTCCTGGTTAATGGGAGCCATCAAGATTCCAAACCACCTTTAATGGCCCACACTTTGCATAATTACAGTAGTACCTCGAGTTATATTTCATATTTCTAGTTTCAGATACAAGAATGATACATTCATACAAATAGGATGAACACACTCAGTAGATTATAAGCTTTGCAATGATACCTTACAAGAGGCCTTTTGCATGAAGCATATTCCAGTTGTTATATTCACACTCATTAGCATATTTTCATAAAATCGTATGGAATGCAATGTCACATCCACCTATTGTTTATATTTGGAAATAATTGCGTTTGCACAAGGATGTGCCCTTTACTAAGTCTCAATTTATTAAGTAGCAAACTATAATGTTTTCCAGTAATAAACGTGATTTTTACAGTAACAAAGTGGAATATCTCTGGAGATTATTTTGGGTCTATCAGATTTATATAAAAAGAAATTAGAGAGGATTCAAGGAGGTGTGGTGGTCAGACCCAGATTTGGTTTAGATTGCTTCAGCTTCAAACTTGTCATAATAGCTAGATTTTTAGGTATAATATGGTTGAAATATTCCAAGGTTATAGTGGGATATCAGCCCCAAATGATAAAAGTTTCACCAAGATGAGCTGCTCATGTAAGGTTTCTACTATTCTGACCTGACATCTCAGTAAAATAATGGCTCTTGCATGATTTTGGTTCCATATGACCATAAATTGGAAAAAAACCTATTTTTCAGTTTTGTATCTGACCTGAAACCAAGTGTGGTGATGGATTTGCATCCATGTATCTGAAATTTGAAGGGGTTCAGATTGGAGGTACTGGTTCTTAACCTCCAAATTATCACGTTTTTGGGGATTTTGTTTTGTAAAGACTGGTTTCATTAAAAGTCTTACTGAAACTTCAGTAAGTAATGCTGCCCGCTAAATCAGTTTGTTCAGGCAGATCTGATCATCCCAGGACAAATATTTACTGATCTAAAGTCCACATATTTAAAATACGGTATATAAGCTATGGTACAGTATGAGTGTGTATTTGCAAAGATGTAATATGTATCTTGTACGATAACACCTCAGGCTAACTTTTACCTTGCTCTGAGGTCAGTAGGCTAACTTCATCCCCCAAATAAGCAGATGAAACTTGTTTGGCTTCTAGCCTAGGGGACCTTTACCAGCTTATTACAGCACAGAATTTCATCCAGTGGGTATAAATCACGGCATAGTTTGTAACTTAGGCCTAGATTTTTAAAGATATTTATGTGTTGCTGAGATCAGTTTTGCAATGTCTAACTGATTAGGAGCCTAAAACTCATTTTCCTAAGTGATTTGGGTCCTTAGGAGCCTACTCCCATTGACTTGCAATGGGATTTAGGCTGCTAAGTGCCTACAGCCCTTTTGAAAATGAGATATAGGCTCCTAAATCAGTTATGCACTGCAACGCTGAGCGTAGCAATGCCTAAATTACCTTTAAAAATCTGGTCCCTAATCTAATTTTTAAAAAATATAGTTATAAAATTACATATTGTTTGCTCAAAAAATGTATTACCTTTAAAAATTGATGTGTTAATTGCTTTTGGTCATGACCACAAGTTACTATGTAACTATGTGTGAAAGGAGTTGGTATACTCAGTGCAGTTCGCAAAAACACCATCACAATTAGTTAAGAGGTCAAGTTTGTGGGCCTCCAAGTCAGGCTGAACGGACACTAAAGCAAAATTAGGGAGCTTGCACTGCCCCTGCTTGTGCTTCACCTACTTGGTGAAGAACTATATTATTCCAGTCTTTAGTGCTGTCAGTGGGGCACTTTTGATGAGCACTAAAACTAAAAACAAATCTGAAAGCATTTCCAAAAGAATAATAAGAAGCATATAGACTCATTCCAAGCATCAACTTTAGAATGATGCTCTTTAGGTAAACTGAAACAAAACAGATATTGACTCATATGAGATACTGTGTCTGTGCAGTTAAAAGTACCTTATTTCTCCACATTTTTTGCCACGTAATCACTGTATTGTGCTTGCCGAAAATGATTATTGGCATAATTCTCTCTAGAATTGTATGATAGAAAGGTCTAATTTTCCTAACAAAAACTGAATTGTTTGATTCCATTATTTAGGTGCATGTTGTATAGGCTAAAGTCATAAATGTATAAACAGTATATGATATATATGTAAGGAGGAGAGGGAAGGAAGGAAAGAGAGAGATGTTTTCTTGTACCTTAAGCAGTTACTGCCTAATTCATTAGGAAAATCACAAACAAGCAAGCTTTGAAAGCCTAGGTTAGATTGGATTACAAAATATACAGATTATAGCAGAAAACAGGAGCCTCAGAAAATCTCTCTTCATTGTGGCTGTATCACATGCACAGACTCATGTGAACTACAAATTGGACTTTTTTACCTGCTCAGCTGTATGTTTAGATCCAGAGGCATGAGTAGCATTTCTTTAGCAATTTTCTATAAGGTAGTATTGTACTGGCAATTTTCTACTATATCTTTCTGGTTTTGATCTTCTGATACAAAAGCATAGTGTTGCAATTTTTTGTTGCTGAAAACAAATACTGTGCATTGTTTGCTAGGTACAATACAAAGGAAATGTGATTGTGTGTGAGAACATTGCTAATGTATTATGTTACTATACTGTGGGCCTCTTGGGGAAAGTGACTTAACATTTCTCTGAAGTAATTTTACCAGAATTATTACTTTATTGCTGACAGTTCAATAACTATCAAAATAACTTTGTGCACCAGCAAGAGAGACTTGTTTTTATTTTTGGATAATTTGTTACTGCTTCAGTGGAACCTGTTCAGAGCCTTCCAATCCTGGGGTGAGGTTCTGTGCTATACAATTGAGATACATCCTGATCCTAGGCTTCTCTGGAGGCTGGAACAGTCCCTGACATAATTTAGATCGGGGTGGCCAGCCTGAGAAGGAGCCAGAATTTACCAATGTACATTGCCAAAGAGCCAGTAATACGTCAGCAGCCCACCATCAGTTCCCCCGCTCCCAGCGCCTCCCACTCACTGGCAGCCCTGTAGATCAGTGCCTCCCACTCTCTCCCTCCCCGCACCTCCAATCAGCTGTTTCGTGGCATGCTGGAGGCTCTGGGGGAGGGGAGTGGGGCGTAGCAAGGGCACTGCAGGCTCAGGGGAAGGGGTGGGAAGGGGTGGAGTGGGGACAGGCCTGTGGCAGAGTCAGGGGTTGAGCAGTGAGCACCCCCTGGCACATTGGAAAGTTGGCGCCTGTAGCTCCAGCCCCGGAGTCGGTGCCTATACAAGGAGCCGCATATTAACTTCTGAAGAGCCGCATGTGGCTCCAGAGCCACAGGTTGGCCACCCCTAATTTAGATAACCCTGGGGGGCTGTCGAAGTTACCTCAGCCCCTCCTTGCCTCATGGGCCAGAAAGATCCCTGAAATCTCTGTAGTGTTGTTCCCACTCCTCTTGCCTCCTATGCTTGTGAGAGGGTCCTCAGAGAACAGTTTTACTTCTGCTGTGCCTGTGCCAGGGGAATTCTCCCCACTCTGATCCAGGGCTTTTAGGGCCCCTGTATGCCACTTGGATTACAGGGCCAGAGGAGAGGATTTCACCCTTGATGTTCTAGGCTGAGCAAAGTATTTAAGCACATGCCAAACTTTTAAAGCACGTAGTTGTTAGAGGGCTTTCCCTCAACCCTTCCACTTCCCTGGTTCTTGTCACGCAGACAGCAAGCAGCAAAAGACCAGAAGTCCGAAGTACAAACAACGCAATGTTTAATGGGGCTAGTTTCCAAGCAAGCATATTCCAAAGCCCTTCACACCAGTCGGGCTTATTTCTGTATGCCAATAGAGTCTGTTCTCCCGTGTTCTGTTCCCAGCTCTGATGCCGCAGAGCATTTACCCCATGTCCCCCTTCCCAGCTCTGACTCCACAGAGCCTTGCCTGTGTCCATGTTTCCCGTTCTCCTCTCCCCTACCCCTCCCAGCAAGCATGATTCCAATTCCCCCATCACTTCCTGTTTGACCCCAGTTTATATAGTAATATTCTCAGCTATACCTTAACCAATCATTTTACTGAAATTTAACTAACCAATCCTAACATATTGTAACATACCGTAATTCTCTAACCAATTATATCCCAGTACCCTAATTAACTTATACCTAGCAAAATTAGTTATACAGCAGACAGAAACAATTAGAGAACCAGACAGATTAATAGAAAAGTGGGAGCCATAAAGATAAAACAATACAGAAATGAGGGTTTCACAACCATTGATAAGTGATTTCTTGCCAGACAGGATGCTATCAAACTAAGTTTTCTTTAACCATCTTAAGATCTGTTTCTTTATCTGGTGGTGATGGGCATTATCAGGACAGGATCATCTTCCTAACAGCCCAATACCACCTTATTTCAATGTGACTGATTTGGAATGTGAGGATGTGACCGTACACTTCCCAGCTTATCACTGCCCCTGCTGCTTAGCCAAAGGCCTTAGTTTAAGAACAAGGCCTCAGACTATCCTAGTGAGAGAAGGCCCATACACAGGCAGGCTGTGATTTTGATTCTTTGTTTTAATACCCCTGTAACTAGCTAAGTGATAAAAATACACCTAAGTACTTAAAGTATAGGCCTTTACAGGCAGGCCTGAATATCTGTAGTCTAACAGTAGTTAACTCCAGTGGTGAGCTGGAGCCGGTTCGCGCGAACCGGTTGCTAAAATTAGACGCCGGTGAAGAACCGGCTGCTAAAGAGCTGGGCGGGTGGACAAACAACTCCGGTCCGCGGGTCGGATGTGGCCCGCGGGACCGTCCTGTCCCCCACCTGAGCTCCCAGGATTCCCCGCTCCCCCCCACCGCCCCTGCAGATCCGCAACGTGGTCTGGTCAGCCCCCGGCAGCTGGGCAGCTCAGCTGAGCTCCGGAGTCCTCCCACTGCCTTGAGCGGCTGGCAAGGTAAGGGGGGGGCTGCGAGTTCCAGTGGCCGCCCGGGGGGGGGGGAGTGGGCAATTTTCCCCGGGCCCTGCAGGGGCCCCAGCCCCACAAGGAGGTCTCCCCCCGCGCGTGCCGCCCCCCCTTCCCCCCACCGCAGAGCCGCAGCGTGGTCAGCTCAGCTGAGCTCCAGACTGTCCTCCTGCTGCTTTGAGCAGCCAACAAGATAAGGGGGGGGGGAGTGGGGAAATTTGCCCCGGCCCCACGAGGTTGTCTACCCCCGGCCCCGCCTCTGCCTTCCCCCATCCCCCGGCTCAGAGCATTGTGTAGTTCGGGGAGTGATGTGTAGTGGGGACGTGTGTATAGTGTGTGCGCCGGACAGAGTTGTGTGTTGCTGCAGGGTGGCTGTGTTGTGTAGCAGGGGAGTTGTGCGGCTGGGAGAGGGTCTGCACAGTGGTGGGTATGGTTGTGCACTGGGGAGGGATGTATAATGCTTGGGGTTGTGTGTGCAGTTCAGGTCACTTATGGTGTGTATGGGAGGAGGAGGGCTGTGTACAGTGTGTTGTGGTTGTGTTGCTGGGGGTGGGGTGCTGTATGCTCTGCTGGGCCTGCACAGGGTTCTTGCAGCACAACGGATTGTTTGTTGAGTGTGGTGTAGATGGGGGCTGTTGTGCAGTGGTTGTGTAGCTGTCGTGCCTTGGGTTGGCTGCCTAGGGCTCCTGGCAGCCAGCAGCTTTTTTGCTGAGCTGTAATTTATAAACCTCAACATGAACATATTACACCTTTTTAATCACTTAAGTAGTTCACATGTAATATTTTAAAATACAAGAATAATAGGCATTTCATTCTTAATTATTGTTTGCTTACTCATACATCTCTTTATATTTTCTTCTTTTCAAATGTATTTTAAATTCATGTAATAAAGCAATACTTTGTTTCTATTGTAATAAACATGTAAAAATGTTTTTTTTTTTATTGCTAAGTATGACTCCCAATGACTCAATGCATTGCCATTTCTTATGGAGAAAGGTACAAAAAATACATACTGTGGACGAACATCCCTTAAATCAGAACTTTTTATAGGGAACCGGTTGTTAAGATTTTGGCAGCTCATCACTGGTTAACTCCCTTTCGCTTCAGTGCTTAACTGCTTTGCTGAATCAGGGCCTAAAAGGAAACCTTACATTGAGCTGTAGTGTGTCAAAAGCTGTTTTAAAAAAAATAAAAACACCACTGGTGCTACATTTTACATGTGTGTTGAAATTACCATAGTTAAAGACCGTCTCTGCACATTTCTTGGGAAGAACTGTGAGACTTGGCAAGCTCTTATCCAGAACTGATAGGCTAATGATGGATAGGAGCTCCAGTGATAAAATCCTAGTGCCCCCATCTTAACATGTACTCTATAAAGAAAAAGCATTAGGTAGCTACCTGGCACTGGAAACATTTGTTTTGGCTTTCACTTTCTTTGCCTTTCTCTGGAATGCTGCCCTTTTATTTAAAGTAACATAAAATTTAATTTACACAATTTGAGGGCGTAAGTCATATGCATTGCAAAACTTAATTACAGGCAGTCCTAAATAAATTTCTGAAGTAGTTATAATTGAGGCCTCGTTCCAGGGAAGCATCCTTATAAGTACACCCTTCAATTCCAGTGAAATCCAAGAGTTACTCATGCTTGAAGTTAAATACATGCCCTTCCTGAAATAAAGATGGACATAACCATGTGCTCAAATTCTTTCCTGAATTGGGATCTGGGTTTGTATGTAATATTAAATCTGGAATCTTTTTTCCTTTATTGATTTAAATGATTATACACTAAGCATTAAACTGCTCATCAAGAAGCATGCCCGATTCTAAACTGTGCAGTTAACGTTGTATTTTATTTTAGACATATTTAATGTAACTCTACACACGGTCATAATTACCTAATTTATGATGATACTGAAGCGAAGCCACGTATATGTGTATACTATTCTTCAATGAATAATTATTATAGAACATTAGAAAGCACCACTGAATCCAAATGTAGTAAAAAGAAAACAGTGTAATATCACAACCAATTGACTTCAATGTTTTCATCATAAAGTTGTTAAAAATCCAAAAAGTCAGAAACACTATATAATTAGCTTCTTCTGTTGGTAAATATGATTTAATAAAAGCATATTTAGGCTGAGATTTTCAAAGGAGCCCACAAGAGTTAAGTGCTAAACTCCCATGTGTAGTAAGTGAAGGCCCTGATAAAGGCCCAGTATGAGGCCTGAACTGAAGTAATGGTCAAAACTTTGCTAACAGCAAAGTTAAGCTGTGAGCCAGAGGCAGGCCCTGCTCACAGAAGCTGGCAAGGAAAGGGCTGATGCTGCAAGAAGATACATACCTAAAAGGTACAGAACACTAGATATCAGAATGTATACATTCCACAGATAACATGGAACAGGCCGACCCATCCCAGTGACAGGGGCAAAAGGGTAAAATGATGGATAGAGTTGTTTTGATCGAACCAATCTGTACAAGGTGAGAGGCGGCACCTTACCACGTAGAGGGGTTGTACCTTGCTACGTAGAAGGGTTGCACCTCAATACGTCAGGAGTGATGTGTAACTTGTTTGTACCTGTGTATAAGAATGTATCCCTGGGGCGGTGCCTTTGTCCGGCCGAGGGGGCAGTGGAAAGTCCCGCCACTGACTGAGCCGGGTCCATTGCCAAGAGGCACTTTCTCGTAGTATGCCCTGAGTTAGGCTAAGAAACCTACAGGGAACTGCAATTGTGTCCGAGGTCGCAATAAACCTAATTGACGTAGCTTTGCATCTTACTGGACTCTGTGGTTATTGGGGGTTCTCTTCGGGTCTGCTGGGTCAGCTATCTGCGCAGAGCTGGGGCAGCACACAGAGGGAACACACACACGCAGTCGAGTGATATCAACAAAGGAGAAAGCAGAGCATCACACCGGTAGCATCTGACAACACCATGGAAAGTCAGTGGAAGTTGGAGGCCTAACTCCTTTAGGATGCTGAAAATTCCAGCCTTAATTTTTAAAAAGTTGTACTGTTCTATAGAACCCAAAGTTATTGTGTTAAGAAAAAAACTGAAATAAACATAGCTTTAAAAGGAAGGACCTATATTTCTAGCAGTACTGGCAAACTTTCCAAATGTAATTAACCTTTACAGTCTGATTTGTTTCTGTAGGATTGCAGCATTCCAGAAATAGAGTTTTGCCCTCAAGCTGGAACAGAGGGGTTTCCTGTCTCCATACAGAGTGCAGTTGCCAATTTAGAAGAACTGGATGTTAAAAGCACCTTTTACATAATTGTCAAGTCAGGAGTGTGAGTATTGGAATTCTTTACTAGTAGTTTGTAAGCTGGTGGAATGACATAGCAGGAATAAACACTTGCAGTCAAAAAGGATTTTTCTGAGGGCATTATATTTATAAAAATAAGTTAACATGAACTCCCTAGTTTGTTTCAGCCCAGTTCTATGATTCCTTGGTGTGCAGCCTGACTCTCTCAAAGGCATTCTCCCCCTGTTTCCCTATCAACCAGTCTTGTAGACCTTTCCTTGAGCACCTGTATTAGTAGAGGAGGAAGCTCAGATAAAGTCAACTTCTTGTTCACTGGAGACCGGTAGTGTCCTTTTACCCAACCACACTGTTAAAAGCATAACAGTGTGATTGAATTCCAGAAAATAAATATTGCCTCAATTAAGCCCTCCTGAAGCAGCAACTGTGCCCTTACTTTCTGTGTGGCTAGTCAGAAGGGCTATGCAAAATGATCCAAATCCAGACTCCATCACCAGTCCAGTACTTTGTGTGTTTAGCAGAGGGAATATGTTTGTCAGGTAGGTGCACAGAACTTCCCGGTCCTTTTGTTCTAGAGTGAGATGTTTTCTTCTTTTCCAGAATCATTATGGAGTGACAGGAGTCACTCCATGATTGGGGTTGAAGCTAGCTTCCCATTATGAATCTAGCTTCCCTGAGGTTCACGTGCAACTTCTGATCCCCAGGCAGAATATTTTTGTGAAGTTTGGAAAAAAAAATAGAAAATGAGTTTTAAAGCTATGAGAAAAGGAAAGGAGAAAAGTGTCTTAACTACAGTAATTTTGAATTGCTTACAATTTTCTAGATAGCAAGTTTTAAGCACTTGCATATAAGCCCCCACCTCCATTCTTCATCAGTGTCCACTAGTCTCATATCCCACCCACTATAACCCACCTAGTCTTTCCCCACCTCACCCTTACACACATACTTCCTTTTGACATGACAATCTGAAGGAGGGAGCCATGCTTCAAGGATCTTAATGTCAAAATAAGAGCTCCTAGTTTTCAAATAAATGTAGTGAATGAACATATTCTAATAAGTCTGAAGCAAAGCCCAGTGGAGTCAATGCAAAGATTTTTATCTTATTTTGAATCATCAGTTCATGATAAATTTTGATGCCGGTGTTGGTCTCCAGATATTTGTAGTCATCAGTAGTAATCTTTAGGTTTTGCTTATTCACAGTGTAACAAGATGGTCTTTTATGCTAAATGATAAATGTTTTCTTGTCTTATTTCTTCTGGGTTAGACATTGAAGGAATCTTAAATTAATTTTCTAAGATTGTAGCAACACATTCAAAATCCTAATGTTTAAATGTATTTTGTATTTAAGATACTTTATGTATCTGGTGCATATTGTCTAGCCCTGATGGATACAATCAAGAAAAGAATGTACACTCTTAACATATTTAATTGTTTTAAACAAGTCATTTTTTCTCCTCACTGCTATAGATGGCTTGCCTATTCAGACCCTAATTACAAAGGAGATATGTTAGTTTTGGAAGAAGGCAACTCACCATCTGAAATTTCTGCAGCAGATGTGAAATCTCTGCGTCCTCTAAAAATGGTGAGGATGTTGCGATTCTCTGAATGATGCACCCCATTTAATGATTTGGTCTAAAGATAACTTTGAGTTGAATATTCTCTTTACAGTTTTTTAGAGATTTTTGCATGTGTAACATACATGTCATGCAGAGGTGTATTACAACGCATTTGCCATTCATCTGAAAAGTTGCTACACTCCCACATCTGCACATTTAGAGCTCTCAAATAAGTCTGGGAAGGCTGTATTACTTGGCACTGGGAGAAGAGATAGGTGCATGTTTGCAGCTCATACCCCTCTCAAGTGGGTCAAATCAGAACAGTCCAAGATTTGGGAAAGTTAAAATTGGGATTTCATATTCCCCATGTTTAGGAGTTTTTGGATGTAGACTGTAGCAATCTTGATACACAGGCAGCCTAATACTCCTTTGATGGACAGCTTGTGGATATAAACGTGGAAAGAGATGGATACAGATACAATGGGACGTAGCTTTAATGTGTACATAAAGGTTCCAAAGGGAAATTTTCAAAACTACAAGGGACAATTATATTATAATATAATAATATTATAATATATCTATCTCATAGAGCTGGAAGGGACCCCAAAGGGTCATCGAGCCCAGCCCCCTGCCTTCACTAGCAGGACCAATTTTTGCCCCAGATCCCTAAGTGGCCCCCTCAAGGATTGAACTCACAACCCTGGGTTTAGCAGGCCAATGCTCAAACCACTGAGCTATCCCTCCCCCTAATTACATGAAAGTCAGTGTGAGTTGTGCACCTGCCTTCCATTTGTGCCTTTGAAAATCTCTCCCCTGTTCTGCAAATCTGTTGAAGGATTACAACAATCCTTGACTACCGTTTCCAGTACTGGAACATTGTTATTCATATGCGATGTTGTGCCTCCCTTCATAGATGGCTTACATTGTTCTCATTCCTGGGAATTTACCCATCAGCCTGTCTTCTGGTGAAATAAGTTTTGATATAAATAACTTTTTGGTATACGATCCCTACTGCTTTAAGAAAACTTGTAATATATGTGGTACAGTTTAAAAGTTACTTTAATTTTTTTTAAATCTGATCAGTGGTATAAGTGAATGACAAATAAGTAGTAAATACTTGGATCCATAGTGCAAGTAAAGACAAACACGTATAAAGTGTTGTTTTTGGGTTTTTTTATTCAGAGGCTCGTAAAAACATTCTGTGTTTGTAGATCATTTTTATAGGTGTTCCTTGGTTTTGTGAATTATCAGTGTATTTAAATGTCAATTAGAGTCAACACAGACTGGAATAATCTAGTATAGTTGCAAGAACTGCATACTTCTTTAGGGTTATAAAATGTGTACACATATGGAAATATAATTTCAGATTTTATGTAATTATTTATTTATGTACTTTATATCTTAGGGTGGACTAAAGGTACAAATGCCTATGAATGTTCAGGTAAGTACCGAGCATACTGCCAATAAAAGATTCTGTCTCAGAGAGACCCTGATTTAAGACTACTTCCTTTTCTTAGCGAGGGAAATACCTCTTCTCTATTGTCTGTGGAATATTAGATTAGGCATTCTGCATCTGCCCGCTTCCTAAGAACAAATTCTGTGATGCTACACAGCCCAGGAGTTACATGTGCTTTGTGAGACATAAAAGCAGTGGCAGGATTTTTTTCCGAGATAACTGAATGTCAGTTGTATGGAGAAGAATTTTAAAGGAACTACAGTCTGAAGTGAGTTTCTCCTGGTTGACACATCCACAGGCATCAGTGAACAAAGGACCCCTGTAGGTCAAATGTCTACTTCACCACATTCAAAAAATAAGAGAAAGGAAGTACACTCTCTCCCCTTCCCTTCTCACCTCCTCACTGCAAGAGTCAAATCATGATTGGGAGGGCCTATCTTCTGGAGCACATTGGGGTGTGTGTGATTAGAGTCCAACTGGAGGGTGGGAAGGGAGGCCAGAAACGTTTTTCTTTGCTTTTGCTCTGCCCCTCCCCCACCCAGTTCCCCACAGAAACATATATGGCCCCAGTTAACTTACTTTAAAAAAAAAAATCTGTAGCCTGGCCAATTGCATGTCAGAGCCATACCCATAGAAGGGAGTTACTCTAGCACACAGTGCATGTGACGCTGGTGAAGAGTGAACAGGTGAATCCAGAATGAGGAACTGTGCAATGGAGGATGTAAGGAACCCATAGAATTTTCCTGCACCCAGGCAGCTCAAATCCCAACAAATTCTGATAGGGTGTTTTTTTTTTTTTTTTTGAACTGTATGTCCAATGGAGGCTGTCCTGTTCCTCTATTCATGTCTGTCTAGTGCAGATCCATCAGCCACCGATTGCTTGCATGGGAAGGCCTTGGATATTTTCTGCTGGATCAGGCTTATGGTGTCTCATTATCACTCAGCTCAAATGAAACTCTATGAATCTAGCGTATTTCATGGATTTTAAATATATGGGGTGAGATTCTCACCCCTGCTTGCTCCTTTACACTGAATGAAAAGGGCTGGAGCAGCAGAAAGGAGCTCTAAGAGCCCCAGATCCAGCTTTGAGACAATTCCTGCGGCACAGGATTTGAGGAACATAGTCATAAGATTGCTCTCTGAGAACACTCTTGCAAGTCTCAGTATAGGCAGCCTGGGAGGGGCATACTGGGGCTGGCAGCAGGGCTAGAGCACATAGCCCTGCAGAGATTCTAGGTGGCCTGGGGAAACTGCCTTTACCTAGGGCAGGAGTCGGCAACCTCTGGCACGCGGCTCACCAGGGTAAGCACCCTAGCGGGCCGGGCCAGTTTGTTTACCTGCCGCGTTGGCAGGTTCAGGCGATCGCGGCTCCCACTGGCCGCGGTTCGCCGCTCCGGGCCAACGGGGGCGACGGGAAGCCGCGGCCAGCACATCCCTCGCCCGCGCCGCTTCCCGCTGCCCCCATTGGCCTGGGACAGCGAACCGCGGCCAGTGGGAGCCGCGATCGGCCGAACCTGCTGACGCGGCAGGTAAACACACTGGCCTGGCCCGCCAGGGTGCTTACCCTGGCGAGCCGCGTGCCAGAGGTTGCCGACCCCTGACCTAGGGCTTCTCACATGGAAAATTTTATCCGCATAACTGTACTGTTTTAGTTATACTGCTAAAACTCCGCATGTGGCCATTCTTGTTCAAGGAAAGGTGTCCACACAGGCAGTTATAGTGGTATAATTATATTGGTATAACTATACTGGTAAATTTTCCTGTGTAGACAATCATACCAGGGCTTGTCCAGACCCTGGAGCAACCTGCAATCAGGAGGGCTCAGGAGACACAGCACAGAATTTCCACCATGGTGGCTGCTGAGAAAAAAATTTGCATTCCTGGACAATGCTGCACTATATGTGTCAGATTTAAGATTACTAAAAGTTAAAGTACTAAATATATTGTTTCAAACCACATTCTCCAGATAGTAATATATAAGAAAAAAGATTTTGGAGGATGGGCCAAAGAGCTTTCTGGAAACATTGATGCTGTCCCAGCACTCTTTAGAAGTGATGAGGATTTCCAGGGAATTGGATCAATACGTGTCATTGGTGGAGTGTAAGTATATTTCATTTTTGTATTTAGTGTTCTCTGTCAATAGATAAATGACAAATTACTCTCTTTATAAGTAATCTAATTACAATCAAGGTTTCAAAAAAATAGTCCTAGGATAAACCACAACCACAAACATTTATGTCTTGGAACAAACATTTGTGGAGTGTCTATACTAACATATGCAAATGTGTTAAATAACAAGGTAATTGGCAATCAGTTAAGGTGAGTTAAATATAGTATAGACAATATCTTGTGTGGGCAGGGGAAGGAATGGATTCTTTTTTTTTTTTTTTTAAATCTTAGGCCTTGTCTTCACTAGGAAAAAAGGGTATCTGTTTAACTTGTGTTAGGTAATACATGGTAACTGACACTAAGTAAAATCCTAGTGCAGACAAGGCAGTTTGTGGTTTTCACATGGGTTAACAGGTTGAAGTAGACCTTAGATTCCATCCTCCTCCATTTGATCTACTAACTCATGTAAAAGCTGTAAAGTGCTTCGTCTTCACTAGGATTTTACTGTGTGTCGGTTATCCATGCATTTGCTAAAATGAGTTAACAACACACCTTTCTTTTCCTAGTGAAGATGTACCTGGGATTGATTCTGCATTGTTCTGCCCATTATATAGTCATTTACAGTTGTGCAAAGTGGGTGTAAAAAGCTACCATTCCGATTTGGTAGCATTTTAGCATCCCTTTCCATGGTTATATAAATGATTCTCTTAACATCTAGAGACTGAGGATATGTCTACACTAGAAACGCTACTGTGGCACAGCTGCAGTGTTGAAATATAGATACTTAATACGGTGAAGAAGGGGTTTTCCCATCACTGTAATACATTCATTTCTCTGACAGGTGGTAGCTAAGTCGACAGAATTCTTCTGTCAACCTAGTAGTGTCTGCACTCGGGCTTAGGTTGGCTTAATTATATAGCAGAAGGCATGAACATTTTTCACAGCCCTGAGTAATGTAGTTATGCCAACCTAACTCTGTAGTGTAGAACAGCCCTGAGAGAATCAGGCCCTTGATGCATATCCCAGGAGCTCTGTATAACAACTAACCAACCCACTGTTCCTTCAACCCCACCAAGATCTGCCACTTTATCTAACAGTGCATGAAAAGCCTATAAAATGAAGGTTAGCAGTGAAATAGCTAGCAATGACATTACAATTGTCCTCAAGGTTTCCAAGTTAACTTCCAGTAAAAAGACTGGGATGGTGTGCACCTTATGCAGTTATTATTTCATGTTGTTTGGAGGGTTTCACAAGCACTACATTCATAGAAAACTTAAATGTCAATACCTGAAGACACTACTCAAAGACATTATAGACCAGCTCTTTGGAAAACTTCATATTTTAAAAGTTATCGTTCTGTCTAGTGTGTGGGTTATTTTTTTTTACAATAACTTGAAAAGCTGAACTAATCTAAACCAAATGTTATCAAAAATAAATCCATTTTTGTCTGCCAAACTTCAGCCCTGACAAAATTTGTACAGCAGTTGTAAATCCTTGCAGGAAAGTTTTAATGAAAGAAATACTCAGACCCTTTGCCATTGTCGAATGAGCTGGTATTGCTATAATGTGCATATTGTAAACTCTGTCTTGAATATTAAAGCTTAACTGACAGTACTTGAGTGTACATTCCTATTTTTAAAATATCTTGTAAGTTTGATTAGCCTAATTTGAATGGGAACTTTTAATTCCACATCACTTTATAGCACAACTTTTTGAAGCCTTATAAAGCTTCTTGTGCTATTGTGCACTTTTTCAAAGTAAAATTAATTGAGAACACTCAAAATTGATGCAGAAATTTATTTTTAATCTGGTTTTATCTATTCAGAATATTTTAAAATGGTACAATTCCCTGCTTTGCAGTACAAAAGTATTTTACATATGCATTATTTTTATATGTTCTATTTCATTGGATTTAGTATTATCTCTTGGTTAGAGCAGAGGACACTGACTCCATAGAAGTCAATGGGAGTTTTGCCATTGACTACAACATGGCCAGGATTTCACCCTGAGTCTCAACATTCCCAGGATAGGATGTTAGTTTGGCCACTGATAACTCTCTGCATGACCCTTAAGGTTCTAGCCATTATATTTACGAAAATGTGTTGAAATGCATTATAAGACTATGATAGAAACATTTTTCAAGAGTGTTGGGTGCATTACACAAGTAAACTACTGTTGGAGATCACATAATAAAATGGAGTATTGATCCACAAAGAATGCTTGGTCGGTCTGTGTTGTAATCTCAAATAACAAGCATTGCTTTGTTCCTCAACTGAGGTTGTGATATTTATTTTAGGAATTTCTGATGTTCTTTTCCCCTTTTATTCTTGGTATGATGCTGTTGTACTTTTTCTTCTAATTGTTTTCTTTCCTTGTGGTTACTTTAGATGGGTTGCCTATGAAAAGGAATGCTATAAAGGCCGTCAGTACCTGCTGGAGGAGGGAGATTATGAAGATGTGCACTCATATGGGGGAATTAGCAGTGCCCTGTTGTCTTTTCGGTTCCTACAGGCTGTAAGTGCCACTCCTGATTTGCTAGTCTGTTTCTTGCGTCACTCTTTTTTCCATTTAATTCAAGTTAAGCATGGATTCGTAGATCAAAAGAGATTATTTTTTCATTCATTTTTGTGAGGTCGCCTCATGTTTGGTTGTTTCCCGTCTCTCCCCCTACCCAACCACATGCTTGCAGAAAAATTTCCTTTTTTCTTTTTTTCTGCATTCCCATCTGTACAGTGAAAATTAGAGTGTTTTGTGGAGAATGATATAGGTTCTCGGAGGTCCTTCTTCAAGGAAAGAATGTATAATAATACAAAATTCCTTGCCCCGCTACAGAATTTTCCAAACCCCTCCATACAAGAAATGTCACTTTTTAAGAGTGAGACAATGCACCTTTGTCCTTGTTTGGCCCCATCACTGTAGTATCTGAATGTCTTTTGTGTGCTGCCTTAGCCACTTTTTTTTTTTTTTTTTTAAAGTATGGTGCTTCTGAACATGTGCTGTGTTGCACTATCTTGCTTTTGTTTATAGTTTGCTATGTGCAAAACTACATAGGGTGCAGGTTGCTGTTTCAGCTGTTTAGACTAGAATAAATGCAAAAGTGTGATTTACCTATGAGTATGTGTAGTAGTTCTTTATTAACATAAAATAGCTTCTCAGCACAACAGCTGTTGCAAGCCTTACAATGGTATTACACTCTGCCTCAGTGATTTTGTACCAGAAGATTTTGGCCGTAAAAATTATCATAGTGAGAAAATTCCTGTAACTAAGATGTTGTTAGTAGGGATGATGATGAAGTGCCAGTGAAAACTGAGCCACAGTCTGATGTTGGAAGAAATCTTGGCTGCTTCATGGATTAGAAAGACATGGGATTAGAACATCTTTATCACTTCCTTTGTTCAAGTATGCTTCTATTTAATTTAAAAAGAAGCTTTGTAAGCAGCTGTACAAGACTGTTTCCTTCTGAGAATTGAAGAGCGGCCACTGTAAGATTACATATTGCAATGCAGTATCCCATGAGCCAGCAACATTTGTTAAAATGATGGCACAACTCAGCAGGTCTATCATATAACAAGTATAGTGGTTACTGTACAGGTAATGTGAAAATAGGACTTTTTTTAGAGCAATGACATCTCCTGCAAAGAAGGGTCTGCTAGTTTTGCTGGGATTGATAGAACCTGCATTTCAGTATATTTTTCTGCAGCTTTCTGAAAAAAGGTCCCCAAAAAATACCAGAGGAGGAAAAATGTTTGATTTTCACCGCTGAAGTTCTAGGAATTTTTTGTTTTAGATTTAGGCTATACCCACTTCAGGCATCTATTTAGCACATATTTGGACACTTGAAAAGATATGATATTTATAAGGAAAAAGTGTAACTGTTACTGTATTCAGAGATACAATATTACTGATTTAAACATAATTATGTGGCAAACCTTTGAGGTGTGAAAAGCTTTAAGCATCCACGAATCATTTACTATTTGAAGGATTCTCTTTCTGCCAGGGAAGTTGCTGTTCTGAATCCTCTTTATCATTTACTCTTTTGTGTGTTTTTTTTCTTGTTGTGAAATGGAGATTTACCTAGCAATTCTTTTGTTGCACATATAAAGATGCTAAATATATGTGGAATGCTGTAGGAGTATTACACATGTGGACAGATCTTTAGATGCTACTGTATTTACAGTAACCTTTGAAGTTGCCACCAAGAGAATTTGATTTTCCCTAGGCTTATATTAGCCTTTGTGACAAGATAAGCATCTCAACATAGCTGCATGCAGGGAGGAAAAACTTCAGCAGGGTTTCTGAATCCGAGTGCTCAGGAAGGAAGGAAGGAAGGAAGGAAGGGACCATTTCTCGGGCTCAGTTTGAAGTAGGGAGTTGGGACTTTGTTGAGTCTGTGTCTTAATTTAAATGTCTCTGAGTTCCCATGAGTAGGTAGACAGGAGGTCCCATTTCCTTTTCTTACTGCAGCATGAAGAATAGTGATGAATTTGGGCAGGACCTTGTTTTTTTAAAAGGCATTTGTAAATGCTGCATCTGAGAGGAATCTGTCCGCAGGTGCAGAGTGTGCAGATACACAGACTGCTGAGTCAGACAGCACTCTGGAAGGTTAGGTGAGCCTGGCTGCAGATGGTGGATATCTGGGGACGGAGTCACCTGTTCTCCACACAGAATCCGAAGCAGTGGTGTTGCTCTGGAATCCCACTGCATGTGTGTGAAATCCCTTTGATCCTCAGGGTTTCTCTGTGGACTTCTCAATGGTTTATTAGAATATTTTTTGTTTGTTTAAATATTTATGCAACATCCTGGATTTACACTGCATTTACCAAAAAGAAAGACTGATAATCTCCCAGCCTGCATTTATTACATTCTCTTTTTTTTAAATTTTTAAATCCAAGGTTAGGCTGGGAGTAAACACAAGAACTGTCAATCCTAAAGATACTTTTTTTCTGGAAAGTTACAGTTTATTGACTATAGGCCCTTAGAGTGAGCTTACTGCTGTGATCATAATTATAACAAAAATGAAAATGTATTCTGGGAAGAATAAAAAAAAATACAAAGCATGAAGTGGAGAGTGAATTTAGAAAAAGGAACCTAGAATAGTGAATAGCTGAAGGATTAGCCTTATAATTTGTGATTAATTGGTGTGATCAAAACCACAAAAACTGTGGTTTCCTATACCTTTATGTGATGGGGTTTCTTATTGAACTTAAAAAAAATACTTGTCTCACAATCACTAATGGTTTATATTGAGGCTATTAAGAAACAACCTAGTGGGATTATGCATTCTTCTATTTGTTGTTTTCCTTAGTAGACTCCCTTTCAAGTTCTAATCAGTCCCAGCCTTTATCTTTTAAAACTAAATGAGATCCAGAATACTTTTCAACAGTTAAAACTGTCCTCTTTAAGACCTTAATTCAGCAAAGCACTTAAGCATAGATTTAAGTCCCATTGTTTATGCTTAAAGTTAAGCATATATTTAGATGCTTGGCTGACTAGGAATGGATTTACATGCATGCTGATTTAATTTGCTTGAATCAAGCCTAAAACATCCAGCATGTTTAGGTCAGTAAAACTGATGTCTTCAGAGCATCTAGCTATTGTACCATGGAGCTCTAAATTAATAATGTATTGTACATATATTTGTAGCTAGAAAAAGGGAGCCAATGCTAATTGTAAAAATTAATGATCAGAATAAAATGACTAATGCCACTAATGCCTTGCAATTTGATTCAACCAATAGTTTGGGTCGCAAGCCTAAGATTTGAGAGATCCAGGTTCAATTCTCTGCCCTGCCACAGACTTCCTTTGTGACCTTGTACCAGTCACCCAGTCTCTCTGGGCCTCAGGTCTGTATAATGGGGATAATAGACCTGCTCTATTTCATAGGAGTGCTGTGAAGATAGTTACGGTAAAGATTGTGAGACATTCAGACACTGCAGTAATGGGGGGGCATATAGGTACTAGAGATAGATGGGGAAAATGAAGATGTTCTGTCTGAGAACACTGTTTCTTGAGTTCATTTGACTCCAGCAATCACTACAAGAGATGTAGTCTGCTGCAAATAAAGCTATTTAATCTTTTTATTTCTATCTCTTGGAAAATCTAGATCTTAAGCTATTATGTCTATTAAAAAGCCATCTGATCAGCAATGTTAGCCCTATGATTAAAGGGTTCATTGTTTGTTTTATTTAAAATATGGGCAACAACTGTGGGACACTCCTTCTGAACTCTATTATTTTTAACACTCGTACACTGTTTGCTTTCAGATTAATTGAAAAATACATACTGACATGCTTTTCAATCACAACACCCTCTAAAACAGTGGTCCCCAAACTGTGGGGAGCGTCCCCATATGGGGGCACGGAGGAATGTTTGGTGGGGCCCGGGCCAGCCCCCATGGCAGGCAGAGAGGGAGCGCCATCCACCCCTGCCCCCAGCTCCACTCCAACCCAACCACAGCTTGGGCCCCGGCCCCTGGCTCCCAGCCCCTGGCTCCCAGCCCCGTCCTTGGCCCCTGGCTCCCAGCCCTGGCTGTGGCCCCAGCTCTGATCCTGGCCCCGCTCCCAGTCCCAGCTCCATTCCTGGTCCTGGCCCCAGCCCCCGACCACGACCCCATTCCTGGCCCTGACAGTGGCCTGCTCCCAACAGCTGCTCCTGAGCACGGTTCCTCGGGGAGGGGGAGCATGGACAGGTTTCATTACAGATAACGGGCATGGCGGAAAAAGTTTGGGAACGTTGCTCTAAAACTCAGGAAGAAATTTCACATAGAGAGAGGCCTATAGTCTGCCTGGTCTAGGGGGAGTCTGACGAGAGTATGTAAACGGTGCCATTCAGAGAGTTGAAAGTTGAATTTTTTTCAGTACTAACAGGTATCTAGTGTTTCTAATCCTAAAAGAGTTAGGGTGTGTGTGTGTCATTGATGAATATCTAAATAGTGTAATTTATTGGTCAGAATTTAACAGGACTCTAAATAGCCATATTTTATGTTATCTTTATTTTTATTAGTATCTAAAATTATCTTCTCTGTGGTTACTTCTAAAGGCTCTGGTTTTGGCCACTGAATCTGTGTAATTTGCAGACAAACTGGCCATGCCTCCTTTTTAACACTGGCAAACCCTCTCTCTGTACTTGTGTGGAGAGGACCACTGAGAATTGTGTCCAGTGGCATGCGGAAGGTGTTCAATTCTTCCCCTCGCCCTCTAACAAAAACAAACTGCAACCCTCCGGGGTCCTTTTTTATATAACCTTGATTAGTATTTCTCTGAACGCCTATTTTGTTTTCCTTTTAGCTAAAGAAAAAGTGTCCTGTTGCTCCTTTCCAGATTGCTCTATGTCCATCCCTCACTGCTAATCCGCACGATGTAAAATCCTGGTGGCTAATCAGTTTTTGGCTAGACTTCTTTTTTTTTTTTTGTAATTAACCTAATGTGTGCATCTTACATTCTCTGTTTACTAAAAATAGTCCATCTCTATTAGAAACTCTGAAAATTAATTGTCAAATAAATCCAAAGAGTCTTTGCAAGATGTGCTAAGAAAACCCATACGGAGAGTTCGTTGTGGGTGGCTGAATATATTCACTCACAGATCAGAACGGTTCCTTCAGCACCTACTGAGGAGGGATTGTTTAAGTACCCCAGCTATCAAAGATGTTAATGGACATGGGCACACACTTATTAGATTATATAGCTTTTATGTCCGTTCGAAACATCTATTACTACATAACATGAACTGTCATCAGCTCTAAGGTGGAAGGTATGAGTGTTTTTGACAGACACGAAAGGTCTTGCTGCAGAACTAAACTTTCAAATGTACTGGCAGCTGCATTATCAGCATCCACATTTGATACACTAGTATCAAGGACTGTGATAGGGAGGGAATGAACAAGGATACAAAAGCAATTTATCAAAAGAGAGAAGAACATTGTGAAGAACTGGTTCCTTCAATAATGTTTTCTTCATATGTAGAATATTTAGCTTTTTCTCTGCCTTGTAAATCTTTTTTTTAAACTATTTTTCAATTTCATGTTGCCTCTTATTCACTCTTCTAGCCATCAGGGCAGATTTCTAGGTGGAAGTTACATGTAAAATGCAGTTTCTAGTGTATTACCAGTGTTTTGGGAACTGGGCAGTCTTTTTAAAAAAAAAAAAAAAAAAAGAGAGAGAGAGAATCTGCAATGAAAGATTTAGGAAAAAACACTTCATGTATCTCCAACAGAAATGCATAGTTCTGGTTTTAGTAAAGGATACTTCAATACATTAAAAAAAGTAAAAGACAATAGCTCAGGTGCAAAATTTGACCAACTTTAATTCTGTGGGAAATACTTGATGCAGTCTGACTGCTTTTTCAGAAGTTTGGCTAAAGTATTTCTGTTCCAGGACAGTTAATCCAGTTGCTTTTCACAAGCACTAAATTCACTGAACAAAACATTTAGGGGTTTGTGTGGGGTTTTTTTAAGTAATCTTAAAACAAAACACTGCCTGTTTATATTGGATTTACGGGGTCTAACTTTCAAAAATACATATGCAAATTTCATATATAATTTACACCTGCAGTAGCTGCAACTATTTAAAAAAATTAAGACAGTTATACTCCAGTATTTACTTTGTCACTTGTAAGTTTGCTTTAATCAGTTGTGTGTAGCCACATTAAGCCCTGATCCTGCAAAAGGTCCATGTCATGAATTACTCATGCAGGCAGAGTCTCATTGCAGGCACTGGGGCTCCTGAGGAGTGCAAGGGTCTGTCCACACAGACATGGCTGCATCATCAGGGTCTTAGTTTGTAAGCTTTATGAGATAGATATTTGTCTAGCTCTGTTTGTACAGCACCTCTTGCAACTGGTCCTGATCCAGGGCCTCTGGATGGTACCATAATATAAGTATTTAATAATAATAATTTCAATGGTAGTGTACTGATGTATCTGAGATCTCCATCAGCCACACAAGTTGCTTGATCTCCTTATAACTGAAATAAGGTTTCTTCACAAGTGAATATTAAAGAAACACTGTAAAGTAGGTTAGGTCCAGCATTTAGTTTGTGTTTAAAAATGAGGAGGGGAAAGTTTGTTACATTTTTTCAAAAAACAAAATCTAACCTTACAGACATGATTAAATTTATTTTTTAAACTTTACATTCGTTTTTTTTGGTTAGAATTTAAACAAAAAGGTGAAACCAGCTGGTAATTTTTCACTATCCAAGCAAAGAGTGGATTACAAAATAATGAACTGGCTAACTAGTTAAAAATAAATAGGACTTTTAAAACTGAGTTTGATTGAATAATCTAAAGCTGGGTTAATAACATGGCAAAGGGAATATATTAGTTTTAAAAACATAGGGCCTTTTCATCCAGCCCTATTAAAAAAAAAAAAAATTATTGCAGGAGGAATGAAAGGGGAGGAGTCTTCACCAAGGTTCCGATAGCCAAATCTTTTTCCCAGATTATTGTTACATCAGAGTCGATCACTCGTGTTCCTGCTGGAAGGATAGTGTTGCATCCCAGTCCCTCCTCTGCTCCATGCATGCAACCTAGAACCCAAAGACTCCTCCTTTCAGAGGAAGGGTGGTGCTAGAGAGGTATCTCGCTCTTCCTCTCTGTGAAAGCACGGGGAAGATCCTTGAGTTCCTTAGCACCTAAATCCCTTTTGAAAAGGGGCCTCACTTGGCATGCCTAAGGCCTGGTCTACATCTAAAACTTAGATTGACCTAGCTACATTGCTCAGGGCTGTGAAAAACGTACATCCCTGAGAGACTTAGGCCCCAGTATAGGCACCACTACCATCGCCCTAGCTATCGCTTCTTGAGGGGGCAGATTTACTACAGTGACAGAAAAGTCCCTTCTTATCAATGTAGCAAGTGTCTACACTATGGCACTACAACGGCACAGCTGCGGTGCATAGCTGTGCAACTGTAGCACCTGTAGTGTAGACAAGCCCCTAGCTGAATGCCTTGTAATCACTTAAGTGCTTTTGAAAATGTTATTCCTAGGCTACAATTCTTCCCTCTAATGTGGTTATAGATTCAACTTGCCTCATCCATGCTAGCATTAAAACAACATCATTGAACATGAATGCCCCTAAATGTGGCTGGCCTCTGTTTGCACATAGTTATACTCGCATTGTGAACAGTCCCATAGAATCCTTTGCTAGATTGAATGTAATAAACTGCTGCTAAACTGTTAAGGTATTTATCTTAACTTTCAGCATTGCCTTTTAGGATTTCATCGAGTCATCAGTCATGCTTTTTGAATCAGATGAAGAAGATGGGAAGGTCATGGTCAATCAAGATATTCCTGATTTGGAGCAGGCTGGGTTTGGTCAGGAGATGAGATCAATTCATGTGAAAAGTGGAGTGTAAGTCTACAGCAAACTGTATGAGATGATTAAATGATTTGCCTGTGCACGATGTTTTCAGATTTCTTATTTGTCATGATGTACTTCAAATGATTGATAAGATAAGAAAGATAAGCATTTGGGGGCCAGGAGAACAATCCTTGTATTTTCTTAGATGATAGAAAATGTCAAAGTGTCTCCTATGTATCTTGCTCTTCTGCTCTGCATTGTTGCAGAGGGTTTTGTTTGTTTGTTTGGCTTGTGGGTCCTGACCTTCAGGGATCTCTTGGAACCTCACCACTTTGAACGCTCCCTATTACTACATCAGTACTCCAATAAGAATCTGGACATGCCCGATAGTTTACATGGGTTCAGTTTCTGCTACTGGTCTCTCTCTTTGCGGGCCAGCTAGAGCCACAGTCCTGCAGTGGGATCCAGATAGGCACACCCCTGTATCTGCATAGGTTCAGGGGTCTGTCTGCATGGATCTAATTGTAGAACTGCGACAGGATCTCCAGCAGGACTAGCTGCAGAGGTAATGTATTTAGAAAAAAAAATGCGTCACACCATTCAACAGCCACCTATGTAGACTGTTAAATAGACTATATTGTTGGATTCCAAATATTGTTAAAGTGCTCTCGGTCCTTGTCAGCACTGCAGTTGATAGTGATAGTAACACTATCACATGACCACATTTCACAGATGTAGGGCCTGATTCTGCAAACGTTACTAGTGTTACTTCATTGTGACTAATTTGTATTAGTAAGGGTTGCAGAATTGCTAAGAACCACCACAAATCTTACTAAGTAAGTCTGGCAGATTGCTAAGAAGCATCAAAAGCCTTACCACCTTCCACTCCAAATGCAACATGCATTTCTTTGATTTTGCTTTTGGTAAGAGAAATTCATAGGACACTGTACATATTTTATAGTAAATTGAATTTTGAAAACCACCACTCAGTTTCCCCTGGGCAAAGGGAAAGAGGAACAAAACCATGATGTCACAGATGTTAGCTGAGCTGCTTAATGCACTGCTGTGGACAACACTTAGATACTGTGGTGATGAGGCCTATATAAAGACCTGAATAGAACAGAGTAGATTGGACCCATAGTTTGTATCCTATATGTTTACAAATTCTTTGGAAATGATTCTTTTTATCTGTTTTTCATAAGCTATATTTTGTTCACTATGCCTCCCCTCCTGTCATAGGCAAAGACTCCTCCCATTTCCCCCTGTATTTCCTCTACTTCCTTGAGTCCTATGTTGTAATTACTCTTTCTTCAGGAAAGGACACTTCCTCTGAGGTTCATCAGCCATTTGTGTGGTTCCAGCCATCTCATGGCAGCTTGAAGCTTATTTAGTTGGGTTTGAAGTGTTTTATCTGGTTCCTTTTCAGGTTACTAATTTTATGGGTTGTGCCAGTAGCTTTCAGCTTTTTTAAATATAAAACACTGAAGTAAGTTTCTTGAAAAACAAAAAACAAACAAACACCACAGTATAAAGAATTACACAGACTCTTTAAAAGTGGACGTGGTCAGCAATGTGTGCATGCTCTCACTCTTCGTTGTGTCCACTATAAACTTTTTCTGTTTGCCTTGGATTTTGTAATCAAATGCAAGGGGAAGAAACACAAATGAATTACCAATCATTACAAGAGTCCCTTTATCTCTTCCTGCCAAGGCTTCCTCACTTGCTTCCCTTCTTTCCTTAGAATAATCTGACTGGAAGAGTTTGAGGGGAGCCCTGTCTGGGAGCTAGGTGGGAAGGTAAAGGTTGAGGGAGCAGAGAGGGACTCAAATATTTGACAGTTGAATTTCTAGCCTCTTGGCTTCCAAGCAGTCTCTTATTTCATGCTGAGAAATTATCTGAGAAGGGGGAGAGAGATCTAATGCTGCAAGGATTTGTCAAGTATATTTGTGTAGACAAATAAAAAGTAGAAAATCAGGAGTGTGCTGGGTTTGTGACTCACGTGCCTGTTACCACAAGACATGTTTTACAGTCTGTTTAATTTCATATCAGGTGGACAGGTAAAGCATTTAAAAACCTTCTGGAAAGTTTGCTATTTAAGGTTAACTTACTGATAACTTTTTGTAGTGCCATATTGAAAAATAGGATTGTGTATCACAGTTCATTTCTTGTGTGTCACTCCTCAGGTGGGTTGCATATCAGCAGAAATATTTCTGTGGAGAACAATATATACTGGAAAAAGGAAAATATAAATGCTTTTTAGACTGGGGAGGATCCAGTGAAACCATCATGTCAATTCGTCCCATTAAGTTGGTGAGTTACCGTAATTCATCAAAAAGAAAATTCAAAAAGCAACAAGAATTCAAAACTCTGGTGATGCAATGATTTTATTGTGCAGCTTACGTAATAAAGCTAACTTGTCTATTCAATTGATGAAAGGTCAGAAGAAAAGAAAAGATCCTCACAGAATTCAAGGAAACTGCTAATTATGGGGACTGAATCTCCCGTTTATTCTGCAGTGCAAACTCTGTATCAACCCAGCTCCCAACAAGAAAATGCTAGGAAAGCTCCACAAGGAGAATTTAGCAGATTATGTCCACAAATGGAACATAAAAACCTAATTTACCACAAAACATGCCTATTGCCTTATTAATAACTTGTCATGTATTTTAATCCTTGAACTTTCCTATTACTGTCTGCTAAAACTGAGCTATAGCTTATTGTTTTCTTCTTTTCTTTTCTATTTCAATCCAGAAAAATAAAAAGGCAACTTGCCCAGATAAATTAATTCCAGGACTCCTAAAGCCCTACCGTACAATAAACAAACAAACCCAACCACCAATATAATAAATGACACTGCATCCACAACTCAGAAAGCTAGAATGGAAATTGAACTTGTTTAACCTTTCTTGAATGGAAATGACAGGTGCATTGCAGGGTAGTGACAGTGAGAGGGAGAGAGAAGGTCCTTCCTCCCATTCTCTCAAATTCTCTCTTGATAAGGAATTGGTATAAACCAAACACTTTTTAAACCAGTTTGAGTGTCTACACAAAGGCGTTGCTCTGACTCTGTAAATGGGTTTCTAAGCAGTTAATTATATTGGTGCAAGTTTAATGTGTGGACAAGGCCTAAGCTAACAGAGAGGCAACCATGAGCCAATATGCCCCTAATTTCGTAGAGATGTGGGGAGGGAAATGTGCCAGGAGTACAATACCTATTAATGAATTTCAGACCCAGAATTCCTAAAAAAAAATTAAGTTTCTTTAAGGGATTTGACTGCCTGTTAAAAATAATTGTAATGTTTATATTATTTATATTTTTTTAATATGCAGGAACCACTTGGAAAGAATGAGCCTCCACATTTGGTATGTTCACATCCTATAATGCCATTTCTAGGAGTAAATTGCATATTATTAAGCACACATGCTTTATGTTGAATTTCCCCCCTGGTGTCTCAGATAAGATCTTCACTATCTACTGTACAGTGACAAAGCCACCTTTTACTTGAGGAAACCATTAGACACATAGAGGCTAAGTTAGCCAAGAATCTCATTCATTGTGGTGGTCCTGTTCACACCCTTTTTTGTTGTGTCCCCATAGTACCATCCGCTCAATAGGCTTGGGATCACTTTGGATCTGTATCACCATTGCTTTTCATGTTCTTTCTTTCAGTCTCTCTGCCTCTCTGGAAATTCACTATCACACTCATTTACCTTTTTCTACTTGGGATATTGTCTTTGCATTGTAATTAATATGTCCCACTTTGTTACTGTAACTTCTTAATATCTGAAATGCAGAATTGTGAAACTTGAACTGCAGAAAACTATTCACAAACCCACACACAATTAGCTATCTGTCATTTGTTTTCCTACAGTGCTGTTTTAAAATATATATTCTATTTTGGCAATTCTGCAGTTTGTACCTACACTTCCTGTGTGATGGCGTGATGAGGGCAGTTTCGCTAACTCCTTTCAAAAGTACATGACCTTTGCTGTAGCTGCAGTTCCCAGCTCACTCTCAGCTTCCCTACCCTTCCCCCGCCTCCCCCCGCACACTAAGTTTGACTGAGCACACACTAGTGATTTAATAATATAAAGGAGAGCCCTTTATAGCAAATCCTAATATAAAGTTAAACATAATTTTAGTGAAATTCTATGACAATATTGCTTCATTATAAGAGGATTTCACTGTAGCATGTTTTTGTTTTCAGAGTGGCTTAGTTTGGGTTTCCATTTTTTATCAGAATTTTTATAAGATTATGTTAAATCCATAATAACATTTCTTCTATGTAATCTTTCTAAATTTAGAAACCTCTTCACATGCTCATGCTCATCCAGAATCCTTATCTGCTGAGGATTCTCTTCTAGCAGAGCACATCTCAATTCCCTTATATTTAGTTTGACTTCTCTCCTTCTTTCATTAGGCATTCTTTGTCCACAAAGAAATATTAGTTGTTAATGCTGTATCTTGGGGAAGAGAAGTGCAGTGGGATATGAACAGTAGAGTTCTCTTTCTCTCTCGCTCTCTCTTTGTGTCACTTTTAATAAAGAAAACTTTAGAAAATCACATATAAAGATACATGTTTTAATAAACAGCCCAAAACCTGGAAAATCTAGTTTAAGATATTTTAAGTATTTTGTCATCTAGATAGGATTTTCAGTATCCTTCAGTACTCTAGATAGTATTTTCATCTAGATAGTATTTTCAGTATTATTGCTTATACTTGTGTGTTATACACACCTACACATGGAAAATGTACACATTACATTACTTAGGACAGCCTGACCACACCCTTTCTTTATTCCAACTATGTTCAGGTTCTAAAATGTTTGATTTACTCAGGCTTGCAGGAAATGTTTGCTGTCTAAAGACATAAATGGTGTATTACTTTAGTCTTAAACACTGATTTCCTGCCAGACATATTCATTTGGCTGTTTGCAGCCAAATCCAAAGAATCTGAAACACTTCCACACAGAAGGCATGGTAAACCATTTCAGATAAAATAACTGATTGAAAAATGAAACAGGTACCAAACCAAACTTTTTTTCAGAGATTCCAGATAGTTTTAATAACTTTTTATCCCCTTCCTCAACTCTGTTCTTCTTCAGAATATGTCAAATGCTGTTCCTGTGAGTGGCTTAGAGCAGTTTTGCAGATCCAAGAGATTCAGATGGTTAATATAAGCATACAAACATGTGCATGTTTCTCCAAATCTTGGAAGATTCTCACCCATCAGCAGCAATGAGACTATTTGCAATTGATTCAACCTTGCAATTCCTTTCCTTTCACCTTACCTCCCATCCCATCCCATCCCATCCCATCCACCAGTACATCAGAAAATTCTTTTAAAAAAAACTAAACACTTGCTGTGTACAAATATGCATGCCATGTCATGCTGCCCTGATGTCACTTTTGCCACAGGAAAAAGTGCTGGAAGGGTTAATGTGATCACAATCTTGAGTTGTTACAGGACCTCTGTGATGAAGCTAAGGAAAGGGGAGAGCATGTCACTGCTGTGTTCAAATTGTCATAGTTACCTTAGGGGACAAACATACTTTATTATGACTAAGGAGTTGTGGGAAACTTGTTAAGATTACTTACTGAGTCAGGGTAAGTAAAAGACAGTGTTTGAGAAAATAAATCTGTCCTTTCCTCTTCTAGTTTAAAGATAATATTACAATGTTCATGTTTGCAACAGTGGCTAAGGATGGCTCACCAGAGTCAGAGAATCCTTAACAGCTGGATGCTGAATCTTACAAGTCTGAATCCTCAATGTAGGAATATAGCTCTGCACATTTTTTCCTATCTATTATAGGCATAGATACTAAAATAAGGAAATCCTACTCTCTTTCCATAAGAGAGAAACCTCGTCACTTGCTGTTGCTTTCAGCTGACCTTAAGTGTTATATTTTGAAATCTTGCAATAAGTGGTCTTGGTCTTTTCATCTTTGCCAGGCTCCTTCATAAACTACATGCATGTTCCAAGCAAGACTAAAGTCTCCAGGTTTAAAATACAATAGCTGTATTCATTAAAAATAAAACAATATTTTTTCCTTCACTCTCCCAAGGAAAACTAAGCTCCTTTCATTAATCTGCCTATGGTAGTTGGCTTGCTCAAATACTTTAGCAGACCCCTATAATTATTTATGGTAACTTTGCACTGTGTATCTTTCCACTTACTGCCTGTTGAGTTTTTAGGAAATGGAGCTTCATGGAGCTAAAGGGCTCTTTTAAATCTGTCACATCAGATTTAATATATTTTAAGTTATAACTAGCTGCATTTGTGGTCAGACTGTACAAATGCAGTGGTATCACTAATGGATCAGTTTCTTCTCTAATTGTTCTGAAGTCAGAACCATCAAATCTCTCCATTCAACTGTTTTCTTTCTATTCATTTTGAGAAAAGAACATTTTTCTCAGTTTATTATTTAAAATATACATTGTATAACCTTCCCTGTCAGTCTTTCTAAAGCTGTCACATAGCCTGAGGCACAGGCTGTAAGGAGGGAGTGTCAGGCACCAAACTAGGAACCTGGAGACCTGAGTTCTGTTCCTGACTCTGTCACTGAGCTGCTGTTTGACCATGGGCAAATCACTTCATCTTTGTTCTTCAGTTTTCTGCATTGGTAAAAATGGAGAAAATGATAGTTACCTTCCTCTGTAAAGTGTTTTGAGATCTATGGATGAAAAGCACAATGTAAGTGTAGCCTAAATATCAATGTTATGCTCAATAATGCAGTTCCAAATGTATCCAGCCCATGTAGCTGGCTTGTCTTTTTCAATTCACAGTTGTGTGTCACATAAGGGCAAGATTAAGCCCTTCTTGTTCTTTGTAACAGGAAATATATTAGTTTCTTAAAAAAAAAAAAAAAAAAAAAGACTGTTTTTCCATAAAACCATTTTCTAATATGTGGTTTTGGCTTTTTCCCAGTCTCTGTAGATTGGATTTCTTTTCCTTGGCAGGGAGAGGGGCCACTTTGGGGCACGAGTGAGGGAGGAGCACTGGCAACAACATTTTTCTTCTCTGTTACAGAATGCTGTGTCAAATTTTAGTGTGAAATTCGCCTCAGTACAGAGAGGCCATGCAGGGCTCTCTGCTCCACGTATCTCTTGGAGGGTGAAGTGGTATAGAGGCCCCTGCTTAGAGCCTGTGTACTGGAGTGAAATTCTCCCTTATAGAGGAAACTAAACAAGTGGTTTTGTGGCACCAGAAGTCAGTTATAAAATAAGAAATAAAGAGCTTCCCTCAGTCTTTGAAGTACCAGGCAATTTTCATAACACCTGATATTGCACCCTGTCTTAATTAAGGCATTCCTAAAGGCAACCTACAAAACAACTTGGATATATATGAAGACTGAGAGTCCTTCTGGAGTATGTGATTCAAGTGTATTATGAAATGGCACTAGCACTCTGGAAACAAATGAAGTTTTTAGAGTAGCGGTCAGATTTCACATGTGTTATGATGGGTTCCATTAAAAATCAGTGGTCAGTGTTTACCAAGGATTCCCTAATCTTAAAATGGGAAATACCATGGTAAATTCAACTAATTCAGATGGTAAATGTCCAATTTTGAATGGCACTGCACAACAAATAATCCACTATTTGCCTATTTGTATGTATTCAAGCCATTCAATATCAATAAGACACTCCGAGTAGTACTTTTCTAATGGATTATTGGGTCCCTAACAAATTTTCTCTTCAGCCTCATATTACTGAGGCCTACAGTAGTAGCTGGAAAAGTATACTGCCTGATCCTACAAGGTGCCTTCAGCTCCCACTGATTGCAGTGGTACTTGAGTGCTCAGAACCTTTTAAGTGGCGCTCTGCGTATCATGGGGTCAAGGTTCTAATCACAGAAACCACTGTGTCATGCGTTTACCAGGAGATTAGGCATAGCATTAGAAAATACATTATGGGGAGCAATCCTGCAGTGGGTTAAGGGAATAAAGTACATGACTAAATGACATCTGAACCCTCTTGTTAAAAACAATGGTAGAAATGCAAACCAGATTTCTTCATCCTTTTTCCTTAATTTTTAGTTGTATTGCTCTTGATTAATAGATTTCAGCACATCAGTGGCCACGTAAAGTGACCCATTATCCAGGAACAAATAGTACCTGAGGGGCACAGAATTCTTAGCTTCTTCCCCACATTGTAGACCATGGGCTGTATTCTGCTGTAGATTTTGTTTTTAACTTCTTTTAAAGCAGCACTCCCTGTTGATGGAGAGATTGACACACAGTTCCTGGGCAGGATGTAGTTCTAAATGGCTCCAAAACTCTTTGCTAAGGATATGTGTGTGTGCAAACTTGTTGGGTTGGAATTCAGACACTCCTGACACAGCGAGTCCTACCAGAAATTCTCGTGCAAGCTTTTAAAATAAGATGTCCTCTCTGCTCAGTGTGATCACAGAAGATTCCAGGGCACTTTTTTTTAATGTTCTGCCTTGGTATCTTTTCACCAGTATTTCCTTTCCCCTTCTTGTTGTGCTCCAATTGGTTGCTGACACATACCCAAAATCTGACTGCATCTGAGTGGTGCTGTATGTATAAGGCCAGATTTTTCAGTCCTATCATTGTGCTTTCTCTGGAAACACTCCTGTTACCATAAAATGAATATATACTTGCTACCACTGCCATTGATATCAGTAGGAGATCTGCCTCAGTTAAGGACTGCAGAATCTGCTTATAGTTCATAAAACACTTTGGGACCTTTCAAGAGGAAAGGCGCTATAGAAATTTAAGACATTTCTTCTCTTGGGAGTCCATTAGATTTGCATAAGTACTTCTGTAAATTGCATTGATATTTCCCTGTTCCTGCAGCTTGTTCTACTTATAGTGATGATGATGATGATGAGTACATTTTCTTTCTAGTCATCATATTTTTATTGTTGTTGTTCTTGTAGCTCAAAGCTTTCAGTAACACACACTTCCAAGGAGCATGTGTAGATTTCACAGCAGAAGTTTCTGATTTTACATCATTCATACCATGTTCTTTTAAGGTTCTTCGGGGATGGTAAGTGTGTTGTTTTACCCATCACCATTTAAAGTAGTTAGAGAGCACTTTTTAACCTTCATTAAATTTCAAATAATCAAATGTATCCAGTGCATTACCATCACGCTCCATATCGTCCTATACCTACTCTCTTGCAACCTGTTTTGATAACTCTCTTCTTTCTGATGGAAGGGAACTTAATGCTTTTTGCTTTCCTATGGGAAAATCCCACAATTGCTGTGATTTTAATATGCCTTTATGACTTGTTCAAAATTTCAGGGACTCAATAGAGTAAATCTAGCTGCATTCCATTAACCCCTGTTAAAGTCCAGGTTGAGATTTGTATACCATGTGGAAGAGCAGCAGAAGCAGAAAATCGAATCAATCTTTGGTTTCACTTTTTTTTATAGCACCACTTTAAAAAACAAACAAACCTTGTTTTATTTCTCATTCCCCTAGAAAATATTTGATCTTGAGAGAACTTGTTAATAACTGACTGCATTAGTTAAATTTCTTTGTTATGTTTATTCTTTCAGTTGGCTCCTGTTTTACCAAGGGGAAATTGCTGATAATCATTGTGTGCTGGAAGAAGGCCTCTACACTGACCTCACTTCCTGTGGCTGTCCAACAGCTATACTCAAATCCTTCAAGCCTGTGGAATATGTAAGAGCTTTATAGAAAGAATTCTATTATAGAACTCTTGCCCTACCTGGTCGTATACAGCAGGGATTGTATTAAAGAACAGAGTGTGATGCTCAGGAGAAATATTAAAATTGGTGTTTAGGCTTGTGGACACACACACACACATACACACACACACACCTGTTTTTGTATGAGCTGAATTCATGTTTGCTTTTTCAATGGTTCTTATAGAGCATCCCAGCAAGATAGTAAGGTGTAGGTTTATACAAATGGAGTATTGTACTTCTGTCTCATTATGGGGTTCCCTTTACAGTCTCTTCCCCAGCAGAAATTCAAACCTTAACAAAAATACTCTGCACAAAAGAACCTGTAAGCTACATTACAATGCATATAGCTGCTAGCATGATGTTAAATTTGCTAGCCATAATTTTAGGGGAATATTTTACAGAAGTGTAAGATTTGCCTTTTCTAAATGGGCATCAAATTATGTGTCACTTGTTAATACTACTATGTTTTGCCATCCAGAATAAAGGTTTATATTTCTGCTGCAGATTCAGTATACACCTCTACCTCGATATAACGCTGTCCTCGGGAGCCAAAAAATCTTACCGCGTTATAAGTGAAACCGCGTTATATTGAACTTGCTTTGATCCGCTGGAGTGCGCAGCCCCGCCCCCCCGGAGCGCTGCTTTACCGCGTTATATCCGAATTCGTTATATCGGGTCGCGTTATATCGGGGTAGCGGTGTACAATATTAAAACATCTCGACAGATAAAACCTTTTAAAACCACATTTTAAAAGTTTCCGAGTTGGTGATATTTATTAAAAATCTCAAAATCCTTTTTCTAGCCATGAACAAGTTTAAAAAAAAAAAAAAAAAAATTCATGGGGTGTGGGGGTAAGGGTGGCAACGATATTTGACTGAGTGAAGCCTTGGACCAGATCCTTGGCCGGTGTAAACGAGCCTGGCTGCAGTGACTTCAGTAAGATACACTAGTTTCCACCAGCTGAGGATCTAGCCCTTGGACTTCATCCCTAATCCCTTTAGAATCCCTTGCTGAGAGGATGGGGCTAACTCAGTGAAAACAGGGGTTTAAAAAGCCTGCTCCTAAGTAACCACAGCAGTTAGCGAACAGGACAGGAGCTAGTGAACGGGAGTTTTGAGAGGGAGTGTGAGAGCCAGGTACACCTATTAAACATTCTCTAAACTTAGGCCAATAACGCCTCCCAAAGAAAAATAACCACATACATACAAAGAACAAACAAAACCCTGCAATAATAAATATAATGGGGGCAGAAGTCCAGCAGCAAAGTGGGGGCTAGCCGTTTTTTTGCACTGAATGCAGCATGTACGATTTGCCTTGTGAGCAGGTAGCATGTATGCATTCAGTGCAAGCAACTCATGGCCCTCAGAGACCGAGTACCAGCTCTTGAGACCAGAGTGGCTGAACGGGAGGAACTAAGGGAGACAGAGAAATACATAAATGAGACTTTCCGGGACACAGTAGAGCAGTCCCATCCCGCAGTCCGACAGCCTCTGTGCTTTTGAAGAGGATGAAAGTATTGAGGAAGGAGAACACTGAGCCGGAGCAGAGGAAAATAATCCCATAGTTGGGACCCTCCTTCCAGATGATATCATGGTATCCTCTTGCACTGAGGATATCTCTCTGGGGGAGGGGACCGCTGTTGTTAGGAAGAGACAGTTAATAGCAATGGCGGATTTGATTATTAGAAATATATACAGTTGAGTTTGTGATGACCGTGAAAACAATGGGTGCGAAGGTTGCAGACTCTCGAGACATCTAGATAGACTTATGAGCAGTGCTGGGTCATTTACAGCTGCATAATTGCTAGCCTGGGCATCTGACATTCAGAGTTTTGTCTCTCCCACTTGATTCCTGACACACTTCCATCTTGTCCCAGTATACAACTCCAATTGAAGAGATAGCTAGTGAGAGCTAGAAATGAGCATCTTGCTAAGTATATATTCAGGTTTAACAATCCCCACCTACAGTTTGTAACAGTGTGTGTGGTTTTTGTAGTGTTGCTACTTGTCACAAGATTTCCAGGGTCATCCTACCATTTTGGTGGTGAGCCTGAAATGTGCATCAGGTCCCAAAATATCAGACGTTGCAATGTTCCATCATAGCATGGGCCTTTTTTTTTTTTCTTTTTTTTTTGACTCAGCGTAACAACATTGTGATGTGGGCATACAGTTTTGTGATGTGGTGTGGTAATGATCACGCTGTCATTATATGAGTTAGTCTCAGGGAGCAGCTTGGAAATACATCATCTCTAAGACTGTGACTTGTGTGAGTAAATGTGGTGGGAGTCTGACCGAGGGAATGATTTGTTGATATCAATAGGCTACTGAACTGGGAGAGAAGAACAGGCTTTGATTAGTACTTCATTACTATTGAATTTTGTTCTAACTTATGGCTGTTCAAGATGGGCTGCCAGATATGCTTGGGTGTGTTATTAGAAGCTTGAAAATAATTTCTCTGCCTGATGGTTTTCCTGATTTAAGTCTGGCAAATATATTTTTCTGTTTCTCTCATGGAATTTAAGTGAACATGGCTCCACTTTGGTTGGTTCGTGTTTCCGTACTAGTATCTCTGAATGAGCATGTCTTTCAGAACAAAGGTCACTATTATGATCATGATGATGATTGGCTGGGAAGTAGCAGAGCAAAATTTATTGTAAGTTCATATATATAGGGGGGGTATTCACTTTTTCCAAGCAACATGTGGGCTGGCCCAAGCACGTTGCCTCCATGATGAATCCTGACATGATTCCCAAACCTTGGTATCATTTGTGGCAGTGTCACCAAGTCAAACATTATGGCAGAGTCTTAACACCTTCTCGTTGCACTACTCTAATCCTCAAGCATGGTAGGAGAGCATGTGTCTATTTCTGTTCAAAGCTGGACTGGATGAGCAGATATATTGTCTGAGAGCTAAAAACATTCTTGAAATGGTTTTAAAATGCCCTAAATTGAATGGAAAAATTCTAATCTCTCTCCCTATCTCCTGCCTTCTGGTGACTGATCAAATTTTGCCTCCTGCCCTCAGGGAGCAGGAGAGGAAGGGAAGGAATGGTTCTTTTTGGTTACAGGAGCCTCTTTCCCTGCCTGGCTTGCGCCCTTTCTCTTCCCCCCTTCCCCCACAAAGCAAAGGTTTCATTGAGGCCTTACCTTTTTTGTACTCTGCTTTCCACTTTCTTCAACTCAGGCTGAAGGAATCTGGCCTCCTGGGAATGTCTAAGGTAATAAGAGTGTAATCTATAGGCCATTGGGCACAAGCCTATCTATAGCTTGATAATCTCTCCTGTGCTCACTGAGCATCGTGGGAAGGGAAACGAGAGCCCCGCAACAGAAAGGAACTAGTCTAGATTTTACTTGAAATATAAATTTGTGATACCGTGAGCTGCTTCTACTGCTGTAAAAAGTGCCGCTTCTGCAAGCAAGTGCCCACTACATTTTTTTTTATGTTCTGTTTTGAGTGGGGAAGTATAAAAATGTCGTTCCAGCAAAGTAAAGTATTTCTTAGAAATACAGCACCATAGTACTCCTAGAAGCTGTGACTGCTCCATCACAGCTGCTATTAAAAAGCCTCTGGGTGGTTGCAATGGCAGCATTCAGACTAATAACCCCTCTCATCCAAGGACCTCAAAGAAATTTACAGATTTTTTTAATAAAGTATGTTGTGGTAGCAGGGCCGGTGCAAGGAAGCACCTAGCAGGGCCTAGGGCGCGAAACTTCCACCTTGCGCCCCCCCACCCAGCAAACCCCGCCCACCCGCCCCTCCCACCAGAGGAGCCCCCCCCGCGGCAGCTAACCCTGCCCGCCACCCCCCCCACCCAGGGAGCCCCCCCGCTCTGCAGCTACCCCCGCCCGGGGAGCCCCCCTTCGCGGCAGCTAACCCTGCCCGGGGAGCCTCCCCCCGTGGCAGCCAACCCCGCCCGGGGAGCCCGCCCCAGCTCACCTTCGCTCCGCCTCCTCCGCTGAGCCGGTGCCGCTCTAATTCTCCTCCCCTCCAAGGCTTGCGGCGCTGATTGGAGGAGAATTAGAGCGGGGGCTGTGTGCTCAGCGGAAGAGGCAGAGTGGAGGTGATCTGGGGCGGGGAGCGGTTCCCCTGTGCGGCCCCCCCCCCATTACTGTGGGCGGCCCTCCCCGCGCCCCCCCGCCAGGAGCGCTGCCAGCTTTTCTGCCGCCCTAGGCAGCGGAAGGTCCTGCCCCCAAAATGCCGCCCCCGACAGAGGCGGCGGAAGGTCCCGCCCCCAAAGTAACGCTGATGACTGGGGCAGCCGGCGCCCCCCAAATCTTAGTGCCCTAGGCAACCACCTAGGTCGCCTAATGGGTTGCGCCGGCCCTGTGTGGTAGACATTTAGACCCATAATCCAGATACATAAAACCAAGACACAGAGAGAATGAGTGATTTACCCATGTTAACCCTGGAGTCAGTTCCTGAGTCAGGAATAGATCCCAACAGTCCTAACTCTGTCACCGGCTCTAACCAATAGACAGCCCACAACAGTGGCTCACTTTGTACAGTACCGTGAACTAATAAAAATGAGAGAACATAAACTTGATACTCCTGGGGGGAATTCTGCGCCAAAAAAATAAAAATTCTGCACACAATATTTTAAAATTCTGCAATTTTTTTTGTCAAAATAACACTACATAATCACACCAGTTTCAAAATACCTGTCCGCAAGTATGTCTCTAACAATATAGACACACAAAAATTCTCCCAGGAGTAGGGAGTTAAAGAAACCCCTATGATAACCCAGTTTGTTTCTTTGCCCTTCCTCACCCCGCCCCCCCCCCCCGGCTGAGCTGGGGGGCCAGACACCCCCAACCCCTCCTCCTGAGTCCATGCATGCGGTACTACAAACATTTAATATCCACTCGATCTTTGATATATTCCATTTATTCAGCAGATAATTCAGTGCAAACAAGAAGTGGGGAAAAACCTACCACAAGTTTTCGTAACAGGGAAGGCAATTAGGCCCGAGTCCAAAACCCACTGAAGTTGATGAGAAACCTTCTGTTGACTTCATTGGGATAGGACTCTTTTTCTTATGAAAATGTATGTAATTTTCATTTTGGAGGTTGCAGTGAAGTGAGAGGAGGAAACATTTTTGGTGACACCGTCTCAAATTGAGTTTATTAATAACATTTTCATGAAATTTGTCATGAAAGATTATCTGTACTTCCAAACGGACAATGTATTTATATTTTTTATTTTATTATAGCAATGTGTTTGTGTGTATGGTGTCTTGAAGCTATTTTATGTAGCAACTTTACTTAACTTCTGCGGGTCTGTCTCTTTGTATTGAGGTTGGATGGTTTTGAATTTGGTTTTCATGGTATGGGCACTTAAAAGTGAAAATGGAAACAAAAGCAGTTTGAAGGAAGCTGATCTTGTTTTAGTCTTTCTTTTTAGTATGAGATTTCTGTATTGGTAAAATGCTTTCTGCATTGGTAAAATATAAAATTCCATCGATAGAGTGGTTTAGATCTGTTAAATGAAGGTGAGATGGTTTGTGAATAGGGCTCAATGAGTTGAGAGAAACTGTGTGAGAGGTTAGCTTTGTAGAAGTTGAAGGTAATGCATATGTGGCTTAATCCAGCAACTGAAATGCTACTGTGGAGAGAGAAATGAGTTTGGCATCTGATGTATTCATACCAGAGTATTTGCACCTGTTAGCCTAAAGAGTTAAATACAAAGATATTCTTTACTTGTGGACACTCCTTCCTGAAATACTATGTAGAAGTATCCTCCCTTTCTCACAAGACTATGCTATAGATCATATAATGCTCCCCGTGTTTTAACTCCTTGCATCAAAAATGAGGCTTTCCCCAGTATTAATTTTTGTTTGAGCAAGGTGGTTTCATTAACATACAAAGGTCACTTTAAAAGAATTCTTCAGTACTTCTTCATGCTTGTAATAGGGAAGATTTTTTACAAAGGTTACAAGTATAACATAGTTGCCAACGTTTCAAAATATTTTCCGGAGAGAACTTTTAGAGCGGCCCTGAGCTGGGCTGGGGCAGTTATTTCCACGTCCTGGAGAATTGTAGGTGACTTTAATGTGGATATCTCGGCTTGCAAAACTCTCAAGGGAATGGGAGTTCAGCTTAGCAGCCAGAACACATGGAGACCCTATCCAATGACAGTCAACCTCCTCTCCTCCAGTGCTCCCCTCTCTCCCCACACACACACTCTTGAGAGGAGCCAGGTGGTCCAGGCTTTTTTCTTGGGAGTTTGGGAGACTGGGGTTTTCCTTTGTGTGTTCCCCCTTTCCTACATTGTCTCTCCTCCCACTCCCCAAACTCACCATTTATTTGGTGTAAGAACTGACCTGTTACAAGAAAGAATACTGAGCAGCCACAGTGCTGCTGCCCTGCAACCAACTTTCCTCTGGACTCTCAGGACTCTACCATAGCTACCCTTCATTAATGGCCTCTCCTGTGAAATGGGTTCAGTGTCAGTCCAGAGGTGTCCTCATCATATAAAAAAAAAAAAATCACCGTCATAGTCAGCACCATTGTTGGCAGTCTCATCAGAAAGGCCAGGGATCAACTGAGAATGGAGACTGCATTATTCTGCTGCCTCCTGCTGAGGGGTCAGGCATATGGGCAAGGGTCTTTGGAGAAGCTTGCCCTGATGATGCTCTGGCTATGTCTTATCAGTGGATAAAGAAAGGACTTCCCATTCATGGACTGTCAACCTAGCAACATCAAAATGTACTGGGAGTGAAATCCTGGCTCTGTTGAAGTTAATGGCAAAAGTCCCCCAGACTTCAATAGGACCGGGATTTCTCTCCTTATTTTTAGAATTATAAATAAGCATTTATGGCCAAATGGGAGGCCCTTATGTACTCACCAATTCTAAAGGAATGTGAAACAGCTATTCAGGTACCCCCTCTTAAAGCTGGCATGAGAAGCAGTGAGATGAATGGTTTCTTGTGTATCAGCCCATTCCAGGAACTTTTCATTTAGGGCCCAATTCTGTCACCCTGTCGCATGTTGGAGAAAGGACCTTTACTGTGGAAGTAGTGTCACTGAACTCGCACAGGGGACAGCGTAGTTCAGTGGACTGTGAGTTAGGAAACCTGGGGGTTCTATTCCCCACTTTGCTACCGACTTGTGTTACACTGGGTGAGTCACTTTGCCTCCTGATTTGTAAACCCGAGGTAATGATATTCACCTACTTTTGTAAAGCACTCTGAGATCTAGGGATGACGACACAGTATAAAAGCTGGGTAGTATTATTACTCAGTAGGTAAGGTATTTCTCAGCATGAGTAAAGCTGGCAGGAGTAAGCCCGCAGGTATGTAAATGCATCTCAGCATTTCACAAAGTTGGGTGGTGCACTGGATTTTTTCTTTTGTTAGTTTGGTAGCTTACTCTGAAGTCCTAGCTACTTTAATCTGTTATAGTAGTTTCCATGGGAGCTGTGAAAACAAAATTGGAGAAAAAAGCAAGGCTAAATTGCTGCTGCCAGCCGTTGGCGTGTAATGATGTAAAGCATGTAATCAAATCATTGCACTTTACTTGGCTGTAGAATATTGAGCCACATTGTTTAAGACAGCAATTTTTTCCTCTTTGCTCTCTTTATTTTTGTAACAAGATCGGTTGATTCCATGTTAGTGTTTCACTAGAAAGGTATTGAGTCTTGCTTTCTCCTATGGCTCTCCATCTAATAAATGCTAATAAATAACTTAAATGAATGCACTGTGTAAACTTGCAGATTGGAACTGTGAAGTATCTGGTGAGCTTTCTTAGGCCAGCCAAGTTTGAATAACTTTACTAAAGTTGTTTGAGGGTTGGAGCCCTTTCCGCTCCCAACAGCTGTCAAGCAAGTTTCCTGCCTTGACTCTTAACACAGACATGATCATGCTAGATCAGACCAGTGGTCCATCTAGTCCAGTATCCTGGCTCTGATTGACTGGTACCAGATACTTCAGAAGAAAGCTCAAAGAAAACCCTGATATGGGGAGTTGTGGAATAACTTGCCCACAGGACAAATTTCTTCCCAGTCCCCATTAGTTAAAGGTTGACTTATGCCCTGAAGCATGATTGCATATCCCTTCCATAAATTTAGTTTTTTAATATTGTAACTCTGAATATCCTTGTTATCCATATAAACATCCAATCCTCTTTCAATCTTGCTAAGCTGTTGGCCTCAGTGTTGACTTGGGGCAATGAGTTCCACAGGCTAGTTGTTCATTCTGTGAAACTCTGAATGTAAACACTGTGGTGTAGGTTTAGAAGCACTCCATAAGCCTCTGATGCAATAAAATATTTTTTTTCAAATTGGAGGCACAGCTAGGAATATAGCAAAAATATTTTTTAAATCATATTAGCTGGTCATGTTGTACGTTACTTAAAATCATGTTAGCTCATGGTGGTGTATTAAACTGCATCTACACTAGGTGCTAAGTGGTGTTTCAGATGATGTTAACTCCTTTTTTAAAAGCACCTTTTTTTCTTGTCAGTTCCTCATCTAGACAGACAGAGTTTAGCATGGCTGTCAGTCTCTCTTCAGGTAAAGACTTAGAATTGAGAAAATAGGATTGTTGCAGACTTTGTGGCTAGGTGGAGAAACCTCAGCAGCAGCTGCCTGTGTTCTGTCTATTGCTATGAGTTTCACTTTCATTAGCCCTAAAATTAACTATTGAAATATTGAAATCAAGCACATTTCTCCCCCCCCCCCCCTTCCCGGTCACATACATTGTCCTGCCTCTTCAGAGGAGTGGAGGTGGCAAAGGAAGATGAATGACATTTCATAATAAGGACATTATGTCTTTGAATCTCATTTTGTGTTTTGGAGAGTTCAAGTTGAAAGCCCTTTCAATGTTATCTCAGGATGGGTAACGTAGATTCTCCTCATTTTCAAGATGCTTGGCAAACTTTTCTCTCATCATGTGCAATACCTCTAATAGTGCTACACGGTACTAGGGAAGCAGTTTCCTGGAGGTGTAACAAGCAGTCGCATACCAAGAGCAGTGAGTCAGTGACAATAAATTCATAAGGCCTGAATCACAATCGAGGTCTTTGTGAAATACATGTCACTAGAAACTCTTTATAACTGTACCTCCTTGGTTCATGAAGTTTATATCCTCTTAATGACTGCATGGGCGTAAACATTAATGTTAGATTTTTGTGTTTGGTTTGTGCATCTTCCAACTCTTAGGCCATGTCTTCACTGAGGGGAAAAAAGGGTGTGTTTTTGCATCAAGAAAACAATCTCTGTGTATATCCTGGTGAAGGCACAGGTAATTTTTACCTGGATGTAGCTAGTGAGGTCAACTCTATACCCCGACCTAGAGTTTTCCTTGACTAGCTACATCAAACTAAAAATTCTAAAGTCCCTGGACTCCACTAGGATTTTGCATTGTTATCTAACAATGCAAAAATGTGTCTTTTTTGCAGTGAAGATATAGCTTCCTTATTTGTGAAGTAGTACTATGTATGCTCTACAGATTTCATCCTTGTACCTCATTTTCAAATAACGGTTATGATCTTTATCTAGAGTCAATAGTTCCAAAAGACTTGTTACCAAAATAAGTTAAAAATAACATTAGGTGAAAAGATTTGAATTTAAGTGATTCCTAATTACTTCATTTTTTCTGGATCTTTTGAAGGGAAAATTCAAATTCTTGATTAAAAAAATCCACAGTTTTGCAGTGTATTTCTTTGTTCAATATTTAGGGCCAGATTTTCAACAGTATTTAGGTGACTAAAGATTCAGGTAGGTACCTAGAGGAATATTCAGCACCTAACCTGCCTAGGCACCTAACTTCCTACTTGAAATCAATGGAAGTTGCATGTCTGACCTTCTTATGTGCTTTTGAAAGTCCCACTTAGGCACCCATCTGCATTTTTAGGAGCCTAAATACCTTAGCAAATCTGGTCATTAGTGTCCAATCAACAGCCGCTGATGTCAATGGGCACTACACTGTGGTGGCAAACCATTAGACCATGCTTCCTCGACAAATATCAATTCCTAGGAAAGTTTATTATCCAAATCAAAAAGCTAAATTACTGGTAAATGTTCACATTAAAATTAGACCAGAACCACAGAGAGGTTAAAAACTGAAATAGACAAATGAGGGTCCTAGGTAGCATGCCAACAAGGTGCAATTAGGCTGTTTTGAGTAACTATAGCTACCTCTCTCGTAGGTTTTTGCTGAGCCTTCCATCAGTCTGTTTGCACTGGAACGTTGCGAGGGCAGGGAGTTGCACTTCAAAGAAGCTGTCAATTCCGTTCTAAACAAGGACCTTCACTTTTACACCCAGTCTGTATGGGTGAGAAGCGGATTGTAAGTATGGTAGAAATATTTCAGAGACTGCATTTGTGTTCTCCTTCCAATTGCCTTCCTATATGATGAGTTTGCTATATTTGTTTTGGCTGTGTGAGACAAGTAAAACCGGAGTATCCCAAAATTTGGGGGAAATCAACATTGGAACTCGTTTGTACCTGGACCTGAACAGAATACAAATGTGATCCAGTCAGTAAATCAAACCTCCTACTACAAGAATCTGCCTTTTTATCTGCTTAAAAGAACAAACAGTGAACAATAAGGTGTTGAGCAGGACAAACCCAGGAGCAAAAAGTAAACCATTTTTAGACTTCCATGAGAAGCATCTTGCATCCATGAAGTGACCCTTTCTCCACTGCCCCCGCTTCTCCTCACCCTCAGAAAATTCCAGATACCCTCTATCCTGGCTGTGCTTTGCGGCCTGGATTCAAAAGCCCCACCAGCCCCCTTTTTGCACGGAGTCCCATATAGCCACCAAGTTGTGCTGGAGATTGCTGACTACGATTCTTAGCAGCCATTGAGTGTGCAACAAATATCTTCCTTTTTTTATTTTTTAAGTTAATCTTCAGCTCATCTTCCTGTTTACTCTCCATATTCATATGACCAGGTTGGCCTCTGAGCTGCCTTTGTACAGTTTAACGTCACCATTACAGACCCCTAAAGCGAATTCCAAAAAATGAATTTAGACCTCTATTTTTCCTTCACTACCATGTGTAATGTACGTTTATATGCTTTTATGCAATATTTTAAAAATAACACTTCTGTACCTGTCCTGAGCCCATACATTCAATCACCAGAGAGAATTGTAACTTTTACAGAGTAACAGTATACGTGGGACCCCGTGATACCAGTGCTGAGCATCCTTCTTCTTTTTATTCTGTGTTTGTACAAGACATAGTACAAGGGGACCTGATCCCTCACTAGGCAGCACGGTTATACGATTAATAAATAATGATAGAAATGTCTGGTGTCGTAAGGCTGTTCCCACCCTTCTATTGGCTCTGTTGTGTGAAGCAGACTTAGTAGTAGGTATGAGCGGTCAGTGCTAAGTATAGTGGCCTTTGTATAAAGTTACTGCCCACTTCAAACAAATGACATTTAAAGTGCTTTTTACAGGAAAATTAAGGTAAAGGTAAGGATGAGTGAAATCCTCACCCTCCATGTCCCACCTGTGATCCAGCCATGCCCACGTCCTTGATCCTCTGAGTTCTCTTTGAGGGTTATCTTCATATGGCCTGAAGCACTTCCAGTACTATGGCAGGGTTGGGAGTGGCATTGGGTTGGCCTCATTGAAATGCACAGCCTTATTTTTCACATAACCAGTTTTTGCAAAGGTGGTTAATGATTGAACTTTCTTTCTGGGCGATTTATGTGGGTATTACCAGTAGCTGTAGACCCGTGGGTGAGTGTCAACTACCTCAGACAGCTTTGCCAGTGTGCTTTCCCTTTGGTTTCAACATCACTGCCATTCCAATCCTGAGCCCTTACTAAATAGAGATTGTTTGCTCTTGTTGCAAGGTAGCTTAGAGGCTAGTGACAATCAGCAGCAAGATTTGAGGTTGAGAATAAGAAATTAATTTTCCTTGTGACCTAATCCAGTTTTAGCCTGAGGCCTTTGGAGAGGAAAGGCTAGTGTTGTGTGCATTTGCCACCTAGCTGCTAACATTTCATTATAAATGTGAACATGCATATTCCTACCTCCTTCGAGTTAGCACGGTTTGCCATGGACCAGCATAGAGGAGTGTCCTTTCCCTTAAGGATCTGCTCGGGGGGATGTTTGTGGGCTTTCTCTGCCTCACATTGGGGTGGGGGTGGGGGATATTAAATCCTCCACCTTGACAGGATTGGCTGGGATGGGAGGCCAAGGCCCATACAAGGGAGAAACGGGGTGGGGGAGTAAGGAGCACTAACCTTTCCTCTCACTCCTTACTATTGCTGGCCATGTTAACAGGCTCTCTACATCTGGGAAGAGTCAGCGCAGGTATGGAAAAGTCCTGAGGGAGTCTCCCCCAGGGCTAGTTCAGGGTTGGAAAGAAATCCCCCCCCCCCCCCCCCCCCCCCCAACAGTTATGGCTGACCTGCTTGTGGTTTTTCACCTGTTTCTGAGCATCTTGCAATATCTCTGGGTCAGGATTGAGGGAATAGGTGTTGGACAATTGTAGGGCTTTCATTGGGATTCCTTCTGGGTAGTCCAGGAAGGGCTTGTTTGTCTCAACTAAGAGTCCGTGCAGCAAGATTTAGCGTTCTCTTGTCCTGTTGTCCCAAAATGCAAGGTCAGCTTTTGGTAAATAAAGAGGCTAAAGACAACTGCAAGTTTGTGTATATGGGGTGGGATCTTACTGTCATGCACAGGCCAAAGGCACCAAGGGAAGAAGTCCTAGGTAGGGATTGCAGCTTGGAGGGGGCCATATCCCCGAGTGGCTGGGCATGGACATGCCTATAGACCTTAAAGGCTTTGGTTGGAAGGACTGAGGGCTGCTGGGTACCAGTTTTGGTTATCTTTTGAGTTAAGTTTTACTGTGATTTAAAAGTTCAATAAAACTGCAGCAGAGGCCTTTAAACCATAAAAGCAATAAGAGCTTTATTGGCAACACACCCACAGTTGACGTTGACATTATCTTCATATTAAACTTTGATCAGCTATTAGAACTCTTTCAGGTGTGCCGGGTCACAGAAGGTCATCCTAGCTAGTTGTGCTAACAAAATGCTCAGGGGAGGTCTACACTACAAACTTGCATTGGCCCCACTGCAGCTGCACCACTGTAGTGCTTCTGGTGAAGATGCTCTAAGCTCTCCTGTCAGCTTAATAACTCCACCTTCGCAAGAAGCTCTCCCGCCGACAAAGCACTGTCTAACCCAGCACTTAGGTCAGTGTAACTATGTTGCTCGGGGGTGTGGATTATTCACCCCCACAAGCGACGTAGTGATACCAAAGTAATTCTGTAGTGTAGATCAGGGGTCAGTCTAAATGACTCTTCCTAGGTTTATTTCCAAGAACAAGATGCAGATATGTCTCTGCACCTGAGTGTGACAAATACATAAATCCATTGCAAGACAATGGGTTGAAAAAGCAGCTTAAGTCTGTGTTCTCTTAATCCTATTTGAATGTGCACCTTTGTTTGTGCATTCCTTTGGCTGAGGTCTGTGTCACCTGAGTGACAGGACTAATCGCACTGCACTGATTTCCTCATGAGCACAGAGTTGTAGCCTCATGTTCTCTATTGAATACCAAGGGTAAGCGCTGTGTTTTTATGGCTGCAATTCACATTCTCTTGTTTATTGAACACGGGCGCAGTTCCACACTTGTCTTTTTATTATTACAAAAAAATCTTCTTTCCCTCTCTCCTGTCTTTTATGCACTACAACAACGCTTTGGTAATAGACACTGTATTTACATTGAGACTATTGGGCACTGCTAAGACTGAAGCTCTTACCTCCGAGTGTGCAGTGATTTTGCCTGAAAACATTTCAAAAAAATAAAAATTGTCAGCAATATGGTAAAATAAGAAGGAAGGAATTTATAACTGTTGTCGGTCTTATTGAATAGCTGTTAGTCAGGACTTACGGGACCCCTTTGAGGCTTATACACAAACATGCACTGCCTGTGAGTGAAGTGTGCATGATCAGAAGAACTTTCTCCAAAGTACGTACAGTGAGAGAGGCAAATGATGGACACTAGAACTCTCATCACAATTCAAGCAAATAAAATAGGAAGCGTAGTACAAATAGTGCATGCTTTATGCTCAGATGAGCTCATGAGAAGAGCATGGAGAATTCACAGTCCACAAAAGAACATCCCTTAGATACAAATCCAAGAGCTGAATATCTCTGCTGCTCAAAGATACAGCTTGCAAGCAACACTGTAATGTGTATAGACCGGATGGTGTATAGTGGAGGAGCAATTTGTGTGTTGCTCTTGGTATATTTTGAAGATGGTATTCTAGTTCAGGTATAAATGGTATCAGTGATGTGTTATGCTTCTATAGTTAGTAATACTATTATTGAAAAGATGTTTTTACTATGTAAAATCCTGTTGTAGCAGTTTGTAACTTTCTGAAAGTTAGGTAGGATTAAATTTCTCATACCTGTTCTTGGTCCTGTAGTGCAGTTGGGTATAACCTTGTTTGGCTCTTCTGTAGTTTGTTTCACATGTTGACATAGTTGTGTGAGATCCTGTTTTGCCCTCTGATAACTAAACTTTGTGGCAGTGTAGTGTGCTGCAAAGCCTTTCTCGGTGCTCCCTGGAGTGAGTTGTGTAGTTCGCTTGTGCAATGCAGCAATCGCATGCACATGCCCGTTAAATCTGTAGACATCATCCATGTCTACAGAGGGATTTTTTTAATCTTCATGTGACCAGGTCAAAAGTTTAAAGTAGTTTCCAGGTTTCATATTAATATTAGGGAATACAAAATAGATCTTGATATAGAAGAAAACTCTTAACCCACTTTAGGTACTCTACATATTTGGCACAGTAATATAAATACAGTATAATACTATCATGGAAAGCCTTTGGGTTTAAAAATATTGTATTAAATATTATTTATGTAGCTTTGTTTTGCCATATTTAGAGTATAGCATCTTAGGGTTTTGTTTTCTATCTTTATTCAGGTGGATTGCATACGAAGGAGGAAATTTCTCAGGAAAACAAATTCTGCTAGAACCCAGTAAGATTTCAAACTGGACTGAATTCAGTGGCTGGAGCATAATTGGCTCCCTTCGTCCTATGAAGCAGGTACTGTAGGAAAAAGTGTTTTGGGAATAAGCCCTTTTTCACTCCTTTAAAAAAAAAAATTTAATACATAAGTATCGTCTGAGGAATCTGACCAAATCCTGATCCTATTGAAGCTAATGAGAGTTCTGCCATTGATTTCAATGGGACCAGTATTTTACCCCTGAAATTGGGTCCTGGTGTGGGCTACTAGGCCCTATTAAAAGTCACTGAAGTCAAGGAGAGCCTTTCCATTGACTGCAGTGAGCTTTGGATCAGGCTTATAGAGAGGAATAGACTTGTTTAAAGACTTCAAGTTACAGAGAATCCGCCAATTATTTTAGTTTAAAACTGCAAGTGACTCAGGCTCTTTTCTACTGTGAGAATTTTTTAACTTAATCAAAACTGAGGGTTTATTAAAGCTTTTAACTCAATGTCTCCTTTAGGTTCTGCACTGTTTTCAGTTTTCATTGTATAATAATAATGAATAGGCAAAACAATCCTGTATTGGCCTATAAACAGTCTAAATAGAAGTGATGGAACTATTTCCCCTGATGGATTTTATTGTATTTTTTTCCATTTAGTGAGGCATACTGTGTAATTTTTCACAGTAGATTCACTTTGGAAAATGTTCTAGTGAGCCAGGATGATAATCTGAGAACTGGATTAACAGAGGATTTTATTCACAGTTTTTTTTTCAAGATTTAGAGAAGTGATTTAGGTGATCAGGATTTTATGTTCTGAAATAGAAGAATACCAGAGACCATCATGAATGTTATCTGGAATACTTTGGAACTGGTAACCCAACTAATGATCCATTGTAGCTTCATGTTAGCTACAAACGAGCCTGATAATTGTGTCAAGACAATTATTGCTAATTTAAAAAAAAACAAGGGTCAGAATTGTCCGCATGTAACTGCAGAGTGGTATGGTGCTATCCAGGGTTGAGGTGGAGAGGGGTGTGTTCGGTGCAGAGGTGTCATCAATTCATTATTTAAATATTTTTCTGCTCTCATTACATCTCTTCTTCTTGGGAGGAGGATAGGTCCTCTGAGAATGCCTCCATTTTCTACCCCACAATCCTTGCAGTGCTGATACCCATCTCTGGAAAAGGAGAGCTGGACTCTGCAACCTGTGTAGCTTGTTAGTGCTGATCAGAGCATTGGTCAAAAGGGTTGCTTGAGAGCAATGTGAGGCACTCCCATCCCCTAGGCCAGGGGTGGCCAAATTTACTGGCCCTCCGAGCCGCATATGACAATCTTCAGAAGTTGGAGAGCTGGGGCACACCTGCCGTGGCTTGGGGCTTCAGCCTCACTCCTGCTGAAGCCCCAAGACCCCCCTTCTCTGCTGGGCAGAAGCCTTTACCCCACCACCCCGCTGTAAGGCAGAGGTCCCAAGCCCCCCGCCTCCCCCATCCCCATCTGGTAGGTGGAAATGTGTGTGTGTGTGTGGAGCGGCTCCGTGAGCCACACTTTAATGCTAAAAGAACCGCCCGTGGCTCGCGAGCCAGTTTGGCCACCCTTGCCCTAGGCACTGGGCTTGCTTGCTCCATAGACCTGCCGTTGGATGGCTGATCCCGACTCCTACTGTCTGTTATTCACTTCAGAAACATCACATTACCTTTCATGTCACTTGCATTTGGGCACGTCCATTCTCCTGCCATCACAGAGGCTCCAAGGAATGTTACAAGATGCTGCTATTTTTTTTAAATGCTGTTTTTTATGACTGCATGTAAAGCTGCTTGGATCGCTAAAGGGCATTCATATTTGTCTAGCTGCCAGTGTTTTCGGTGTAGGGATATGATCTGGTCCCAAAGGAGAGCGGGACAATATTGCAAAAACAATCTGCAGCTTGTTTGCTTATATTCTTCTGCCTTCTCAGTGATGTGCAACAGAGCGAAATCAAAGTTTTCAACTTAATAACTAGCGAAAAGATAGTGAAACATGTCAGAAGTGACTACTACTTAATGGATGGACAAAAATTATTTGCCTAATGACTTTATAATGAGGATTCTCTCTAATGGTGGGGCATAATTGTGCACATATTTGCAAATGTTTTGGGGTGGGCTTTTTAGGGCAGGATTTTAATCAGCGTGATGTTTAGATTTCAGTTTAAAAAAAAATTCTAGGAGGAATTTTGTCAGCAGCTTTGAACCTCCTTTTTTCAATAAAGATTCCTATAACTCACAATGCACTATACTGGTGCTGTTTCAATGGCCCTGAGGTATGTCATGGAGGAACTGTTTCTTAAGCTAAAACCTCTCAATAATAGCTTTGCAGACTTCCCCTGTAATTTTTTTAATGAGCTGAGTCATTGGTGATACCAGTTCAGTGCCCTTTTTTGTGTGTGTGTTCATGAGCAAAAAAGTGTAACATGAGTGGCTATAAATTAGAAGCCGTCCCCACCATTGTTGCTTGTAGCCATCCATCTCCCATACCTTGTCTCTTGCAACACTTTTTTATAGCATGTTCTTTCATTCCCCAAACCCACTTCACAACTGAATATGTAAAAGACATTTTGGAATGGAAAATAAATTGGGGAAAACTGCTGTAAGAATGCTAGCTATGCTGAAGTTGGTGGGAGGGTTTGCTCACACCTGCTTATACAACATGTACAGTATAATGGTGCTTTTCTAACTATCAGCCAGCAGTTTACTTCAGAATAAAGAACCGAGCCCAGGATAAATACTTGACAGTCACTGGAAACCTATCAGATGCAAGAGCTACTTCAGTGTGTGTTTCTCCATACAATGGCAAGAATACCCAGATCTGGCACTACTGTCATGGACTCTTCAAATCCAAGGTGAGTTACTGAATGTTGGAAGTGCAATGTATAAATCCACTCTCCTTTTGTCTTGACTGTAAGTCATTTTCCATGGCTCCGTGGTCCCCTCCTGCATCCCTATAATAGCCTTCCTCTCTTCATGCGCCTTTCTTCCATCAGAGCTCTCCTTAAACCGCACTTCCTTCTATCACTGATTCCCTTCACTGTCTGCTCCCTGGGGTGCTAGAACAATTTATATAGTGGGGGTGCTGAGAGCCATTGAACCAAACTGTAAACCCTGTACATAATGGAAACCACTTCAAGCCAGCATCCCTAGATCAAGCATCTCTGCTGCTCCCACACCTGAGCCTTACATCTTACTTCTTCATATTATCTGGGTCTAAATTAGACAGAAATTCCTCCTGGCAGGAACCAAGTCATCTATATAAAGCACAGTGCAAGCGCTTTGGTTGCTACGTAAGTGAAAAACGTTGTTTAAAAAAACAACCCAAAAGCCTTTTAACCCTGTACAGCTTTTTAAACGAACTTCTTTAACTTTCCAGCGTGTTTTCAGGTAAAGGCGCACTTGCTCTGAACATGTGAATATGTGATGTAATCACTTCTTGTGTAAACGTCTGTGCATTGAGATGAAAATGTACCCCCGGACATGTTACGACACTCTCTGATTCCCCGCTGTGTTTTGCTTTCTATCTGTTAGGTACTTTTTAATGGCCCCCCACTTCCATAATATCTGAGCACTTCATAATCTTTAATGTGTTTCTCCTCACAACACCCCCATTAGGTAGGGAAGTGCTATTATCCCCATTTCACAGATGGGAACGGCAGCACAACAAGACAAAGTAACTTTCCCAGGGTCACACAGGAAGTCTGTGGTGGAGCAGGGAATGGAACTTTAACCTGGGTTTCCAAAGTCCCAGGTTAGCGCCATAACCGCTGGGCATCATCCTTCATCGTTTTGCTTTGCTTGTGTAATAGTAATATGCTGGCAGTATCGTCTCAGTAAAAATGATATAAATTGTATTAATCCATACAATGATAATTATATAAATTGAGTTGAAGGAGGAAAAACTGCAGTTTTGATGCGTAGTTGTGCTGTTTAGACACAACCCTGAGTGGGGCCCAGTGCAGAGTCACAGGTCCCCAGGCAGTGCTTTTGGATGAATTCTGCCTTGGGGAGACCAAATTCCTCCTGGAGCAACACATGTGCAAGAGGAGTGCTCCTCCTCCTGCTCCCAGAGTGGATAAAAATCAATGATTTTTAAATATTTAAAGAAGGTTTTTTTGGTTTAAATTAAATACAGGTCTGTTTTTTAAAATTGTCAACCTATGTTAAGGTCTCAACTTATTGTAATCTATTAATGTAGTTTAAATAAAATACACAATAATATTAAGCAATACATACTTGCTGACAAGTTTAAGAAAGTCAAACCACTGAACTGGTGGAAGTCACTGGCTGAGCACCTGGAACTAGTTTGTTGAAGTGCTAAACCAGCTTTTGACAGTAGTAGCCTCTTCTGCAGGTGCAGAGAATATTTTTTTTCATGTTGGTTTATTCAGGTAGTTCAGTTCAGTGACTAGTTCATTCAAAGTTAAACCAATTGGAAACTGAAAAAGCAGAAAAGTTTGTTTTCCTCTTCCAATCTATGAATAAAAACAAGGTGTGAGAAGATGAGATCTTCTAGTTCTAAAATCTTGAAGGACATGGTGACCCAAAATAATCTGTTCAGTTCACTAACTACAGATGATACTTCCTCTGTTTAATAAATCATTTTGTTTTAAATGCAAAACATGTTTTGATAAACTTTCTTTTTCCATGTGTCCAGCACATTTTAAGATAGTTTTATTTAGTTAAAAAAATCAAATGCTGTCTTTTATGCACTTTTGATTTAATTTGAATTTCCATCCAAACAGTGCTTGACACAAATCACTTAAAAAAACAAACAACTCAGAAATATATCATTCACCATTTCCCAACATAATGAAAAAAACATAAAAATTAAGAAACTGAGTGAATGCAAGTTACGCTATATAAATACGTGTATAGGTATAGGACAGTGGTCTCCAACCTTTTTACGCCCAAGAGCACTTTTTGAATTTAAGGGCAACCCAGGATCTACATCGGCCCTTCCCCGATCACGCCATCCCCCCCCCCCTCCCCCCTCTCTGTCACTAGCTCTCCCCAACCCTCACTCACTTTCACCGGGCTGGGGTAGGGAGTTGGGGTTTGGGAGGGGGTGCGGGCTCTGGGCTGGGGCTGAGTGTTGGGATGCAGGAGAGGGTTTGGGGTGCTGGCCAATGGGAGCTGCGGAGGCAGTGCTTGCAGGCAGGAGCTGTGCACGGAGGGAGACCCCTGCCACCCCCGGGGCTGCGCTAGCCGCTTCCAGGAGTGGCGTGGGGCCGGGGCAGGCGGGGAACCTGCCTTAGCGGCAGCCCTGCTGCTCCACCCAAGATCGCGATAGGCCAGTTGGTGACCACTGGTATACTGCATACTTCTGGTTAGCAAAAAGAAGCACCAAATTTAGTGTCAAGGCTATATTTAACTTCAAATCCACGTTTTATCAACCCAATGAGAATGAATCTTTGTTTAGGGAAATAACTAAAATACAAATCGAAACACGACTAAAATAGATTGTTTAAATCAAGGTTTCCTGCTTCCTAATTTAAATAATAATTAAAATTAATCCACCCTGGCAGTGTGCACATTGTGAAGGCCTTGCACTGTTTCTCCAGTCTGCATAAGAGACGGTCACAATGGGTATGTCTACATAGGCCACGGCAATGAGCTGCCCAGATTGACAGACTCGAGGTAGCAGGGCTCACGCTAGCACTCTAAAAATAGCTGTGTAGACAGCGTATTGAAGTTGTGGCTCGGGCTGTGAAGCCCACTCCCTTCCTAGGCTTCAGAGCCTGAGCTCCAGCCCAAGCCACAACTTCTAAGTGCTGTCTGCACAGCTATTTTTAGAGAGTTAGCATGAGCCCCTCTAGCCCAAGTCTTTCGACCTGGGTTGGAAGGTTTGCTTCTGCTGACTCTGTACGTGTACCCAATAAGGCCTTCAGGTATTTAAAAGTGACCTGCAAAGGAAGGAGTAAAGAATTGCTTGTGGTTTTCTTTTTCTTGCATAAAGCCTGCCTGGTTCCTTGTCTAGTTGGCAGCCGGTATCAAGTGGAGTGCCCCAGGGGTCGGGGCTGGGGCCGGTTTTGTTCAGTGTCTTCATTGACGATCTGGAAGATGGTGTGGACTGCACCCTTAGCAAGTTTGCAGATGACACTAAACTGGGAGGAGTGGTTGATACGCTGGAGGGTAGGGATAGGATACAGAGGGACCTAGACAAATTAGAGGATTGGGCCAAAAGAAATATGATGAGGTTCAACAAGGACAAGTGCAGAGTCCTGCATTTAGGACGAAAGAATCCCATGCACTGCTATAGACTAGGGACCGAATGGCTGGGCAGCAGTTCTGCAGAAAAGGACCTAGGGGTTACGGTGGACGAAAAGCTGAATATGAGTCAACAGTGTGCCCTTGTTGCCAAGAAGGCTAATGGCATTTTGGGTTGTATAAGTAGGGGCATTTCCAGCAGATCGAGGGATGTGATCATTCCCCTCTACTCAGCACTGGTGAGGCCTCATTTGGAGTACTGTGTCCAGTTTTGGGCCCCACACTACAAGAAGGATGTGGATAAATTGGAGAGAGTCCAGCGGAGGGCAACAAAAATGATTAGGGGGCTGGAGCACATGACTTACGAGGAGAGGCTGAGGGAACTGGGATTGTTTAGTCTGCAGAAGAGAAGAATGAGGGGCGATTTGATAGCTGCTTTCAACTACCTGAAAGGGGGTTCCAAAGAGGATGGATCTAGACTGTTCTCAGTGATAGAAGATGACAGAACAAGGAGTAATGGTCTCAAGTTGCAGAGGGGGAGGTTTAGGTTGGACATTAGGAAAAACTTTTTCACTAGTAGGGTGGTGAAGAACTGGAATGGGTTACCTAGGGAGGTAGTGGAATCTCCTTCCTTAGAGGTTTTTAAGGTCAGGCTTGACAAAGCCCTGGCTGGGCTGATTTAGTTGGGTTTGGTCCTGCTTTGAGCAGGGGGTTGGACTAGATGACCTCCTGAGGTCCATCCCAACCCTGAGATTCTATGATTCTATGAAAGTTCTACTTAATTAAAATAAAATGGTGATTATTTACCTTTAGAAATGTCAGGAATAATGTATGCTAGTCTAACCAGTGAACAAGCTATTAGTTGTAAGTGTGATGAATGTAATCTGCTCAGAGCTTAGTGGTGGGGTCTTGCTAATTACAACACTTTTATTTTGAGGCATCATGGTCGCAATGACCAGATTCTACTGTTATTTTTTTTTCTCCAAATCTCTTAGGCTATTGCTGCATGTCTTGATATTGTCAGTGGCAGAGACCTCCCTGGAGCTAAAGTAGCACTGTGGACAGAACATGGAAAGGCTAGGCAGAAGTGGAGACTCAATAAGGATGGAACCATCAGTTCGTACCTCAGTGATCAACTGGTTCTTGATGTCAAAGGTACTAAAAAGCTCATCTGCTATTATAAATGCATGTTTTTGCTGTAGGCAGTTGTGGCTGGCTGGGAAGTTCCAATTGTCTGTACGCTCAACCAGCTTGCACAATATTAAACAGTCCGTTTACTCTGTAGGGTGAGGTGACAGATGTTCCAATCCACAACTATGTATTTTTGCCAATCACTTTTAGTGTATGAGACTGAGAAAAGCACAGTCATGCTATTCCATAACTCCCTAAATCTTGGTAACTTTCACCAGTTTCCACTTCACAACGAACATTTTGAAAACTACATTGCAGATTAATTTAGAAAAAAAAATACTGTAGAAAAACACAATTTTTTATTTTTTTTTACATTGCTCCTTGTAGCTGATCCCAGCTGTTTGACCAGCCACTTATTAGTTTTACTTTAGGGAGAGCAGAAAGACAATGTCTGGAAGCAGTATTTGTACCAGATGAAAATGCAATTTTATGTCCTAACAAAATAACAAAACTCCCACCCACCCCCTGTACCATAACCCTATTTTGGTACAATGAAAAACAGCCAAAAAATATAAAATACCAATCTATATACATTGCCCTGTGTAAAGCCAGATTAGTATCCAGTGGCGTCTTCATACTGAATCTTTCTAGTATGCTGTGGTAGAGCCTCACTTTCAACTATCGTAATAAAGAGCCAGATCTTATTGCCATGTACTTTTAATGACAGCAGGAGTAGAGTGTAAATCAGCTACACGGCCACTCGGGAGGGCAGATTAGTTGCTCTTAAAATTTTCAGGATAGTGGTTGGCACATAGGACTAGGAGTTAGGCAACCTGGGCTCTACATCTAATTCTTGCTGGGCAGGACTGTGTTGCAGGAAGTGCAGCTAAAAGGGAGCATTGCTGTTTAGGAAGCAGAATTTCTCAAGTCCTGCCAATAGTGTGGTAGCCCTGGGAGCGTGAATGGTACAGTGATTCTCTAACCATGGTGAGCAGAGAGCAAGCTGATCTGATAGTACTGTCTCCTCTTCATTTCCAGCTGTTGAGATGCTCTAAAAGAGCTAAAAATACATTACTTTATTAATCCTTTTCCATGTAACCAACTGCTGTAGCTACCCGAGGGGTGTTAATACAGTCACAAATGCAGGAAATGGTTTGCACAATGGGCAATGGGAGAGAAAATGTCCAAGACAACCTTTGTTTTTAAAATATAGTTCGCTTTATTTAAAAGTTTACTGATGCTGCTGTTAATGATTAAATCTTCTTGATTCTTGCAACTAGAACTTACGGACACAATGAAAAATATATCAGCACCAATAAAGAGTTCCCAGCCCATGGGTTAAATTAAGAGTAATTCGGGCTCCTAAGTTTTAATTTTAATTAATCATTAATTTTGTTGTGCATAGCTTGATCCTAAATCATTAAATACAAAATTGTCCTTATTAGCAACATAGATGACAGGTTTTAAAATATGAAATCAGACATTTTAAAAAGCAGTGTCTATTCAACAGGATACATGTTGAAATTGTTTAAACCTGTGCTGCTTTATTTAATGCAGGATCTAATATTGAAGTGACCAGGTTGGTACAGGAATAATATAGTTGATGAATACTATATTCTTTGGGTGTCTGAAAAGAAATTTAAAATGCAGTTATAAATAGCAGGTCCCTAGGAGCATTTAACTCTTTGGTATTTGCAGTTTGTGACCTGTTAATGCAAAATGCACGATAGCGCTAACACAGGAATCATCTATGCTACCTGGAGTCAAGTGGGAAACAGAAAATGAAAGGCATCTGGCTGGAGAGAACAAACCCTGGCTCAGGATTGTGGAATTCTACACCTGTAAATGCGCTGGTAGTTGTAGCAGTAGCTCTGGATTTGCCAGTTACAAGAAGTAGAAATGCATTTAAGGGAATGGCTGAGAGCCAGTTTTCAGTTCTACAGTCCCTTAATTCTTCACCCTGGCAGAAAGGCTTTTCCTGAGCACAGAGGTACACTTGAAACTAAAAATCCTTCTAAGGGAAATAATAAAACTGAGAGAGCGCTTTCTATATCTCTGGCAATTATGTAACTCTTATTTGGCCAATATGCATGAAACTGGCAGCTGAAATCTTAACGTTTGTTTCTGAGTGCTATAATGCAAGAAATCTACTGGCAAAATGGAGAGAGTTCAGAGAAGACAATGCAAGGAAACAGAGTTAGGAGCAATGGGATGAAGGGAGTGAGATTTAGGATGAATATGAGGGGGGGAAATATTAGGCTCTCTAGTGATTTCCAAAGGGAAGCGGTGGCAAACCCTTTGCTTGAGACTGTTTATCAGGTCTAGTTTTAAGAACCAGAAAATGTACTGTGAAGTACAATGGTGTATAGAATAAGCCTGCTGATGTTGTTATAGGTCTATCCCACCTCTCATTTCTATGATCAGTATTTTAGTGACCTGTGTCTCCAGGAAAGGCCATAAGGTACAACCAGCAAGGTGAGGAGAAAAAGGGTACAATCACAGAAGACCCCGGACAAAGATCTCCAGGAGGGGTCAGGAGTACAAAGGCAGCAGAGACATGGCGGAGAATGAATAGGGAGAAGAGACCCTTTGTTGTGAAGAGGTTGTGTGTAACCTTTGAACGCTACTACCCTTCCCATTCAAAGGCTCTGAGAGGAGGGGATTGAGGTGAAAAATTCAAGGCACTCGAATTTGACTGTGGAGGAGGGAGATGGAAAGAAGTGTGGGGAAGAGGGGTCAAGTGAAGATTGAGGGTACAGACTTGGAGAGCAGAGCAGAAGAAATGATGGAGAGAGTGAGTAGAGGAGACAGAGGGCGGAGTTGACAAGTAGTGGTGTTTAAAGTGGAAAGAAGCTGAGAGCCCTCAAGAGCAGATAAATCCAAAAGAGGGAGTGGAAGGTGGAGAGCTCCTGCTCTTTATGAACATTTCATTAAGACACAGCACCTCTATGCCATCGGACAGAGTGACAGGTACTGTAGCCATTTTACAGCTGAATAAATTAACGCACAAAGACATGAAGAGTCAATGCTGTACTCCCAGTGACAGTAAACCACTCTCCACCTCTAAAACCCCTGCCACCTTCCAAAACCTCATACAGCTTTTGATTGCTCTAGGGAAAAGTCCATTTTTAACATGAGATTCACTTTAAAGCTTAGAAGTCTGAGTAACTTTGCAACGAGTTTTCTGTATTTTATAGACACTTAATTTTCAATGTACAATATATATACTCAATTGAACAACCGGCAGTCTATTTGTTTTGTTTATAAGTATGCTGCATTAACCTTGCCTTAACGAACTTCCATTTTTAGGAGGAAATTATTATGACAAGAACTACGTAATTGTAAATCACCCCCTGGAGAGTGAATTCTCACAGAAATGGGACATTGAAATATTGTGAGTAAAACCACTACAAAGATCCTGGGAATATGGACCTAAGTGTGTTATGAACACTGTGTTTGAGAGAAGGAACTACTGAAGTCGCATGCCACTGGAATGTTACTCAGCAAGTCCACTCTACTTCTTCCTATTAGACACTGACTCCCAAACAACTGAATTTTGCACATTGGCGAGGTGAGGTTAATGTAATGTTTTTTTCTAATATTCACACATGACTCCATGTTGAGGTCTTCCTCTTCTTAAGGCACCATTTAAGCCTATGTTCCTTTAACATTCACTAGTCCTGTTAATCTTTAAGTGAAGGCAAAGATATGATACAGTAGCAAAAACTTGGCAGTTTATTTCTAAATAGCCTTGTCTGTGTCACCTGTTAGGAAAGTCTAGTTCATATTATACCCTTTCTCCTCAAAAGTTAAAGGAGACGCTCTGGTGATTTAGGATCACAAAAATCATCTCGATACAGTACACTTTAGTCTCTTCTAACCAAGCACTGGAATTCCAGATCATTGCCCACCTGGGTAAAATTAAGCCCTTATCTTAAGAAGTATTGCATTAAACCATAATAGTTTTTGGATTCCGGGGCCTATCTCCACCCATCAGGTGCCAGCCCATGAGTCAGGGTAGAATGTAGACTTCCATATACAGGTAGAAAGTCGTACATGCAATATATACTGGATCAGGCTAGCTTTCTAGAAGGACTTGCTGAGTATAGAGGTTAAATTAATGCAATACAGTTTGGTCTTAAAGCCACAGTATATTCAATAGCACCTTTACAAAACAAATCCATCTTGTATGTGTGCTAACTAATACCTTGTGGTGTGGCAAGGTTAACGAAGCAACCTGATGCATGCTAACTTCCATGAGGCTCATCAGCATTGTGTACCTCAGCTGAAGCAATTGCTCATTCTTTAGGAAAAAACCTGAAGATGCTGGTGACTTCCAGAAGCACAACCTTCAGTGAAATCTCAATGCTATGCAATTTTTTTCAGTTATTAAAGAACATATTTGCATTTCATTTCTGAGGGAAAAGTGTTAACTATTGATGTGAGGCAGATTGTATTAAGAGGGCTCCATGGTTTTCGGTTTATTCTTTCACCCACTGGAGAAAAGTGTTTAAAATTTCCATTATGAAGTTTCCCCAGAATTGGGGTCTTCCTAAATGCAGTTCAATATGTAATGCTTTCTAAGTGAGGTATCTTTTCTGGCTCGTGTGTTTTTTGTATTGATTATTAAACTATGAAAGGAGGAGTACAGATTAGCTAAACCAAAACGTGAATGATTGAATTGTTTCCTATAGCTATTGTGTTAATGTCTCATCCTAAAGCCAAAAAAAGTCAAATTTTTGCCACAGAAAAGTGAAACAGGTGTAAGATTATTTTTGTATGAGGGGGAATTCTAGAGTGATATATTTTGAATACCTGTACCTACTTGCACTTATTTACTTTTACATTATAAAAGCCAAAATCAAATACAGATGTGTAAGTGACTAGGTTTGTGACTGTATATATTTTCTCACTAAAGCACTTGTGTAGATTTTTCTATGGAAGTCTGTCAATATACCACATAAGTTTTAAATGTGCTTTCTAGTTGTAATATAATCCCTTTTCCCTCAAAACAATGAGTAGATCACAGCTGGTGTATCAGTGTTATATAATAAAGTAAAGCATGTATATTTTAATTGTAAAAACTTCTGGGGGATTCTTTAATTTTGTACTGTGTAAATGCAATAATTTTTGTTTTTAGCTAAGACGATAAGGCACAAAAATTGCTGAAGAGTGACTTCCTTCCCAAGAACACCAGTTATAACATTTAAACAAATGGCATATATACACTGCCTGACACCTTTCTATCCCCATGGATTAAAAAAATGCAAGCATTCTTACTGCATAGGAACAGTTATTACAACAGGATGTGCAATATCTGCATGTTTACCTTTGACCCTCAATTTTGTGAAGCCATTTCAGCGTACCAGCATATGGAAGATATGCCTTTATGGTCACTAAAATTAATGGCACTTGTTGCACGAATAGGAGCATCTAGCTAAATTGCATCAGAGATGCTACCTTTAAAATTTTCTAATGCTGTTTCAATGCTTCACTCATCTCTGAAATTCAGTCACCTCTTCAGCAGAAGGTATTTTTTTGTTAGCGTGTGATGATAAGTATCTGTAATATTTCCTACAAAGTCCTGAAGACCTGTGTGTTACCTTTTTTTTAAAAAGGTGGGGGATGGGGTAGCATTGAGGTAACCAGTTATCTCCCAAGGCTGTGGAGAAAAGGCACAATTTTTTTAACCTGTTTATAGCTGTGTTTGTGTGTCTCAGGTAAGGGACACCAAGCAGTATGAATGTTTTTGTACTTGCCTCTTTACAGGCAGGCTCACTTCCTAGTTGATGATGGGCAGAGCTGTGAAAACAGGTTATCCTGCCTTACCACAAGTCATTTACTTGGACTAGTCCTGTCACCCACCTTAGTTGTTTGAAGCAGGGGCCCTGTTTATGGGGAAAAACCCAAGCAAATAGTGAGTTTACATGAGATGAGAGCAAAGACAACTGCAGGCTTGAAATGGGAGTTAGTCACATTATTTGCCACTGGGTAGTTCAGCTTATTGTATCCACCCTGGCTTTGTTTGTAGTCATCCTTCAGCTTCTAGGTAACTAATGGCCATACTTTAAATTCTTCTTCTATGCTGTGTAACAAAAGGCAGGTAGATATTTCTTCATGCTTAGGCATATTTTAAAAATGTGTCAGAGGCCACAATGTTGGATGTTAAAATTAGCAACAAAAAAAAAAGCCACCCATCAGCTGAGATTTCAGCCTAAAGTGGCAGTGAGGGCTGGATCCACTAAGGGAGTCATTCAATATAAGAAACAGGTCCACTGCAACGAGCATCTAATTTGTTTACTAAGTAACTGTCAACCTATGTGTGTCACTCCTTGTCTAATCTCAACCAGGGTGACTTTTCTTGGGTAAATGTCTCACTAGGTCATAGAATTTAACTACAGCACAAAGCCATGCTGAAAATTAAACCCAGTGAGCTTCTGCTGAGGCCCACAGTGAGACTATCAGCATTGGTACCCATTTTATTTTTGCTGCTCCATACTCCACCCCCAGGCAGTGAACACCATGTCTGTCCTTTTCTTACTCAGATTAGGGAAGTTTTGCTCTAGGTTTTCTTGATGCACCAATGCTTTTTTGCTGATCCTGCTCGACCTCGACCTCTTTCAACACTAGTAAGGGAATGTGTATAGCACTGGGCCAAAAGCTGCTTCTTGGCTGTCAACCTAATTAGATGCTTGCTGCAGTGGACATGTTTCTTATTGAATGACTCCCTTAGTGGATCCAGCCCTCAATGCCACATTAGGCATTTAGAGCCTAACAACCCTTATTCCCTCACCCTGCAGGCATCTAAATTTTCACCACTGTGCATGTGCAAAGCCACTTTAATCCCTTAAGAGGAGAGACTGAAGGTCAGAGTACACTAGGTTGGGGATTTGAAGCCAGGTCTCCCCCGTCTTTAGAAGTCAGGGGCCAGCACCACCACCTAGGTTGCTTTGAGGGGTGGAGATTAAACTGCACCTCTTTCCTCTGGCTTGTGTAAATCCTACTCTTGGTGTTGGAATGCACATCTAACCCTTAGTGCAAAAAGGCACTAGTACAGGGAGGCACAATTTTCCAGAGGCATTAATGCAGGGGACAGCTAAAGCGAGTTCAACTCCCTGTATTTAAGAGCGAAGAATCATGGTGATGGGAGGTGTGCTAAACTGCAGGGACTCTTACCAAACAAACTGTCACAAAGGAATTACTCGCTTTAAGTTTATATTAAAATAGTTCTTTTGGTTTTAGCAGGAGTGAGACAGACCCACTCCTTCCAAGAGGGCACATATTTAAGTACAAAGGCCTTTTACAGAATTTTAACTTTAAAAAGTGAACTTTGCTAAATCTAGGCTTCACTGCTCAGTCTTCAGGTGCTGTGATGTTATTACAATTTTTGACCAATTCTTCTCCTTTCCTGCTACACTTACTGTGTCCCTCTGCCTAAATTATCCTCATTTTACATTTAAGATTTCAAGCCATAAAAGCCACCTTACCTTTTGGATTTAGATTTCCCTAAGGTATGCAGAAGAGGGTGATTTTGAAGCCTCTTTAAAAAAAATACAGCACTAGATAGTACAATATACAATTTTTTACTTTGCTGTCAATACGAGGAGGAATCAGAGTCCTTTGTCAGTACATACTCCAAGGATGAAAGGGTAGGCTCCAGGAACATGGCTGATTTTTGAAAGACTCAGATTACCTCAATGAGACATTCAGCCCAGAGTGATAACACAAGGTTCTCTTTCTCTGCATCTGATTTAAGGCTCAGTTCCTTAACAGCAACAGTAGCACTTCTCCAGATTTGCTTCAATGCATCCATGTGAGATAAAGGAAAACGTAATCCATGAGTCTAAAAAGGAAATCCCCCCCCCCCCAAAAAATCAGGCAAGGGTAGAATTGAGGCCTAATTGAAACAACATGCAGATATTTTACAAAATCTCTCCCACAACACCATATGTGTTTTAACACATAGCTCACCTCTGCTGTACCTGCACTAGAGAGTTGTTCCATCATGGCCTGCACTGATGTGATGCAAGCGCAAACCCCAACAGTGCAGAGCATCCACAGTAGGTATCCTGTTCTGGGAACATGAAGCACGTGCTACCATCTGGATTATCGTGCCCAGTACATAGCTCCCTGATGAAAGGAGCATAGTGGCTCTGGGGGGTGTCACATACATTTACCTCATTCATATTTTTGGGTTGCACCACTGCCTACTTTAAAGACCACGTGTACGTAGCGTGTGATAGCCACAACCTGTGCTCACATAGATGTTGTGGGCCTGAGGGTTTTTCCATTGACCACATCCTCCCTTAGGCTGAGTGCACAGGGAGAGACAGAGCTTCACTTTCATTCTTGTCATTTGTTTCTTACTGTTTTTTCCTCTTTACTCTGTGTAATCCAGCAGTTGCCCCTGCAGCGGAGCTCTCAAGGGATGTATCAGCCATCAGAAGGCATGGGTTGGGGACTCCATACCATGGCGCTACTTGATATATGAGGGGGGGGCGTTGCTGTGACCCTGCTCTACTCTGAGTCCTCACTGCAGCAATGTCAGGTGCATTGTGGGATTTGCGCCAGGCCTTGCCTTGGACCCACACGATGATTAGACTTGCCTAGATGAAGTCTAATCCCAAAGCCAGTGCAGGATACCTGTGTGCCAGGGAAGAAATCGTGAGCATAGACACACAGTTTGCTACAAATGCAGGAGATAGCAGTCAAGCACACCAAATTTCTCTAGTATAAACAGGGCCTGTGTTATTACATTAAAATGCCAATCAAAGTGAGACTATTTGAGGTGGCACAGCAAAATGTAAGTTATACAACCCACGTACAAGAGTTTGAGGGCATATGTAAAGCCTGGTTCCAATTACCAAAGCAAAAAACGAGTACTAGACAAAGAGCCTACAATATCTTTTGCCTCTAAATATTTTGTACAGCATAGCTGGTTTTGAGGAATCCTGCGTTCTCAACTCTTTCAGGTCAAAGCTTTAGTTGGTTCAGATTTATGTTAATCAGACATTCTGACACATCCCAGAGGCACTGACACTCTGCTCAGTAAAATACACATGATCCCAGATGAAGCGAAGGCTAGCCACACTGTTGAAGTCATCAACATTGTCCTGAGCAAGAAAGGGAAGGATCCCTTCAGGCGCAGCGATAAAAGCACCAATCACAGGCTCTCTAAAGGAAGGTATCTTCATGAAGTTTAGATTTAAAAAACAAAACAAAACACACATACTCTGTTGGCACATAACTTAATTATTGCCTGAGTTTTAAAAATCACATAGAATGTGAAGTGCAGGGGTCCGACTGAGCCAACACACTGTCTGGTCTCTACAGAATGTAAGAGGTTATTTGAACAAAAAACAAAACTGACTAGCTCTGTTGCCCAAAGTAAACCCCTTTGAACAGCACTGCCAGAGTCTGCAAACAGACGGAGAGAAACGAAGACCCATGGGTGGAACACTGCTATTTAACTCAGTAAGGTGTTGACTGTGGAACCTAATGGTGAACATTTGAAATGTCACCAGTGTTAAAACAAGTATCAGAGGGGTAGCCGTGTTAGTCCGTATCCACAAAAACAACGAGGAGTTTGGTGGCACCTTAAAGACAAACAGATTTATTTGGGCATATCCACGAAAGCTTATGCCCAAATAAATTTGTTAGTCTTTAAGATGCCACCAGACTCCTCATTGTTTTAGTGTTAAAACAAACAGCAGTGAAATAGCTGGTAGAAACATCCAGCTATTCTGGCTGGTTTTTAGAATTGGGTGCAGTGTGCCCTCTGCCCCTTCCCCTCACGTCGACTAGTCTTGACAGAGAGGGCAGCAGAGCACATAGAAGGGGAGTGAGAAAAGCAATGAGTTTCTGCTAATCCTCCAGCACATCTTGACTAGAGAGCAAGTGAATTAAGCCCTGCAGAACAAATCTACATGAAGCCTAACTTGGGAAACAACAATTTAAACATGAGAAGCTGTAGAGATTCCTTTCCCTTTGTTGCAGGGGTACAGTCCGCTCTGTTATACATTTAAGGCTGTTTATGGGGCACGCTAAGCACTGATGGGCACATCTAACTAAACAGAACAAACAACAAACCTCGGATATCCCTTCTTCACTAGTGTCATCATCCTCATTCCCCATCATGTGCCTCTCTCTCCTGTTCTTTAAAGAGTGATAGACATAAACCATCTCTTTGCGAAGCTCATCCTAAAAGACAGCAGGAGGAAAACCGTTATCACACAAGACAGGGTAAGTTAATTGCTTTGATCACATCTAATTACCTCCTTACTTAAGCAGTGCATTTTAAGACTAACCCAGGAACTCTTACTACCCACCCTAGTCCAGGTGCCACCTGCTTTAGTGGAGACGAGGCTGCAGAATGCTACTCTTGAAGAAGTGACTTTCAGAGACTTCTATATTTCAGCCTACAATGCTGACCAGATGTGTGTGGGGGCAGGCATCTAGTCTCCCCTTGACCATGTGAGGCTGAAAGGACCATGGGTAGATACAGACTCCATAACTAAAGCCATCAATAGGTTAAGACTACAGAATGGAACTTAAGTTATTTACAACATGGACTTTCCTTCAGGGTACAAATCCTGCAGGGCCTTCATAAAAGACTAGATGGCTTGTTAGGATACGTATCTTGTCTACATCACAGGCCCAAAGTGGGCCTAGGCCTGTAGTGATCTGAATTTGTTACTATCTCACAAATTCCAGGCCTTTGGTCAGATTCTGGGGGGCAATTGTCTGCCAATTGCAAGTAGTAGTTCCTGTGACAGAGAGTCAGCTGCCCTCTGACTCCTAAGGGTAAACCCTCCAATCCAAGCACAACTTGCCAAGGCAAGGAAGCTCGTACTACCTGTTGTACCTGTGCTGTAGACAGAAGACTAGTTTCTAAGACTGTCAATCTAGATCCTTTCTCCACTAACCCCCTTCCCCTCCGAAAAAACCTCTGCCAGCAGGCCTTGGTTTACATTGTGTCAAGAGTACTCATCAGAGACCATGATGTTACCATCTCCTCCATGGAACAACTCAGTACCCACAGCCAGCATGGCAGGGCCAAGGATAACAGAGACACAGGGTTACTTACAATCATAATGCAGGCCATGGCTGCCCCACTGAAGTCAACAGAGCTGCACCCCCTTGCACAACGTCTTAAACAAATAATGTGACCTAGCTGTTATATAGTGCTTTTCATAAGTACATCTCAAAGCTCTTTACAAAGGAGGTAAGGACCACTCTCTCCATTTTAGATAGGGGGAAACTGAAGCACAGAGAGGTGACGTGACTTTAAATCTTATTTAATGTCCTATCTTGAAAAGAATGTTTTTCAAAAGCAAATCTCCTTTGCCAGAGAGCAGCAAGAGATATCTGAGTATATGGTACCAGGCTTTTTCTGGATCTAAGGCCATTAGCCAATTCCTGGTGAAAGCTCTGTGTATGGTACACAAAATCCCTGAGTAATTCGACTTAGTAGAACTTCAAAATGAAAACAATACATTGTAGAACAAAATTGCATTACATCACTAAAATCTCATGACAAATCCTAATCAGATGCTGGGCAACTAAACAAACACTCCTACAAATAGTCCAGGACAGCACAACAAAGCAGCAAGCATCTATGGAGGCAGTTTCATTATACTTACAGAATTTTCTTGATCAGGTTCCACTGTAATTATGGCATGATCTTTAAACCGCAATCTGATTTTGCTGTCTAATTTTGGTAATTTTCCACCTAAGAGAAAAACATATGGTCCTTCAGAAAGGAAGGAAACCAATCTTTGCTGAGAATTTTGTTAAGCTTTTTTCTTCCTGTAGCTTAAAGTCTAGGCATGAATAGCTCTACTTTTGACTTCTGCTTATTCTCAGATACAGGGAGGAAAGAGCATTCTTTCAGATTCTGAGGCATTTACACTCAGATTCATCAGATACAAACAGCTACAACAGCAAGTTGGCATATTAGCAACAACCTCCACCAGTTAAAGCAATATGCCCTCAGAACAAATATGTAGTTCTAGCAATCAAGCAAAACATTAAACATTTGCTTCATTCATTTTAAATAGAAAAGTAATCAGTTCAAAATTCAATCATATGTAAACAATCTACTATTATCACTTTGCCCCAATCAGCACTTTTAACACATGGATCTCAAAGCAGTTCAACAACAGACATTAGTTAAGCCTCACAGCATCCCTCCTTTCGGGAAGGTTAGGTATTAGCCCCATTTTACAGAAGGCTAAACTGAAACTGGAGCACAGATAAAATGACCTGCCAGGATTCACACACAGAGTCAGTGGCAGAGCAAGGGGTAGGAAGGACTGGCAGGTACCCTGGCAATCCCTGTGATCTAATCACTTGACAGCACTTGCTGCAAAACTTTGGAAATTTCCTCCAGTGCCAAGTCAGGTGCCATGGTTAGGCAGCTGATATGCTGTCATCAGAGCTCATTACACTAATTATAACCATCTCATTGCTACCTTGTGCTCCCATCTGTCTGCTGCATCCACCTGTTGCCTCTTGCCGTACACGCAAAGACTGCATTTGGTGTGCACACAAAGTGTCTACTGGAATGGGGAGTTGCTCCCATACAGAGGCCTCTAATGCTACCACAATGCAGATAGTCATCATAATCCCCCACCAAGGGAATCAAGAGTAAACTTAAATGCCACCTGGAGCCAAGGGATCAGAGCTGTTCCCCAAGAAAGGCGGTAATCGGTTCATGATGAAATCCTTCTTCATGTTAGAGGATCTCAGTTCTTTGGTGTTTTCCAGCCGGTCTGCAAGACTTCTCAGAAAGCTGCTTAATGTCCTTGTTGAGTCAGCTATATCCACCTGCTGAACACACAGAGACTCTCACACATGAGCCCAAGTTAATTATCAGAGACAATCCTAACTCACTAGAGAAGGGATGGGTCAAAATCCTCAAAGCATTACAGATGCTGGGAACCATGCTACTGTGTGGAGTCTGAAATTGCATGAGGAGAGCTCACATTTGGGGCTGTCAGTATCCCTTTGAACTGTTTTTCCTCCATGAAAAAGTTAAAAAAAAAAATCGATGGCAGAGCATTCTCCGGTCGACCCCGGTACTCCAGCTCCCCAGGAAGAGTAAGGGAAGTCGACTAGAGAGCATCCCCGTCGACACAGCACAGTTAGGATACCGGGGTAAATCAAGTTATTCACATCGCTGGAGTAGCGTAACTTAGGTCAGCCTACCCCGGTAGTGAAAACAAATCTTAGCATCACTAAGAATTCTGCCAGAAGGAAGTGGCACCTGAGAGGGACCTCAAAACAACACCACGACTGAGAGGAAAGCGTCGGAGCTTGGGATATGTAGAGAGGGCAGTTCAACAACCTAGACACGGCTTGTGGGTGGCCTATTCCTTGGGGTTGAAAATGGAGGTGAAGTGCAAACCTCAAAAGGAGGTGGCTTTGGTACTATGTGATGGGGCCAACATGTCAATAGGGCTATCATGGAATCATAGAATATCAGGGAAGGGACGGGACGTCAGGAGGTCATCTAGTCCAACCCCCTGCTCAAAGCAGGACCAATCCCCAGATAGATAGATCCCTAAATGGCCCCCTCAAGGATTGAACTCACAACCCTGGGTTTAGCAGGCCAATGCTCAAACCACTGAGCTATCCCCCCCTCCTCCAGAGAGCTGCATTCTCCTGAACATTTCTTTAACATACAGAAGTTCATGCTACATTTCCCCTCACAATCTCATCTCTTTACCATCAGTAGTTGCCTCGGTATACTTGTCCGTAGAGCCACATCTTCCTTCGCTGTATCAAACACAAGCCCAGGAATCGCATCTAACAAGAAATCTCCCCAAGAACTGCAGGGTGGAGGGAAACAAAAACAACTGAAATGGTGACACTGAAATAAGGCTCAAAGAGACTATCTAAGCTGCTTCTCCTCTTCATAGAGTGGAAGCTATCTATAGCTAACTTGGATAAAGCAAGGTTCTCTTTATTAGCATTGGCCACAGCTTGTTAATGTTGAGTTTAGATTTGCACTTAAAGCAAGGATCCTTAGTTATGTGTGAACAATACAGGGTATCCTTCCCAACTTTACCGCACTTACTCTTTGGGTATGGAGACTTTATGAATAAATCCACAAATCCATTACTGTACGAGTTAAAATTAATTGAAAATTTTAAGAAATTGAGCACAGTGTCAGACCTTTGACTCCAGTGGTCATAACAAAATAATGCAGACTCGCTTTCCAAAAATCACTGAACCATTATGCAGTGGCTACATTTGAAAATTTTGTTTTAGGATTAATGGTAATTTTTTGCCGTTATTTCCCACAGCTGAAAGTTTTTGCTTCAGAGGCTGATGAATAATCATCTTCAGAAAATTCCACAATTCGTTCACAATGGCTGCCATCTCCCACTGCACTCGATGAGAGCCAAACTCTCCTCTCCCCCCGCTTCTCCCCCCGCTGAGCCAGGAGCAGAGCTGAGGCTAGGAGTGGGGGCCAGGAGCAGGGGCCAGCTGCTGAGGCATGGCCGGGAGCAGCGACGTGGCTGGGGGCTGAAGCCAGGCTGGAGCGGAGCTGGGGCTGGGTGGCGCTCCCTCCCCACCCCCTCGTAGGGGCTGGCTGGGGCCCCACCACCGCCCCCCAGATGTTCCTCTGTGCCCACCTTGGGGGCCACACCCCACAGTTTGGGGACCGCTGCTCTAGGCAGTGCTGTAATACAAGTGATACGTGAATAATAATGCCAACACCTCTGATTCAGAAAAGTTTACCATCTTTTTCTCCCTACATGTCCCAACTGCTGCTGTTCATTGGGTGTACGTGAGAAAGGAACCTTTGGCTGATGAAACACCGGGGTAATTAAACACCGGGGCAGCTTCCATCTTAGACCTTCCCCTTCTCTCCTGCCTCTGCTACACTCTAAATAGAGGCGGCTCTGACCGTTGTTTTTAAAAACAATCCATTCCCGCTACCATGAGCTGCATCGTTATTGCATGGTGGCATTGCAGAGCCAAGTTAGAGACCAGGGATGCACCAGGAAATTGAAGCTCCAGCAGCCTAAATAGGACAGTGAAATAATGGGCGTTCCAAGCTGAAGAAAACCCCACAACTAAATTATTAGGACTATCCAAAGATTCCCCTCACATGGCAGGGAGTGACATCATCAGCCACTGAAACACTCTGAGAAAGAGCAGGCACTGGTAAAGTAGATAGTTAACTTTAAAATAGTGATTTTCAGGTAATTTTATAAACACATTAACATGTAATGCAAACACACACATTTTCAAAAGGACCACATTCAATTAATGTGTGTGTATATATGCACATACACACAAATAGGCAGGGCTGATAGTTGCTTGTTACTAAGGTTTCCCAAAATTTCCTGTTATAAGACCCTGTTCTCTATTACTTATCAAACCTCAGCCAAACATTTGGGCTGAAATTTTCCATGTTGGTGTCTGCCTCAGGCTGAATTGTTTTGAACAATTTCAACCAAAACAGTTCAGCTGTTTCCAAGATAAAGAATAGGGAAAAATATATTTTGCCCATGTTAAAAAATTCTGGAGATTGCTTCTCTGAAATGCTCTAGAGACCCCATGCTTTGGAGCAGGGATTTGAAATTCAGCAGGGAGTGGTCTGTGTCGGGGATGTACCTTTTGCCATCCCCATGAAAAATCCACCTACATTTGGCCACAAAACTGTACTTTGTACATGCTCAGTAGAAACTTCTTGGACTTCAGCAGCTAAAATCTACTAAGATTCCATCTTCATAGAGCACACTCCCTCCCCTCACAGCTCCTAGTGAGACCTGGCTACACATGCATCATCCCCATAGAGCAACTGAGCAAGCTTCAGCCCAAGTCTAAGGGGGCAAAGGCAGATTCTTCCTGTATAATTGCTGCTCTGTGATAGAGCCTGGCACCAAAACTGAGAGCAAGGAGACTCTCTCCTGTGCTTTCAGTGGTTCCCCACCTCCAGGCAGTGGGAAGGAAGAAGCAGTGTGATTCAAATGCAGAGGGGACAAGAGGTGGGCCTGGGAATTGAGAAGGAGGAGGAAGAAGAAAAACTGACTGGGAGTTTAGTTTGTGGGGGTGGAAGGGCAGAGACTGGCACTGGCTGGGCACAGACTGAGGCACAGGCACAAGGGGGCAAGTTAAGGTTGCACAAGAATCTCAGTTCTGGCATTTCCTTTTGAGTGCTTAACTTTGCAACCTTAAGTGTTCTTANATTAACATGTAATGCAAACACACACATTTTCAAAAGGACCACATTCAATTAATGTGTGTGTATATATGCACATACACACAAATAGGCAGGGCTGATAGTTGCTTGTTACTAAGGTTTCCCAAAATTTCCTGTTATAAGACCCTGTTCTCTATTACTTATCAAACCTCAGCCAAACATTTGGGCTGAAATTTTCCATGTTGGTGTCTGCCTCAGGCTGAATTGTTTTGAACAATTTCAACCAAAACAGTTCAGCTGTTTCCAAGATAAAGAATAGGGAAAAATATATTTTGCCCATGTTAAAAAATTCTGGAGATTGCTTCTCTGAAATGCTCTAGAGACCCCATGCTTTGGAGCAGGGATTTGAAATTCAGCAGGGAGTGGTCTGTGTCGGGGATGTACCTTTTGCCATCCCCATGAAAAATCCACCTACATTTGGCCACAAAACTGTACTTTGTACATGCTCAGTAGAAACTTCTTGGACTTCAGCAGCTAAAATCTACTAAGATTCCATCTTCATAGAGCACACTCCCTCCCCTCACAGCTCCTAGTGAGACCTGGCTACACATGCATCATCCCCATAGAGCAACTGAGCAAGCTTCAGCCCAAGTCTAAGGGGGCAAAGGCAGATTCTTCCTGTATAATTGCTGCTCTGTGATAGAGCCTGGCACCAAAACTGAGAGCAAGGAGACTCTCTCCTGTGCTTTCAGTGGTTCCCCACCTCCAGGCAGTGGGAAGGAAGAAGCAGTGTGATTCAAATGCAGAGGGGACAAGAGGTGGGCCTGGGAATTGAGAAGGAGGAGGAAGAAGAAAAACTGACTGGGAGTTTAGTTTGTGGGGGTGGAAGGGCAGAGACTGGCACTGGCTGGGCACAGACTGAGGCACAGGCACAAGGGGGCAAGTTAAGGTTGCACAAGAATCTCAGTTCTGGCATTTCCTTTTGAGTGCTTAACTTTGCAACCTTAAGTGTTCTTATAACAGTTAAAAGAACAGGAGTACTTGTGGCACCTTAGAGACTAACAAATTTATTTGAGCATAAGCTTTCGTGGGCTACAGCCCACTTCTTCGGATGCCCACGAAAGCTTATGCTCAAATAAATTTGTTAGTGTCTAAGGTGCCACAAGTACTCCTGTTCTTTTTGCTGATACAGACTAACACGGCTGCTACTCTGAAACTTATAACAGTTGTTTGTGTGTAATATATGTTTAGCGTGCAACACCACTACAGCTGGCGATGTATTTAGAAATCTGTATATCCACTTCTTGGGTATACATATTACTTGATGAATGCAGACACCCAGCCATATTAAACTGCCTACATAATCAAACCCCCATCCTGCTGTTCCTCTGTGAAGTCAGTGGAACACAAGCTAAGACTGCAAGTAAACATCACATTCATTCCATTGCCCTCAGTCACTCAGCCAAGGAAAACAACGCTTACAGGAGACACTGATCACGACGCCAAGGAAGAGCACAAAAGACGACTATGATGATTGTTGCATTTTAAGAGCTCTTGGAAATTTTCCCCAAAACAAACAGCACGTACCACACGTCCCTGATATTTACAGTCAGTCTCATCACTGCGCTTTACCCCCAGGCATGAGAAATACAAAGTAGCAGCTCTCCCTAAGATTGCTGCCCATGCTGCCTGGGATTCTGGAGAGAATGTGAAGGAAGCTTCTATCTTGTTACCAATAGCCTGACGAGCATGGATAAATATTAGGGCATACTTTTCCTGTTAAAGGAACAGCACTCTTCTAGCCTCTTGCTCATTCTCAGAACACTCTAGGGAACATGCTCCTCGATGACACTGCTTCTCAAGTAACTCAGGGAACTGGCATTGCCTTACGCCATAGCGGATGGATGATGTTCACTCCACACTAGCCTCTCAGGCCTTGAGCAATTATGTGACGGGGATCTGATGCAATCCAGTGTAAATCCTCCTCTTTCAATACTATTTGACAGATATTATAATAGTTGTAAGGACTGACTTGAGCAATTCCTCTTCTGATCATAAAAACTGATCACTGCAAGTGGATCCATAAAGCAGTGAACTTACTCAGCAAAATCTGCACCATGACAAGACAGCATGAGTTCTGCTAGGCCAAAGCAGGTCGGGAAGTATGGTTCTAATGCTGCCTCTCCATAATACGAGCAGCAAACGCACTGTAAAGTAACTTTTGATTACCAAAACTGAATCCCACTGTAAATCAGTAAAGACTCACCTACTGCATGGGAGAGACATGTCCTCTGCTCAAAGCCATTTCATCTTAACCTTTAGAACATGAACCAGGTGGAGAAAATCTGAAAGCTGGTCATTTTACAGGGTCACCAGTGCCTCAAGTAGGAAGTGCTACTCCAGGGTTCAGCAGGTTTTCCAGCAGCTATGAAACGTGGTATATTAGGTATGTGTTGCTTTGGAATATGGGCAGGATGAGACACCCCCTACTGCTAGAAATCCTTCCCACATCTGATTCCTCACCCAGACCATTGAATCAGAGGCCAGCAGTGGAGAAACAGGTTAGGTGGGAGCAGCGATCCCCCAGTGGGAAAAGGCACCAGCAGGGGAAGGTGTAGGAAACAATGTTGAGGTGGAAGTTGATCTCTGGGGAAAGGCTGAAAGGGGTAGATGAAAAGCATGAGGATATTTTTATAAAGGGATGGTTTTCAGCTACAAAAAAGAGGGGAGGGATAGCTCAGTGGTTTGAGCATTGGCCTGCTAAACCCAGGGTTGTGAGTTCAATCCTTGAGGGGGCCATTTAGGGATCTGGGGCAAAAAATTGTCAGTGATGGTACTTGGTCCTGCTCTGAAGGCAGGGGACTGGAATTGATGACCTTTCAAGGTCCCTTCCAGTTCTATGAGATAGGTATATCTCCATATAAAAATAATAAAGTTTGGGTGCCTGGTGGAGGCGGCATAGGAGAGAAAAACTAACAACTCATCCTTGATGTGCTTAATAGTCTCTGGGTTAAGAGATGTGCAATAACCTCTCCAGTTGGTGAGAGACTGTATAAAATGCAACACTGAATTTGTACTTGTCACCTTATCTTCCACCTAAACTCCCCAGCTAGTAAGTAAGTAATTAAAAATGATTCTGTTAAAAGCAGCCTACTTGCTATGTTTTTATGCAGCAATTAACTAATGATTTGCTTTCCCAGACCTTTATTACTCCTACATGAATACTGGCTTAGATTTCATTACAGTGTTACACTTCTATGGTATCATTCATCAGAAGATTTCATAGCACCTTACAAACAAATAAATTTCACAAAAGCCCTGCAAAGGCAGGTAAAGTATTATCCACATATTACTGATGGGGAAACTGAGGCACAAAGGCTAGGGTATTTGCCCATGGTCACACAGCAAGTTCAGTGGCTGAACAGGGAACAGAACCCAAGAGCCCCAACTACAAGGCCTTTGCTCTAGCCAACAGATAGCACCACTTCTCTGAAACACACATATTTTAGGTCACCGTTAGCATTTATCCAAACTGTGTCCAAGGAAGGTACCAAGGAATGGTAAAGAATAATTACTTGTTTTGGTAGGTGCTGATGGTCACGTGAGTAGAATACGATCCCCCCGGAGGAGTGTCAGCTTGGTGGATAGTTCCTCTTGGAAAATATAACAAATCTCCTGGCTAAAAGAAAATAGAAGGAAAAAATTAAGTAATTGAGTCTATTGGTAACTACCTTTCTGCAATGTTAGCAAAATAAAGAAATTACTCCCTAGATAGCAATGCTGACAGTTGAATATAAAATCATGCAATACAATAGAGCCTCCTTTACATGCCACATAGATGAGCTATGAAAGGGGACCTCTTAAGGAAGAATTTAGTTCAGCTCTCAGGCTCTCCAGCCTTATTATTTGTGAAGTCAAAGCAAATTAAAATTTACTAATATGCACATTAAACTAGGTACACACAAAATGAAGAAGTGACTGAGACCGGCCCATTGCCAAAGTGAGCCAGTGGAAGAGCGACAAGCTATCTGGATCCAACCTCGAAAGGGAAAAAAACTAGAGTTGCCTAGGAAAGCTAATAAAACCCATCTATGCTAGGTACTAATGTATTTTTAAACACAGTTTAAGCAGTTCTAGTAACAGGTCTTAAACAAAATGACCACCCGTCCTTCCTCCCCCCGCCCCTCCCCATCCTCCTGTCTTAACAATCCTTGTGAGAAAGGGCTCTTTAAAAGTGATGCAATTTAGCGGAATGGAGATAACAGAAAATAAAGACGAGGGAGCAGAGAACAGACAGAACAGACAGACAAAGGACCACCACCATGAAGAAAAAATTTGCACCACTAAAAGAAACTCATCACAGAAAAATATTTCAGGCCCAGCACAGCTCTGCAAGAATATGCCACCACCAAACCACACGCTTCAGTTCCCAAGACCAAATGTTACGTAAACACTGCCAAGGATTTGGTTAACTTTAAAATCAATTTCAGGAGTAATTAGATATGTGACTGCTACTGCAAATAAAGCTAAATTTACAGCTTCTCCCATTAAATTCTGAATACCTGGACAACATATTCCAAGAGAGAGTCATAAAGTAACTATGGTAAAACACAAAATAAATTTTAATCTTAAATTTCATTTAATTGGCAGGCTCAAACCACTCTTTAGGGGTATTAGTGGGCTAAAAAAAAAAAAAAAAAAAAAAAGATTTTAAGTGAATACTCTTCAACTGGCTTCTTCAAGTAGGTGAATTAAAGGTCTCCTCCAATTACAGAATTTCACAGGATTTAGCAAGATCCCTTATATTTGTCCATTTATAAAGAGCTGTGGTTTGTCATAGGTAAACCACATGTGATTCACTTACCTTTTAACAAACTTCCCTCTGCTGTTAATAAATTGTCTTGTTTATCTATCACAACTAGAAAGGATCCACTTGTGGAGTTAACAACTTATGTTCCAGCTCACCTAGAGAGGAACACCTCCTACATGGAGTGCATCTAACTCTCCGGAAGGGGTTAGCCCCGTTGGCAGCTCCCTACAGGAGAGTTACAACAGAAGAGATTGTACACCTCTACCCCGATATAACGCTGTCCTCGGGAGCCAAAAAATCTTACCGCGTTATAGGTGAAACTGTGTTATATCAAACTTGCTTTGATCCGCCGGAGCGCGCAGCGCAGCCCCGCCCCCCGGAGCGCTGCTTTACCGCGTTATATCCGAATTCGTGTTATATCGGGTCGAGTTATATCGGGGTAGAGGTGTAATCGAATGCTAACTTTGGTTTATTACTTCTTTACAGAATGATTCGTTATTAATAACTTTGAACTATCTTGCTTTTCTAAATCATGGGTTTCCTGAGGCATGGGAAGAAACCTTATATGACAAATTGTGGGGGTCATATCCATGACCTTACATTACGAGGAACAATGGCTAATCGTTTGTCCTACCTGATCTACCTTTCTCTAGACCAGGGGTCGGCAACCTTTCAGGAGTGGTGTGCCGAGTCTCCATTTATTCACTCTGATTTAAGGTTTCGCGTGCCAGTCATACACTTTAACGTTTTTAGAAGGTCTCTTTCTATAAGTCTACATACAACAATAGTTTAGTTATCTATTATAAAGTAAATAAGATTTTTAAAATGTTTAAGAATTTTCATTTAAAATTAAATTAAAATGCAGAGCCCCCCGGACCGGTGACCAGGACCCGGGCAGCGTGAGTGCCACTGAAAATCAGCTCGCGTGCCGCCTTCGGCACGAGTGCCATAGGTTGCCTACCCCTGCTCTAGACTATCATTTTGGTGATTAGGGAATAAAGTTACTAGGTGCTCAACAATACACAAAAGGGGAACAGATCTGTTGGGTAGAAAGAAGTCAGTTTACAGAGTCACTTGTCAGAGCTGACCTACACTTTAAGGGCCAAATTCTGCTTGCCTTATTCACTTGATAGACCGACTGACTTCAACAGACTACTCAAATGAGTAAGGCAAAGCAGGATTTGGGCCCAAGTCTTTAAGGGAAAACTGGTTCATACAGAAGTGCATTATCAACATTAAGTTGCTATAAATTAAGGACTGTGAAATAATTAGTTCCATGGGTTCTCAGCGTAGGGGGTCACAACTCTCAGGGGAGTTGCAAACACATGCCAAAGGGTTATGGCCGCAGCTGCCTTTCCCTTCTTGCTAAAGGGAGGCGGGATCCCAACTAGATAGATGGGGAAGGGCTCCCCAGTATGAAAAGGTGGATAATTTAACTGAATTAGCTACTGGTTAACTCCCATGGAGCTGAGCTCGGTGTTGGATACAGGTAGCAAACCAGTCCTTACAGTTCCCTGATGAAGACAACCAAGTTCCACGAATACAGGCTGCAACTGGAAATTTAAACAAACTGGCACCAAAATGTCACCAGACGTCCACTATTGTTCCTGGAAACAATGACTAGGGACTCTGGCATGGTGTAACCTCTCACTGGTCCACACTCTGGACTGTCTGTAAAGGACAGGTAGGAATGCAAAGGAAGAATCTTATTTAGTTAGGGTCTTAATCTTTAGGCGAGAATGACAGAGGTCTGTGTATGCCTGTTAGAGACATTTCACAAGGCAACAGAAACACATTTCAGACCATCAAGAAAGAAAAAGAACATAGGAAATGAAAGGTACCAACCATCCAACCAGGACACTGGGTATGCAAATATGGAGTGTTGTTTAATGCATTCGTTGGGCCAAATACTGATGCCCTGACTCGAGTAGCACATGAGCTCCATGAGTAATCACATTGAAGTCATTGGACTATTTGTGGAGTAAAGTACTCTTTAATGAGATTAAGGGTACTAGAGTCTGGCCCACAATATGCAACAAATGAGAGTGAAAAGCAACTATATTCATTGGACTCCGGATCAAATCTTACAACCCTTCAGACTTCTATTAAAGTCAATAGAATTTCTCCATTATAATACTCACAACCTACTTACATCCAAGCCAGGTTTTGACGGAACAAGGAGTAATGGTCTCAAGTTGAAGTGTGGGAGGTTAAGGTTGGATATTAGGAAAAACTTTTTCACTAGGAGGGTGGTGAAGCACTGGAATGGGTTACCTAGGGAGGTCGTAGAATCTCCTTCCTTAGAGGTTTTTAAGGTCAGGCTTGACAAAGCCCTGGCTGGGATGATTTAGTTGGTGATTGGTCCTGCTTTGATCAGGGGATTGGACTAGATGATCTCCTGAGGTCCCTTCCAACCCTGATATTCTATGATTCTATCTATGACTTGAATCTACAATGCCATACAGTTGGGAAAGTGCATGAGAAACTCATGTTAATATGCTGAGAGCTTGCAGGATTGGGCCTTATGACTGACACAAAAGGTAGAGAAGCTCATCATAGAATCATAGAAATGTATGGGTGCAAGGGACCTTGGGAGGCCACCTAGTCCAACCCCCTGGGCTGAGGCAGGACCAAGTAAACCTAGGTAATCCCTGATCGGTGTTTGTCCAACCTGTTCTTAAAAACCTTGTGATGGGGATTCCACAACCTCTCTTGGAAGCCTATTTCAGTGCTTAAGTATCCTTAGAGTTAGAAAGTTTCTCTGAATAACTAACCTAAATCTCCCTTGCTGCAGATTAAGCCCATTACTTCTTGTTCTGCCTTCAGCAGACATGGAGAATGTTTGCAGTGTTGTTGTAGCTGTGTTGGTCCCAGGATAGTAGAGAGACAAGATGGATGAGGTAATATCTTTTATTGGACCAACCTCTGCTGGCGAAAGACACAAGTTTTTGAGCTTTTACAGAGCTCTTCTTCAGGCTGAGAGCTTCTCTCTTTCACCAACACAAGTTGGTCCAATAAAAGATACTCTCTCACCCACATTCTCTCTCTCTCTCTGGAGAATAAGTGATCACTGTACTCTTTATAACAGCCCTTAGTGTATTTGAAGACTGTTACCAGATCCCCCTTCAGTCTGGTTTTCTCAAGGTTAAACATACAGGGTTTTTTTAACCTTTCCTCATAAGTGTTTTCTAAACCTCTTATTTTTGTTACTCTCCTCTGGACTCTCTTCAGTTTGTCCACATCTTTCTTAAAGTGTCCAGTTTGGGGCGCCACACAAATACTCCAGCTGCAGTCTCACCAGTGCCAACTAGAGCGCAACAATTATCTCCCATGTCTTACATATGACACTCCTGTTAATACACCCCAGAACTATATCAACCTTTTTTGCAACTGCATCACATTGACGACTCATATTCAATTTGTGATCCACTGTAGCCCCCAGATCCTTTTCTGCAATACTACCACCTTGCAGGCCATTCCCCATTTTGTAGTTGTACATTTGATTTTTCCTTCTTAAGTGTAGTACTTTGTACTTGTCGTTACTGAATTTCATCTTGTTGATTTCAGACCAATTCTCCAATTTGCCTATAGGATACCTGACTGCCCTATATGCCAGACTGTTTCCAGTGCTCTGAATGTCATTTTTATAAACACATTCAGGGCATTCTTCTTAAACAATGTATCAGCAAATAAAGTTATTACACTATATATTTCACAGCTAAAGCCAAGAAAGCCATGTGCAGCAAATACCAGTACCTTTAATATGAATTCATGTGTTGGATTCCCAATCCGATCCTCTGATTCAACATTATACTCTCGAGCTAAATGCACAGTAGGTTTGTAGAGACGCCAGTGTTTCTCTCCTTCCAGCTGAAGGATAAACACCTGCAAAGGGCCACAAGACAATATGTATCAAAAAGCCTTGTTGCGCCTCAAACCTCCAGCTGCTCAAATTTTGAACTCTGAAAATACCCAGGGGACCAAGTGAGAGAGATAGGTAGCAAAGACAAAAAAAGTCAAAGTGATGGCCTTACTGGTGACACCCAGAGCTATATAAAGTTCAAAAATAGTTCTCTGCCAGTCACGTAAGAACACAGAGCATGTGAAATACCTAGTCGCATAACAGTTCTAAATGGGACACTGAATTCTATCAGAAGGCTTTGCAGACAGATGACAGGTACATTCTGTACGTTGCTAGGTAGCTGAAGAGTATGTTTGTGTGTAGCTAAAATTCCTTTAACAAACAAAACTGCTAGATGCATTTATCTGAAGTGAAATTAAAAATAAAATAAAAAACCTCTAATTCATGATGAGACATTTATGCCTTTTATTTGTAATATTTCCAAAACCAACTAGAAAATATTTGCTTTATTTTTAAAACATGACAGCTAAAAGAAGAGAGAGTCGGGCAGCATAAGTCCCCAACTTCAGGTTTTGGTATTTTAATAAGTTTTATAAAATGTAATAAATGTTTTTGTTATTTTTAAAAGTTAAATGAAGACACGTCTAGATTTAAGTCTTCCCTGGCAGCATTTACAAACTAGTCATTGTAGTGTTGTGCTACTAAACAAGTACCAGAGTGTGACCAGTCTATTTCTATTGTACAAGCTGAAGAAATTGCAAAGAAAAGAAGATTTCCAAGTTTTTAGTTTTAATAATTGGAGGGTCTGACCTCAAAAAATGATAGGCACCTACAACTCCCCCTGAAGTCAGCAGGCTCTCTCAGGATCAGGCCCTTGATGTGTTATTGGTAACAATGGTAGGTTTGGAAGTTAACTGATTTTTTTGACCTGACTGTCACTTTTTAAAATCACCACCACCACCGCTGCTGTAACACTTCTACACTGAAAGATAAAGGCTGCTGGGAAGCTTGTCAGCATCAACTGAAAATCCCACACAACAGTTCTGGAAAGCACATTTAACAGGATATTACCATCAAATTACTCAATACCTTTTCTTTAAAAATGAAAGAATCCTTGTAGGTTACTTTGATCAAATCTCCACCTGGAGAGTGCATAAACCTGTCCCCATTTAAGTGGGGACATTTAATGACTTCCATAAAGTGAACATACCCTTGAAAAAAGTGAACACCCTTGAAAAAGCTGCTTGTAACTTTACAGATTGCAAGCTTGTTCTCTCACCTCAACATCATCGTAGTGGGGAGGCAGACCCTGGGACCCTGGAGGAGTAATGTAAACATTGGAGCCAACCAAAGAGCCAAAGTAGCATTCCAGCTTCTCCTGGATCCTCCACAACTCATCCTTTAAAGAAAGCAAATGAAATGATCACAAATAAATGTCACTGATAAAAGCAAGTGTGGTGTTTGTTTTTTTAAATTAATGTTTGATGTATTGCTCTAACTATGGTATCAGTCCACACAGATTTCAGACACAGAGGAACTTAAGTGATAGGAGAAACTGTAAAGGCAGTTTGCCAAACAACACAAGTTTGGAGTCCTACTAGAGAGGGATGCCAGTTGCCTCACTGGAACATGTCCATGCTGAATGCTGTGGGGAACAGCAGACAAAATCAGCTGTGAAGGTAACTAGCAAGCCAGCTGCCAATCTGGAGGTGATACAGGTCTGTCTCATCTTAGGCTGGGGTTACGTTCCGTGGTCAGCGCCTAAAGCAAAAACCGCATATAGTCAAAATTACATTGAGTGTAATGGCGGGCAGAATCGCCCGCACTACAGAAACAGGATTTAAATTGTTATTTTTCTCATTTTTTTTGTTTTTTGTTTTGTTTTTTTCTTGTTTTTGCCGACCGCGTAAAGCTGAAATCGCACATGTTAAATGCGCCTAAGATGCGCCAGACCTGTATGCTGCCCTGACTGCTATGGAGAATAGGTAGAAGGTGTCAAAATAATAAAGAAGGGAAGGTAGAGGTACCTTCCCTTCTTTATTATTTCTACATTTCTACAGATTCTAAAAACAATGGGGTTAAGGGGAGGGAAAAAGAAGCCAGAGTCAGTCAATCTGTGAATAATATCTTAATGCAATCAATAGTGTCTCTATTATACAGCGTAGGATCATACAGAGAGAGTAAAAGGTCCCAGCCCTGTTACTAAAGATACCAAATACAACACAATCAAATCACATTTACAAAACAACGTACGTTCTTCCATTATTCACTCCGTACTAATGACACTGGGCTAGAATCTCTGACCATTTCCCCCCCCCCAAGCTACTCCAGCCTTTCCTAGCATCGACATCTGGATCTTTAGTGGCATGCCCCCAAATATAATTTAACGATATTTGGGATTAGAACTTCTAGTGTCTATTCTTCAGTGTTATGGAATTACCCTCTTATTTAAGCCCCAAAAATGTATTTTAGCTTTTAAATCAGACTTGCAGAGACACATGTTGGAAGATACTTTTAAATATGTCCGAAATGTAAAAGAACTGTGTTACTCTGTGAAATACTCATTATTATACTGCCACTGCCAAAACCTGTTGGTTTACAGTTAAAGATTCTTTCATGTCAAACCACTGTGTGTGCGCGACGCACACTTTCCTCCAAATCCTTTATAAACAAGGAAAGACTCAAGCCAGCCTTATCTCCCTAAACACACACAGACACACACGCTTACCCAGTTATCCTAAATATAACCCACACTAGGAGAATGTGGGTCCTTGTGGCTGGTTCATAGGACAGGTTTGAGTCTTTTACAGTTTCCAGCTCGAGCCTGTCAAACTTTTCTGCATTTTGATTGTTCAACCACAAAAAAGAATGTTTTGTGAAAGTTTTCACACAATAAATTAATCCCATTTTTCAACCAGTTTTAAAGCAGGTCAAGATGTTTCGAAATAGCAACAAAAATATTTTTCATTAAAAAAAATTCATTTTCCCCCCAACCACCTCTTCTTGCAGTTAGGGGATTTTTAACCCATGATTACAGCCAATAGGACGTGGGCCACTAAATGCCTTAGGTGTTTGTGAAAATTTTACCCAAGCCTTTTAGTTCAACTAATAAAATCTCATGCTTTTAGCACTGATGGTCTAAGTTTAAAACCCTAATGATTAACCCTGGGGGGGGAGCTGTTACACTGCACTACACCTCCACTAAAACACCCCTTCCGTTTGGGGGGGAAAAAGACATACAATGCACACATGAAATTTCTCTAACTCATATCGTAAAGCCAAATCTTAATGTCAACCACACAACATGCCAATAAACAGTCCAAACATGGCATGTCTCAACAGTGCTGAGTTTAGTTATGGTTTGGCATTACAGTTATCCAAACTGTGCTTTTATTATTGCCTTGTATGTTCTCAAAGCAGGTTCCTTCCATGACTGCTCTAGTTCCTTTTAAACCCTTCTTATTAATTGCATGAATGAGTTCTAAAATACGCTGCCATCACCCACATCTGACACACATGACATGCTTAAGGAATTACACTCATATCTGGGTCCAGAATCAATAAATAGCCTGAAACAGAAGATGCCTGCCGGCTACTCTTAAAAAAGGAGGCAAAGGTGTGCTATCAATTAATGTGCATTCAACTAACGCTCTAGACTGCAGTATCCACTCCATCTTCAAATGCCAAATATGACACTGCGCCCCAAGACTACAGTGAAATCAAAAATAGCCTAAGGAAGATATTTGGGGCACAATTTTAACAGGTATACCTCCCAAGAGGCTAATACAAAATTAAACTGTATGTTGGCATAATAGTGCCTAATACCCAGCCCAGAGAATTGACATTTCATCCCTTTGTAGACTGTAAGTGGAACCATCCTCTCCTTCCCAGGGTTACTGATTAAATCAGTGCACAATGAACGCTAAGAAGTAATTAAAAGACAAGTAAAAGAGAGAGCAGAGTGAGCAGTTGCTAAAATGGACAGCATGCTACTAACTATGCTGTAATTCAATACTAGTGTGTTTTGTTTGTAAGAAGGTGGAGTGTTTTGGAAATATTTCACATCTTGCCTTGCCTCAAAAGAACCCATATTAAAACCTGCACTTGCACACAGAAACTATAACAAGAAGGAGTGAGTGGTGAACTTTAAGAAGAAAATAAAGATGGGTAATAATTAAGTTTGTGTGTTTATCTTTCCCTAAATTATAATGATGGTAACAAAACAAGCTTTTAAGGAGGAGTTCTAATCTTCTTTCACCGTGGATCAGCTTTTAGATGTGCCTCTTGCGACAGCATGGAAGGATGGTGCATAGAGCAAAGTATAACACAGTGTTTTAATTCGGATAGTTCATTTATAAAGTAGTTGGTGTTGACAACCTGCTGGCCAGCAGCTTAAACCAATTTCCTGTTGATTTCATTAAGATACATTGTGATACACTTCAGTAGACTGTGCATCCAGCATGACTGAGGCAAATAAGACAGCAACTAGGTAATACGCAGCATTTATATTTTACAAAAACACATAATAAGCAGGACATGAGCCACAATCTATGGGCAACAGTAGATCTAACCTTAAATCTCTGAGGCTGGTGAAACTGTATCGTTGCTTTTTTCTGATCAAAGTCTCTCTTCAGCTGCATATAGTTCACTTTGCCATCTTTATTTAAAACCTTCTTTTTTCCATTCACGCATCTGCAGATATTAACATCGCTTCCATAGTATAAACCCTGGCTGGACAGCTCCTTCAAATCCATTAACTGGAAGAGAGACTGGTAGTAAGCAGCCACTGAGGGGTCATCTCTCTGAATAAGCAGTGGCTTTTGTTCCCAGTACTCCTTGAAGAACTTCTCTTGTTCGATGGGAAAGATCAAACTTTCAAAGACACTGTCTGGGCTGTCATAGTTCATAGGTGAAGAAGGGCAAGATGCTTCCACCTTTGCTCGTTTACATGGTACATGTACTTTCCTTCCTGTTTTGGTTTGTTTCCCTCCTTTCTTGGACATGTTCCTGTTTAAGTTAATAAAGAAAGTAAGGCCACTGGAAACAATACAGTAAATCAGCTAAAGGGGTTACATGCCCAGATCAGCCCCTCTCGCTTTAATACATGAGAACCTGAAGCAGGGGAACTGCATGAAGAGCTCCTTTCAGATTCTCCCCCTCTCCTCCAAATCATTCCATAAGGACAAGGGAGAACATTCACATGCACCATGCACCTCAGTTCCTCTCTCGAACAGTTAGCGATTCCGAGACCTCTGCAGATAGCTGTTGCTCACTTAGGCCCCAATCTTGCAACTGGCTTCACATTTTTGGGGGAACTGGAGGGTTGATTTATGATTGTTGGCTGTCTCAGGTTGGCAATACTAGCTCATTTATTTCTGATTACTGCCTTAAATCTCACAGTTTTGCCCTTCTGAAGAACGGTTGCTGCTTCTAATTTTTGTCAGCAGCACTGAAGTCACGGACTGATCTTGGCAAGATGGCCAACACCTCCCATTGCTTCCAGTGGGGGTGGGGGAAATTAAGCCAGCCTGACCTCAGGGAGGATGGTGGCCTCTTAGCCACCATTGGAGGACCAGAACATGGAGGTGCGGGAATGACACTGTAGGGGCAGTAGGGAAGATGAATGTGTTAGAAAACATGACAGGAAACTATGAAGAATCGGGGGTTCAGGAAAAGGCAGGGAGGATAAGGCACACGCTGAGAAGGGTGCAGTACAATGTGATGGATAGGAGACTGTCAAGGAAAAGGGAAGGAAATAAGAAGGACAAGTGAGTGTAGGGAGTAGAAGACTGCAAGGGAACATGGAAGAAGATGTGAACGGGGTTACTGGCTGTCCTGTTTAGTTAGGGTGGGATAGAACAGGAGCACCCCAGGAGATAGAGTGTAAGCAGAGTAGCAAACTGGAAGGCACTATATAATCATACCAGTTTCAATTATTTTGGTAATTTATTTCAAAATACCTGTCAGCAAGTATGTCTGTAACAATACAGATACACAAAAAATTCCCCCATGAGTAGAGAGTTAAAGAAACCCGTACAACAATCCAGTTCCTGTTTCTCGCCTCTCCCCCACAGAGCCCAGCCAGGGGGCCAAACACTCACATCCCCTTCCCCACCAGAGCCCAGTCATGAGGCCTTCCCCAGCTCAGACACTTTCACCACCTCAGCTCCAGAGGCCAGCTCAGAGCCCCTCCGGCCCAAATTCACAGTCCTTCCCACCAGAGCCCGCCCACCCACCCACAACTACCCCCAGCCCAGACACTCACACCCCTCTCCCCACCAGAGCACAGCCATGGGACCCTACCTGGCCCAGACAGGTAACACCCCCTTCCCTCCCAGCCCAGACACTCACATCCCCTTCCCCCCCACTCCCAGCCCAGACACTCATTCCCCCCACAGAGCCCAGCCACAGCCCTCTCTACCCCAGACTCACATCCCCAACCACTTAAAGGCCAGCTGTCCAGTGACCTGTCCTCTTCATTATTTATCACTCCCCCAACTTTGTGTCATCTGCAAAGTTTATCAGTGATGATTTTTTATTTTCTGCCAGGTCATTGATAAAAAAGTTAAACTGCATAGGGCCAAGAACCAATACTTGCAGGAACCCACTAGAAACACACCCGCTCAGTGACAATTCCCCATTTACAACTGCATTTTAAGACCTATCTATCTAATGTGTATCATTAATTTCATATTCTAGTTTTTTTAATCAAAATGTCAGGTGGAACCCACTCTCCGGATTTGGAACCCCTGGCCTCCTGAAAATACTGGATCAAATCCCAGCAGGGTCACCTTCAGCCTTGTAAGGTAGATAAACAGCATCCCATGCACGAATGTGGAGTTTCAGATGAAACTTAACAAATAGATATGGGGTCCCCAACGCGGTGCCTGCGGGTGCCATGGCGCCCGCCGGGGCATCCATGTGCACTCACGTACTGGCCGCCGGACAAGCAGCTGCCGAGAAGCAGCAACGTCAAGAAGCGCTACTGCCGAAATTTCTGCGGCGACGCCTCTTGATGACGCTGCTTCATGGCGGCATTTCGGCAGCTGCTTGTCCGGCGGCCACGGTCCTTGGCGGCTAGTCGTCCGCCGCCCGCCCCACGGAAAAGGTTGGGGACCACTGAAATAGATGTTCTGAAACGTCCCCACACTGTTGTACTGTGTGCCAGTTAGCTGCTGCCTTCTGCCACAGAGGAGCTTGCATTTTAATAGTACTGCATGTATGAAGTATATTAGTACCGTATTCCAGGACCTTTAAGGGATGAAAGTGGCTATCAATATAAGATATTATGCAGTCTACGTATAGCTTGGTTGTTAAACAGTGCATGAAGCCTCTACTCCACCCCAACCACTTTAATAGGGAGGATTCTTCATCCTTTACGCCTCTCTTCTCTATCTCATGGACATTAAACTGAGCATTTTAATAGTTACTGCCTAGGCTTGGAAAGATCAGATTTTTATCAGTAAACATAGCTAAAATCGATTTCCCTGCACACACACAAACCAGCAACAAATTTCCATCCATTACAGAAATTTACAGATGGGCAGAATTTACAGAAAAATGCTGCTTGAAAACGTATCTGAGTTTGATTGAGTTTACTTCATTTCCACACAGGAAGTTGACAGTGTGTGTGGTAGCAATTATAAAGGTTTAACTTTTTGAATCCCAACGTCTGGGGTCATTAAACAATTACTGTCAGACCCCTCCCCCCAATTTCCAACAATGTGAAAACTTAACTTGATACAAATGTTTTAAAAATGCTGAAGGCTCATAATTTTGCATAACGGTGAAACACTAAATCAGGGGAAAATGCTTTAAAACAAACATCGATATTATCCTTCAACATTAACAATAAAAACCGCATCCTGCCAAGCCCACTTGTGCCACAGGCGCCCCTCCACCCACCACACCAAGCTGCACCAGGGCGAGGAGGAAGGGGGGGGGGGGCACACAGAGGAACAAGGGCTTTGAAACCCCTCTGAACCCGCCCAGACCCCCGCCCAGCGCGGCCTGCCAGGGAATGGGGGGCAGGGCCAGCAAGGGGGAGCAGAGACACAAGCGCTTGTCCAAGGGCTGCAGCCCGGGCGGGTTTGCAGGAGCGCGGCAGTGGTGGGCGCTACAACCCCCCGGAGCTGCGGGACGGGGGCGGCGCTGGGCGGGCAGCCAGAGCGAGAGGCCGGCCCGGGCCCCTCCAGCCTCCTTCTCCCGCCGGCGGCTGCAGCTCTGGCCCGGGCTGCTCGCCACGTGGCTGCCGGAGGCAGCGGAGCCGCCAGCGCACTTACCAGCCCGGCTGCAGGGGAGCGCTCCGGGGCGTGGGGACGGACCGTCACGGGGCGCGGGCGGAAAGGGCGGGCAGGAGGAGATTGATCCGCGCGGCTCGTCCTCCGCAGCGGTGCCTGGGCCGTCACGGGGCCTCGGCGGCTCCTCCCCTGCCGCTGCTGGGGCTCGACTGAGCCGCTGCGAAGGGTCGGAGAAAAACTCAGGCAGGAGGCAGATTTGTGCAGGTCGCGGCCCCCCAAGGAGGTGGCCGCGGCAGCTGGGTTATTATTCCAGCTCTCCCCGGCTTGATTTAAAATACACCCACATGTTTTGCTAATCTCCCCTGGCAAAGGGGAGGACACGCAAGGAGGAGCCGTGCGTTTTGTTTTACAAGCCCTCTCCTGTGTGTACGTGTGGAGGGGTTGAGGTAAGATAAAAGTTTGGGTGGCCTGAATTTGCTGTCGCGCACATTATGTGAGCCCCACCTCTTCAAAAATCATGTCAGGGCCCCCACGATCACGGAGTTTTGAAAAACAATAATTGTGATCTCTTTATTTGCCCCCCTAGGCGTCGAGGCGTTTTACAGTTCACATGATTAATCGGTTCTGCAGACATGAGGGCTATACACTGCCTCTCTTTTTTTAAGCTAAGATTGTCACATGATCACATCCTTCCCGGAACTGGAGTTTTGAGAAAACCACCACCCATCACAAACATTCTCAGTAAAATCAGGATCACCGACAACACAGCAAGCAGTAAAGCCAACAGTGAGTTATGCAAGTCAGCCCAAGGATAATTGTGGTCTTAAGCCTGCAACTGCAAACACTTGTGTGCTTAACTTCAATGCATGCACGTATTACACTTTCTCTCCAATGGGACAACTCTTGAGCGTCAAGCAAAGCATGTGCATAAATATTTGCAGGATTTGGGGCCAAAAACTTTACAGCACAGCTTTATTTATTCTGTATATGTTACAGATGAACTATTCCAGCACTGTTTTAGAGGGTTTTTAAAATGTTTCAGAACCATGCTTTGTATCCCTCCTCCTGTTAAGACTTAGGCCCCATGCTGAAAGCTGTTTTGTACAGACATGTACTCAAGTGCTTTGCTGAATATAGATGGATTTAAGCATAGGCTTAAACATAAGAATGTGCTTAAATACTTGCTGAATTGAGGCCTTAGTTACTATGAGTCCATTTGAACAAGAGAGAAAGAGAGAAATAAACAAATTTCTGAATGTCTACAACTAAACAAAACAGCTTTTCTATATAGAATGTCAGGATTTTACAGACTAATTTCTCATGCCATTCCCTGGCTAGCAGGGAGTCTGGGTCACACTGGAAAGGGGAGGAAATTTCCCATTCTGAATGTAACAAAACTCCCATCCCTGAGCCCTGCCGGCTGTAAAACCAAGGCATTCTAAAATGTATCCCATGGTTCTGCATTTTATCACCTGGATAGCAGCTCCACATATATTTACCCCATATAATACTAAGTGGAGGCGATATTCATAGGGCAAATACATTTTATCACGCATCTTCGGCCACCTCTGTCCACTAAAGCCTTGCCTAGATTGATAAAAGAGTTAACATGATATCAAACAAGACCTAACGCTGTTAGGTAATAAATTGACAATTACATCTTTGCCCCTACTATAGACACAGGTTAATGCCTTTTTGCACATGTTCACTGGTTGTGATCTAGCCTCATGGGAAAATAACACAATTTCAACCACGGGTTGTTTTCCCAATCTATACAAGGCCTAATGTATCTCACTATGATTTATTCCAACCCCCGAGAAGATTCTTACAGCTACCATTTTAGGAAAAAAATCTGTCAGTGAAATGGTTCCTCCTTCTTTGCCCAAACCAATCTGGAAACTACATTATAACAATTCACAATAGATAATAAGCCACACTGGAACTAGTTGTTAATTGGTCTAATACATTAAACAAGCTAGAAAACTCAATTTTGATTCATTTTGTGGGGTTTCCTGTACAGAATCAATATAAATTTTAAAATTTAGCCACATTCCTCTATATTTCCAAAGCTGAGATTTGAACCATTCTAATAATAATCTTCTATCTTGGATAAACATTCAGAATCATTTTAAATATATTAATCATCCTAGAAATAATTATTTACATTTAGTAACATAGCTAGTAATATAGTTTTATTTACATTAAGTGGAATGCCAGAAAATATTAACTGGATCTTGCTAAAATTCTGTCGCTGCCCATTTATAGCTCATAGTAATGAAATACCACATACAAAATAGTATAATCAGCAAAAAAATGAACTAAAGGACTTCATCATAAGATAGATATATACAAGAAAAAAATAACAAAGATGACTAAGAGATGTTAACTAGGTGGTTTGGGGAATTGGTAATGGGGAATAATAGAGCCTTTCACCTTTAAATTAACAGTTTAAATCCAACTACAAGTAGTCTGAGTCATTTTTCGAATCTATAGGTGTACATATTACAAAAACTTAAGTCCATAAACTACAACTAATTTTGGCCCTTTTGAAAGAATTCTATTGGCAAAGTATTAGCAAACTCCTGCTAATGCTGGATGCTGACTAAATAAAATAGTAAACTATAATACATTAAATAATAATAGTAATTGGGGTGAAAGGACAAATTTGTATTTTGTGCCATTTGGTCCTGTTGTGCCAGTTTGTCACCAGGTGACCAATTTAAAAAACATAAACCCACACTTGAAAACTACAAATGATCATGGGCCGTTGATTAGTGCAGAGCACATCCAGACTGGTTAGGTAGGGAAAAAGCTTTAACGGACAAATCTAAACAGATGATAAATTTTTTTCATAAGGATTAAAGAGTGAAACTTAAATCTCTCTGTTAAGCCTCTTTCCCCCTCTCATTTGGCTGTGAATTAAAAAAAAATTATCAAAAATTCTTTAATTTGTCTTGCTATTGGGTTCACATATTAATATTACCCATGACCTCACCCAGCATTCAGGATAATTAGCAACATTTATTTAAAATTATAAATTCTATGTTATCACTCCAAAGATACCTGGGTACCTGCAATGGTGTTTATTTTGAGCTCTTTGAAAAACAGACCACTTGAGACGAGCTACTGCATACTTCTCCATGCAAATTATGTGCATATATAAATGTACCACTCTCTCTTATTATAAGTCTTTAAAGATCAGCGTCCCAATCCAGACTTTGAGGTTTGTGATATTGAAGCTTACATCAACAATTAAAGGATGTCTGATTTCTTCATACTGATTGATGTAGCAACAGATGCTAAAATATGGGGCCCAGATCCTAGTGTGATTTGTCACTGTGACCTACGTCATCACATGATGTTATTTCTGCTCCTTGATTGGTTAATTCCCAAACCCACAAAGAGTTTTCAGAATCACTGTGTGAATGCTTCTGGAGTGAACACTCAAGCTAGTCTACACAAGCGCTGTGCCGCTGTAGCATGTCTGGTGAAGACACTCTATGCCGACAAGAGAGCTCCCACCTCTATGAGAGGCTCTCCTGCTGACATAGCACTGTCCACACCAGCACTTAGGTCGGTGTAACTTACATCACTCGGGCTGAGTGACATAAGTGGTGGTGTACAAGCCCCCATACAGTTACATATTTGCACAAGTATTTGTGACATTTTAACTTTAATTGAATACACTTGTGGATAAAACCTCGTTTACCTGAATGTTTGCAAATGACCATAAGATGTCCCGCAATAGTGTGTCAACACTAAAGAAACTGACTGTACTAAGAAATATCTGTCACTTTCCCGATCTGGAAGAGACTTACTTCAAAAGGGTTCTGTGACGATTAATAACATTTTGTATTTGGAGAGCTCTGTGAAGATGAAATATGGGATATAAGTGCTAATTGTCATTATTTATTAATCATACACATAATGGGTTTGTGAACAAAGTCTTTCTGCGGCCCTTTGAAAATGTACTGCATCATGTTCAGCATCATCTCCCATTGCATTGTCAAAAAATTATAAGCTTCACAGCCAATGTATGCAACTTGTGTAGACTGTCTGAGCAAATGGCATGTCTTTGTTTTGGCATTTTAACTTAACATTTACATTCTGCTTTTCCTGTTGAAAGCACTTTACCAATGGATACTTTTGTATTTGCTTTCTGTATCAATGTAAATACCTGTTTCTTCCACCATGCAAAACAATTGCGTTCTAATTGGAATGGGCAGCTTTCAGAACAAATTAAACTAGCCTAGTGCATCAGAAAACTAAAGAAATTGTGCTATGAAAGGAAAGACAGAGATGACTTTTTTCCTCTTCCTTTGTGAACATCTCCACCTGCTCGCCCATTTGCCGGGCTGTTTTAGGAGTTGTGCATTCAGTATTATGGAACTTTTGCTATCAGCTATTCAGTAAGAATTTTAGAATAGGAATTACCTAATTACAACCAAGAAGTTCCAGTGGTGATATTTATACTGGCAGCTGTGGATTGTCCTTCAGCTACTGGGAAAATATTTGTTCCAATACAGCAGAACAACAGTAAGTGATGTTTTTACAGTAGTTCATAGGGTTAAAATTTGAGAGAGCACAACTGGAACAATTGGATGGGACCTTCTCAGACAGACTGGAGCATATGTGCAGGGCACAATAAGGATGCTGTATTAACTTTTTTTATATAACATAAATCTGCTCAGCCTGAGGCCTCGTGTACCAATACCAAGGCTTTGTTGTAGGATCTGTCTCTCCTTTGGCTTCACTTTCCCAACACTGTCATTCCAAATGCACAGTTCTGCTTTCCGTGACAGGATTCCCTGGACCAGTATCAAACAATATTAGCGCTGATAATTTGTTTGGCAGTAAAGAGGTTGCCAAAAAACCCCACTCACTCCATGGATTTCAGTCACCCTGTGTGCAGTGATTCACCAACTTTTCCAAATTCATATTTGGGATCTTGACAAATGCTTTTTGCAGAGTAGCAGACATCATCATTCTATGAACAAATAGTATCACAGCAGTGAAATCATACATGCCAGAAAGTGATTCATGCTTTCAACTTTATTTCCATTTCCTCTATTTTAACCCAGCAGTGGCAGGCATTTAGCTTTTGACATTTTTTACCAACACACATCTCCACGTTGAATTCATTTTATTAATGAGACACAAAAATTTCCTAGGGAGAGCGCTACTAATTTGGACAAGTCATACAAGTAATTCCACAATTACCTGATTCTTTTTTGCTGTTGCTAAGCTTCTTTTTGCCTTGGTGCCCTAGGTTTGACTCCCCATTGCCTGAACCAAAGGGAAATCAATTAAGGATTCTTTCTGGGGATTGACAGGATGAGAGAATGTGGCTCTGCTTCTGCATAACTTTTTCCTTTAATTTCCTCTATGTTGTAGTTCTCACTCTCAGTGATCTTCAGTACCTTGATCTAAGATCAGAATCATGGGACCAAGCAGCCATTCACAGATTCTCCTCACCATAATTTTCAACCTCCAAGACCAAGATGTGAGATAAAAACCCCAAGTGATGTGTACAATAAAAAATAGAAGAGCCAGAATCTTGTAACAAGTGGGGATTTTTTTTCCTTTTCCTTTTATAAAGTTTTCTAAAATCCCAGCCTTAAGAGTTCCGATCTGAATAATTTATGGAAGCAGGAAAATAACAGCTGGTTTGTGTGAGGCTGAATTAGATGGGATCCAAAATGAGTGACATACCTTGTAATGAAGTATAGTTGACTGGTCTGCTCCTTGTACCAGCCCATTCATCCAGCTAAGGGACTGCCCCTAGGCTACAAAAATACTGTCAACATTTCAAGGAATGATGATCTAAGGTCACTCCAAAACATGAGTGGCTGCATGGAGGTCAGACAGAGCCTTAGGTTGTGTGAGGCCTTAATGATGTAACTCCATCCAGCTCACTTCCTGCCTGTGGCTGGTCCCCTATTCACTGTTCATCTATCATCCCCTTCCGCCAAGTTGCCATCCAAGCACAAAGGCTACTGAGGTATATAGCAAACTGGCCAGCACAACAGGAATGCAGGAAGCTAAGAGAGAGGAGACATTTGGAGAAGAATTCTCATGTTGACTGCATCATACTTACCTGGGTGACAAATGGGGAATGAACAGAGAGGCTGAATAGGGAGGAATGGTTACAGCATGCTAGACTGGTATATATTTAAGTCCCTTTTACTGGAGTTGACAACTATTTAGCAGTGTGCTGCAAGGTCCCTTGATATGCAAATTCCTATGTAACAGTGGAAGTAGCCTGGGTAAGGCTACCACAGTGAAGCACTGAGTGGGCTAATTAAAAATCTTCTTAACATTCAGAAGTAAAACTTACAAAGCATGAAGAAGCCGAAATTATTTGGGTTTTTAATTCATAATTTTTCTGTCACCAAACGAACATCCTCTTGACCGATGTCTGAATCAATTTCAGAAACTTTTAAACATTTCTTCTGTTGCTGTTGGTTTTTTTAAAAACATAGATTCTACTATCCTTACATGCAAAATAGCGCATAGATTATAGTGTTTTCCTTTCATACATACAAACCCCAGTAAAAAAAGTTGAATACAATATACACAGTGGGAAATATAATCCTGGAATACGTGTCAATGACATGATTGTTCTGCAAAATAATCCTGCCCACATTTCCTTTCAAGGACCTCTTTCTTTTTATGCGGGTTGCATCCAGGTTGGGGATGCTGGCCGCCCGTCCCCGGGCTGAGCTCTCTTCAGAGTGGACCGCAAAGGTGGTCATATCAATGTCAGCCTCATTGTCATGATAGCAGCCATCAAAGGCCATTGCTTGTACTGCATCAATGTTATACATTCCTGAAACCTGGCAACAGAGAATTATTGTGTGAGTAAGCAGCAGCCATGGGAGTGCTAAATAATGAAGCTTTATCCACTGAATAATCATCCACATGGAGGCTCTGTCTGCTAATGGATGTGCTAGATGGAAAAAAATGTGGCTACCTCATAACATGAGCAAGTGAATACCTACCTGTGGGAATTGCCTAGTACCAGCAGGGCCATGGTTAACTACAGCTAGGAGAACACCTCATAACATTTTCTATGAATATTTTCTTGACTAAAACAGTGAATTCACTGGAGCTATATGAGCACCCTTTATGTGTTCTCCTCCCTCAGATTATCTACCGAATGAGTTTACAGGTGGGAATGTTTGTGGGAAAAGAAATTTTAAGTGAATATTAGAAAGATTAATGGAAAGCAAATTTTTTAACGTGTAAATGTGATTATTCACATTAGAAATCTGATTCTAAGAACAACACAGTCACTCATCCCACCAGGAAACAGAACCATGCCATGTGACCTCTCTCACCAATCAAAAATAACTAAAAGAAATTGGGGGAAGGGAGAAAGGAGAAATGGCCCTTCCTCTTCACGAAGCAGGAGTAGGGAGACCCCGTTGGCCATCAGGATGTGGGGAGATCCCATCCCACTCAGGATCCCAGAATGAAGAAAGATAGGGGCCCTCAACTACCAGGAATGGGGAGAAAGAGTTGATGGAGACCTCTCTCAACGACCCGAAGGGGCAGAGAAAGTATGGACGGACTCTCACTCCCACCTCCCCAGGAGAGAAATAAAGGTATGGCGTCCCCTTATCTTCTCCCACCAGAAGAACAGGGGAGAGTAGACCTACTCAGGATCCAGGAGAGGGGACATACCTTCCCTCCCATCAGCCAAGAGGAGGAAAGAATGGATAATCAATTAGTCACTGAGCAGAGACAAACACAGTCACAGCACACACATCACAGAATGCAATGGCATGTTGCTGTATTCGGATTACTTTGTGGCTTCTGTGAGGCTGTCTTACGACAACAACACACACACACACACACACGTTTGTACCTTCCCTCTTTTTTTGAGTTGTTTTCTCTCTTCTGCTGTGGTGAGATAATTCACAGCTGCGTATTCGATGACGGACAGGAAGACAAAAAGAAAACTGATCCATAAGTATACATCCACAGCTTTTATGTAAGACACCTGAGGCATTGAGGCACTTACTCCTGTGATTATGGTTGACATGGTCAGCACAGTAGTTATACCTGCCAAAGAAAGAAGCGATTAACACAAAACAAGATCCAATTTTTTTATTTAACTGGCCACCAACTGCTTGATCAGCAAAGGTTTGTGGGTGCAACCAGTCGATCCCCCTTTCAACTCTTTGTACAGGCTACGAAATGTGGAGTGTACCACGAAGGGCCATTTTACAGGACCTACCAAATATACCACCAGATTGATTAGGTCATCTCTGTGTTCATTCTATGGGAAATCTGATGATCACATAAAGGGCTACAATGTGCCTAGTCCTAGCTCTGCACGAGTGTGAACAGAGAGGATGCTCCTTGTGATTCCATGTGAGGTCCAGGAGAACGAAGTACCAACAGCAGCACTAGAAAATGAGTAAGAACTGGAATGAAGACAGGGCTGTGGTCAGCACACCTAGGCTGGTGCCAGGGACAATGTGTCCAATGGATCCTGTTAAAAGTTGCAGAAGATGCCACCGCTGTGTGTGCTGGGCCTAATTCATTTCTCATTGACACCAGCGTTCATCAAGACTAAATCAACTGAAATCAGTGGAACTACATCAGTGTAAAACCAGCATAAGTGAGGGGAATATCAGGCCTGTTGTGTCTACCTCAGGCATTATGCCTCTGGGAGCTACTATGGGAGCAATACGATTTCCTATTCTCTTTCTCACTCACTCCCTAAGCACAGCCAGTGCCTTTAAAACCACAATCAAGCCCAAACAATTTTCCCAATAATTCACTTTAGAAATTAGGAAGGTATTTTTTAGATTACTATGGCAGCTCTGAGAAGCAGGTGTGAGGAGGGATCCCCCCACTCAATTCTAGCAACTGAGAAGAGAACCAAGAGATTCATTGTGTTGTACAATGACATTATGTCATGTAACATCAGTACAGTGTGAAGTGTCATGATGGCACATCATTGACTCAAAGGAAAAAACAACACAACAGGACCTTGTGATCTAAGCTACATCTCTGCAACCCTATGTGGTGAAGTGATTCTCCAGCTGTTAAATACCAAGTGCCGCCTCTCTTTATTTTGGGTAGTGCAATGGCCACAATGGAAATTACTTAAAAGGGATGGGGACTGACTACATAGGAATTGCCATATCAGAACAGACCAACTGACCTTCACAGACTGATATCCTCTTTCCAATACTGCTCAGCGCCAGATGCTTCAGAGGAAAGTCTAACACATGTCACTATGCAATATCCTACAATGGGTTGGGGGGGCGGGGGGATATTTCTTCCTGACCTCTGTTGCTGATGAGGATATGGTTTGAAAGGGAAATACTTTTTTTTATCCTAGCTAGGTAAATCAAGACTGGATATATTTGTAAAAGCTTTGCTTTAGCTCAAAACAGAGGTTATATGCTTGATGCTATTGTTGGGTGAAATTCTATGGCCTGTGTTATGCAGGAAATCAGACTAAATGATCATTAAATGGTCCCTTCTAGGATTAAATGCTATGAATCTATGAACTGTAGATGCTTTAAACACAAAACAACTGAACCTTCTTTTAAATTTTTAATTATTGCAATAACAGTGGGACAAAATCAGCTGGTTTACACAGGCATAACTCAGGGCAGAAAGTCAACCTTGACCGGTGCAAGCCACTTGCAATCCCTTCTCAACTAGGGGATTAGAAGCCAACTATTGCAGCCCCAAAGGTGGGAGATGCTGGCTGGGGATGGGATGTAGCCAAGATAGGGTCTCCCACAGTATTTNCCCATGCACTGTTACAGACTAGGGACCGAGTGGCTAGGCAGCAGTTCTGCAGAAAAGGACCTAGGGGTTACGGTGGACGAGAAGCTGGATATGAGTCAACAGTGTGCCCTTGTTGCCAAGAAGGCTAACGGCATTTTGGGCTGTATAAGTAGGGGCATTGCCAGCAGATCGAGGGACGTGATCGTTCCCCTCTATTCGACATTGGTGAGGCCTCACCTGGAGTACTGTGTCCAGTTTTGGGCCCCACACTACAAGAAGGATGTGGAAAAATTGGAAAGAGTCCAGCGGAGGGCAACAAAAATGATTAGGGGGCTGGAGCACATGAGTTATGAGGAGAGGCTGAGGGAACTGGGATTGTTTAGTCTGCAGAAGAGAAGAATGAGGGGGGATTTGATAGCTGCTTTCAACTACCTGAAAGGGGGTTCCAAAGAGGATGGATCTAGACTGTTCTCAGTGGTACCAGATGACAGAACAAGGAGCAATGGTCTCAAGTTGCAGTGGGGGAGGTTTAGGTTGGATATTAGGAAAAACTTTTTCACTAGGAGGGTGGTGAAGCACTGGAATGGGTTACCTAGGGAGGTGGTGGAATCTCCTTCCTTAGAGGTTTTTAAGGTCAGGCTTGACAAAGCCCTGGCTGGGATGATTTAGTTGGGGATTGGTCCTGCTTTGAGCAGGGGGTTGGACTAGATGATCTCCTGAGGTCCCTTCCAACCCTGATATTCTATGATTCTATACCTGTGGAATTACTATCCATACTTGGTAGATGAACAGATGCTCTGGCCCCTTATTCATATAACTATCTCATGTGCTGAATTTGCTTAGCTATTTTGCCTCAATAATGTTCTGTAGCAGTGGGCTCCAGAGCGTGATTATGTATGTGTAAAAAAGTATTTCTTTTTATCCATTGTAAGGCCCTCATACTGGTGGGTGCTGAGTGCCTACAACTCCCAATTCAATCAATAATAGTTGTGAGTGCTCAGCTGATTACAAATACTGAATACAGTATTCAAAGTGAGGAATCAAAACACTGGCCCAATATCATGACAGTTCAGAGTGTCGAACAACACATTAGCAAAAATTAGCTATTTTTCATCAAAAGTTAATTAAAAACAATTCTGATCAAGCCCTAAATACCTACGTCAACTTTTGACAATGAGACTTAGGTTCATAAGTAACTTAGGCACTTTTTAAAATTTTACCCCATACATTTTAATACAACATAACATTTAGAAATGCAACATAACCCAACTCTAAATGATAGAATCCATCAAAATATTAAACTGCCTCACAGCACTATTCTGTAGCACTTACAATATGGCTGAGAAACTCACACAGGGACTCCTCTTTGTGCACAGATCTCCATCTCCTGTAGGGGGAGTATGATGTCAGCAGCCTCTGGGGCACTGGCGGCTGCCCAGGAACCCACTGAGAATTGAGAATCCTGCATGGGTTTGAGGATCCATACAAGTGTTGGAGGTGGGTTTGGGCCAGGCTGGCATGCATATTTTCCTCTCCTCCACTCCAAGCAAGCAGAGGTAATTCCACTCATTAGTTAATGCAGCCCAAGTCCACATTAACTTTTCGTGAGCACTCCCTGCTCCTACTGCATTACAGAACATTGCCTTGGGGGGTGGGAAGGCAAACGGCTTTCCATGGGCATCTGTCAGAGGGATAAATCCTGGCAGGACAGCTGCATTGCAGGCACACTGCTAGGGAGCCAGAAGGTGGGGGGAAAGGTCAATGGGCCCCTGAGCTAGTGCAAAGGCACAAGGCCTCCACATGGATAGCCCCGTGCCTCCTGAATATTCTCCTCCTACCCCCAAATTTGCAGGACTTGGGGGGCCAGACTGCCTGCTTCGTCCACAGAGGAACAAATCGATTCTTTGTGACAGCTGCATTTAAATGAAATTCCTTGAGGGGAACCACAGACAATGCCTCTCCCTCTAGTGCCCCCTCGCACGTTTTGTAGTACAATAAAACTGATTTGTGGAGTGCAAAATTCCCCCTTTCCAAGGGCAGAGGATGTATAAAGGGAATGGATATGTGAGGATGACAATGATGCTGTCACTCAGGCACCCGTCTGATACGTGGCCACATAGACACTGCAATCAGAACCCAGTTAAACTACCTAAAGCCCTCTTCCCTTTCCCTCCTGTCCCTCTCCAAGACTAGATTGCAAAAAGGTTTACCCAGTGATACCCTGGCAGGAACAGCTCTTCTGTCAATCCAAAATGAAACCCAGGACAGCATCACCATCAGCATAGCTGGGAAATAGGATTGTAGCACAAAAAAGAAAATATGCCTTCTTAGGGCGAAGTTTATAAAAAGGCGGTTGTACCAACCTGTTGAAAGAAAGAGAGCAGAGGAAAAAAAAGAGATCAATGTTTTCATAAATATAAGCGCTCTTCTGACCAACCTCTGCTTTCCACTATGCTTGCCCTTACATTATATTAGTATTCTAAGGAATAATTAATTAAATAAATAAATAATAATAATGCCTTCATTTTATATCATGACTTTCGCCTCAAAGTGCTTTACAGTTATCCACCGACCACTAAAATGGAGCTATGTCTGGAGTGAAACAGTACAGCTGTTTAAAGGTGCAGAAAAATACTACTTTACATTTGAGGACAGAAAATGAAAAAAAATTTAACTGAAACTTCTGGGAGAATACAGGCAGGCAGAATATAAGTATCCAAAATGGAATTTGGCCAGGAGAGTGAGACTGACATTCCCGCTCCCATGAAAAGTGGCATGGGGTCTTTTATTGCTGCAAATGCTCAGAGTTGTTTTATGTTACAACAGGATGATTCCTTTTCTAGCACCAGGCGTGAATGCTAGTTTAGAACTGATTTCAGAGAGAAGAGTGCCACCCACTGAATTACCAGGGTGACATTCTGCAGCACTGGACGGTCCGGAGTTTAGAGACACATGGTGGGTGAGGTAATATCTTTTATTGCACCGTCTTCTGTTTAGTCATAGACAAAGGAGGGTTAGTAGGTTATAGATTGTTGCAATGAGCCATAAATCCAGTGTCTTTATTAAGTCTGTGATTTTTAGTGTCTAACAAAGTTCTGAAGGTTAGCTCCCAGGCTCATCTTTTAGAGGTGTTGTGCAGATTTCCTTTGAGGATGAAGACTGATAGGTCAGATATGGAGTGATTGTTTTGTGAAAAGCGTTTGCCCACAGGTGACATAGCTATTTTTAGCACGCTAGCTTGAGCCCTGCTAATGCAAATCTGTCTACCCAGGCTGAGAGGCTTGCACCCTGCTGCAGTGTATATGTACCCTATAGGAACAGCTTCTCTCTCTGTTGAGCAGTCCTCTGGCCCCTGCTGCCAGGAGGGCTCCTATCAGAGTCACACCACCATTGGTGTCCCCCTGCACTTGCTCAGTAATGTTATTAGCTTAAGAGGAGCTGTTCTGCATTTAATAACCATCTTCCATGAGAAAGGAAAGGAAAGGAAGAAAAAAATACAGCATCCTATAATAAATTCCAGGCAAATCAAAGCTAAAGTGCAGTTACATTCTGACAAGTGACTACATGAAAACGGCCCCATTTTACTCAACCTATTTGCTCCTTGTGTGTATTCAGTCATATCTCATTGATTTCAGTGACAAAAATACACCTTTCCTGCTTTTAATTATTTTACCCTGCAGAGCCAGCACTTCATAAACACGTGTGTTTATTAAGTTCCAATCAATTACACCTTTGCAAACTCACTGCAGACCAGGGGTTTGCACGGGTATCACTGATGGCCTGATCTAAAGGCAATGAAGTTGCACACGTGCCACTGAGGGCCTCATTTGTCCTGTAGAACTTTTATTAAATGATGAAGGTGAATAAGGTGAAAATGACCCAGCTTGACTTTCAGAGCCCAGCCTCACTGTGGGGTGCCAGCAGTAATGGAAGAAACCCTCAATCTTTCTCCTAGTAAAATGAGCACAATGACGTGGATATCAGTGATGTGCAACGAACATGGAGCTTCACATGGGCACTTTTCAGGTTAAAGATGCTCTTTAAGTCTGGAATTCTGCCTTTAGCTTATACTGTTTTATGTCACTTTTTCACAGGAGCCAGAGCTAAGGATGAAGTGTCCGTGCAAACTGTGAATGTTTCCAAGTTTAGCTAGATGGCATCACAACCTCAATACTAGTTACAAATATTGCTGAATTTAATAGCAGATATTAAAGTGCAAACATTGCAGTTTTAAATGAATTTTATCTAAAGGTTGGAAAGAAGCTCTCCTATAAATAAATCTATTTGCAGCTTTCCTGCATGTCTTAAAGCCTTTTATTAAGCTTTATGCACATCACCATACTACATGAAATCACCTCTACTCCATTAATAAGCTTTGATAATTGAGGAGCAACATACTCACTGAAATGAATGGATTCACAGTAGCTACTATAGCACACACAGCATGCATATTATTTTTACCAGTTTAAAAAAATACTGTGACTGTATTTAGGTACAGAAGTGTTTCAGTATTTAGGATCACATGCACAATATACAGAAGATAAAAAACAGCCGTGGATGAATTCATGACCATAATACTCTCAAAAGGTCCTGAACTCTTTTCAGGTTATGAATAGTGCCAGAACCACAAGAGGAAATTAAGACCCATATTTTGGGGGCAGATATTTATATTGAAACAAGATTGCACTGGGGTCTCCATAAATATTTTTATGATGTAGAGGAGGGATTTTCTTCTGAAACTTTTTGTATAAACATGAAAAATTTAGTGAGCAATTAATGCTGAGTTAGAATAGTTGTTAGTGCTCTGCATACCCGTTCCTTGAGGTCAGCTGTGCTGTGGAGGCATCATGATTACTGGATTGTTTTCGCAACATTTCACAGCTAGCATTCAAAATTCATGAGTCAGGCCCATAGAGCCATAAGATTTTGGAAAAAGAATACATTTGGGGTTCTTTTTATTTGCCTTCTAGGTTTTGAGCCTTCTGGGTTCATATTTTCAAGGTTTTTCTCTGCAACCAAGAGGGCTAGAAACTTACTTTATAAAAGAAAAAAAAAGGGGAAAGCTGAGATCCTCCTGTGATCAACCTGGCTCCAGGAGCCTTAAAAAAAGGACCAAATAGTGCAAGAGCTGGCAACACTGCTACTGCTCTACATGCCCCCTTTCTACAGGATCTTCTTTAGAGACCAGTATTTTAGATACTATATGGCACCTCAGTGTTATACAGACCGCGTGTTACATATGTCATGTAATTCAAAAAAACTGGGGGCCAGAGTGAAGACAGATCCATTGTGAGCAAATAGATCAGTCAGTTTATAATTCTAGGTTTCCTTAGTGGAAATGATAATGTTCATCATTATCTAGTCATAGTAAAATAAAATGTAAAGGATCTACTGTATGGTTGAGCTAGGTGTTTATCTTCTAATGCCAACAAGGATACTATACCCGTACTGCTGTAGAAAGCTAGTCCACTAGAAGCACTGAACTCTTCAATGAAAAACTGGGAAAGGGAGATCTGCTCATCCGTGGTCAGCGACTCATTCCCATGTTTCCAGTATAGCATCAGATCATCTTCATTATAAGCATCTAAGAGAAAATAAAAGCTAAATTACCAACTCTGCTAGGCTGAGGCTTCCACTTGTTTCATCGGGGACAGCACCTTAGCTCAAGCTGGTTGGAAAAATTTCAACGAAACATTTGTGTGTCAGAATTTGCCAATTCATCGATATCTAAATGTTTCACAGGGATTATTCAGTTTTGACAAAGTTCTGATGGAACTCAGCCAGAGTCACGATGGAATCCTGCCTTTCCTTCCAGCTCACCTGCCTGGCTCCTCAGCAGCACTGGGACCCTACAGCTTCCAGGATCTGCAACTCTGGGGCAGCCCAGCCAGCAAACTGCCCCAGACCTGGGACTCCATTCCCTTTCACAGAGAATTTTGAAATTTTTGCTTTTCAGTCCAAATCAGAATGAAGCCATATTTTTCAGTATTGAAATTCTCTGCAAAATGGAAATCCCTTTCTCCTCCCAGCTCTACAGCTTCTATAGTACTTGGTTAGGGGTGGGAAAATAAGGCCAGGTGAGATAAAAATTGCCCCTGTAAAATATAAACTATTTGACAGTGGCAAAACAAAATTTTTTTAAGGCTTGAAAAAATTCAGTCAGTTGATTCCTACATTCTCTCATTTTTTGTGTGTCTTTGCTCTCTCTCTTTTTCAGCCTAGTCCATAAAGCTGAAGTTTCACAATGTCACAAGAGGCCAAATTCTGAAGTCATTACTCAATTTTAACTTGGTCCTTACTCAGGTAAAATTCCCTTTGAAGTCGACAAGATTTTTGACTGAGCAAGGACTTCAGGATTTGGCCCAGGGTATTTCCAACCTAGCTGGAACCAGGAGCAAGCAAAAGTCTCACGAGAGTGGCTTTCCTGTGATAACCAAAGGAGTTCAGATACATTTTGGTAATTATTTGAACTTTTGAGGCTTATCTGTAGTAAAACCTTTGCAGCAATTCTCCCAACACTGGTTTGGATTTGAATCTTGGCTATGGAAATGTACAAGATGCACAGTGAGCTCACACTTGGGATGGGGGAAACCTCTGCTAATTGTTGCCTAAGGGATTGATCCCATAACCACTCCATGTACAGAACTCCCATTGAAGTTAAGGTAATTCAACATGTTTTGCAGCTGCTGGATTGAACTCTAAGGGCCTGCTCCTACACCCACTGAAATCAATGGGAGGTTTCCAATTAATTTCAGCATGAGTAGATGCAATGCTGGCAGACCAGGTGCCAGCTCCTGCCAAGACCCCTGGTCCTTGCTGAACACTGACAAATTCATAGCCAGGAACCAGTTAGTATTGTTAAAACAGATATTAGAGTTAAAAGAATGTGTTTAGACTTTATGAAATGCTGGTAGGATGCTGCATGTATTACTCTTACTTATAATATCTGTATCCCATGTTACAGGGTAATATTTATGTGTTTGCTCTGTAACTACAAAAATGTTTGCTAAGGGCAGGTCTATGCTTAAAATGATGTGCCGCTGTAGGGCTTTAATGAAGAGAGCTCTCCCATTGGCGTAGTTAACCCACCTCCCCAAGAGGCGGTAGCTACGTTGACGGGAGAAGCTCTATCGGCGACATAGACATAGAGCTGTCTACACAGGGGGTTAGGTTGGTATAACTGTCACTCAGGAATGTGGATTTTTCACACCCCTGAGCAACACAGTTACACCGATATAGGTTTGTAATGTAGACCAGACTTAAGCCTGTAAACCCCCATATAGTCAGGAGAGAAGCATTACCACGTGGGAAATACTAGTTTACCACAAGAGGTGTCATCTCCTCCTCAACAAAAGAAGGCCTGTAGACACCAGACACACCATTGTGGAACATCAGGGGACAAAAAAGACTTTGTTAATTGCTTCTCTGACACCCATGAAGAGGGTACGTGCACAAGCCCTCGTCCCATCACAGCTTGAATGCTGGGGGAAGGGAATAAAAATCCCTGTTAAGAAATTATCATCACTATGCTGCTTAGAATTCGGAGAGAGCAATATTTCTAAGCATAAGCAAGAGATTCCCAAGAGGTTTACTTTGGGTTAGCCCTAAAGGACATACAAAGCTTGTATATATAGCAGCTACTATTAGCTTTTGGAAGCCTAAGACAGTAACTCATTTGTGTGTGTGTTTGCCTTCTTTAACCTTGTAAATAACTCTCTGATTTCTTGTTCCTAGTTAATACACCTTTTAGTTAGTTTATTACAGGATTGACTACAAGAGTTGTCTTTGGTGAGAGATCTAAGGTACAACTAACCTGGGGTAAGTGACTGGTCCTTTGGAACTGGGAATAACCTGAATATTGTTGTGATTTTTAGTGTAGGGGATCATCTATCACAGGGGTCGGCAACCTCTGGCACGCGGCTCGCCAGGGTGCTTACCCTGGCGAGCCGCGTGCCAGAGGTTGCCGACCCCTGATCTATCACAAAGGCAGGCTTGCCTGGCTGGCAAGATAGACCAGAACACCAATTTGGGGTTTGTGCTCTGCTTCTTCACAGTTTGCCCTGAGGTTGGCACCCATGTTCGTGAGCCACTTCGGGCAACCTGACAGTAGGTTCAGGCCTAAATCGGCTCTAATGTCTGGCTACCATTATCAGGCATAACATTCGGTGCTTGTACCATAGAGACTGCAGTTTGTATGGTTTTTACTAATCACCAGGAGAACAAGATCTAGAAGCCTTTGTATTCTGTTATTCACAGATACTTGCAGATCACCTTTAAAAATGAATTATGCTGAAGGACAAATGACTCCATCTTTCAATGTACTATTCTCCATGCCTAAGAAGTAAGCGGGAGCATCTTTATCTTTCTTGTTTTCCAAAAATATTCAGTGTTCTGGGGGGGTTATTCCCAAAAGTCCCCAGAAAGGCCGGTGTTCTGTATGTGTAGACTGAAAGGCTCAGGTCACATGTCTTCCAAAGTAAGTGTAGAAAGGCATCTAGCAAGGGGGAATTACTATGACAAAAATGAAATGTGGGTAAGGACACACATATAATGAATATATATGGTACCATGATTGAGTCAAACTTACAACTTTCCAGTTCTAGAGAGCAGTTCTGAGTGTCCAGAGGGAATCGGCTGAAATCCATAAAACACATGGAAGAAACTGTAATCCTACAATAAGGACCAGAAAACAATTGTTGAAGGTAATTTTCACTATTCCTAAAAGGAATTTGTGACTTTGTAGACATCTTATTGTGGACCCTGGAGTCACTGAGGGGTTTCAAAAGTTTTCTGATCTTTGCCATTTTGAATTACATATTCTAAAATCTCTTTTTTTGATTAAAAGGTAAATCCAAACCAGTGGGAGACTTTTTTTTAAAATAGACAATATTTTCTTATTACTATTTCACCCCCAATTTTTAATCTCTCCACTGGCTGGCTCCCCATTTTCCACCATAGAAAGTTCATGTTGCTTGCTGTCACTTTTTAATTCTTCATAACTGGTTATACACCTCTACCCCGATATAACACTGTCCTCGGGAGCCAAAAAAATCTTACCGCGTTATAGGTGAAACCGCGTTATATTGAACTAGCTTTGATCGGCCGGAGCGCGCAGCCCCACCCCCCCGGAGCACTGCTTTACCGCGTTATATCCGAATTCGTGGTATATCGGGTCGCGTTATATCAGGGTAGAGGTGTACTTCAAAATGTACACCTTAACAAGATCAACAGAGGAAGTTCAGAATTCTTGGTGCTATTATTTCCAGTCTTTCTGACTTCAGAGCCAAGGAGACATCAGGGCAGAGGATATTCTTCTGGAGGGTAATTTCACAACTAGAAAGGCTATAATATATATTTCCATAAAAAGATAAAACCTGATTTTCAAGCTACTCTCACTGGGGACTGCACATAGAAAAGTGCTTAATACTTTTTATGCATGCATGTTTGAAAATCATTCTAAAAAATGTAGGAAAATCCAAGCAAAGATGTTAATTCTGTCATTCCATCTGTTTTTCCATGAATGTGTGGAGGATCAGTGTCCCTGACATAGCCAATAAACCTAAATAAAAGGTTAGCGGCAGCAGTTCAAATATAAATACCGTATATAGTTCTAGTTATTCCTAAATTTCCCTGTGCTGTCACAGCCTGCTTGACATTTTGCTTTGATCTTCCAGAGGCAAACCCAAATTGAATTCTACTGTGCTTATAATTGAATTTCAATGACTCATGGCTGGTGACTGCATTGTGGATGGATGTTTACAAGTGTAGGAATTTATGTGGTTGAAATAAGGCTTTGAAGTTGACACTTCTTTAAAATGATGTATAAAATTTGTACCTCTGTGGGTGCAGTTGTTTCAGTCTATGTAGCTGCAGAAGATTCAATAAACCAGCAGCTGTATATTGATTGATAGAATGAAGATAAGATTATCAAGAATTTTTTTTAAAAACATGAAATCTTAGACTCTGGACATTGTAGATAAATCTGTGGAATATGCACAGTTTCCACAAATAAGGATTTGGATTACATCCTAACCTAGGATGTGATATCAAAAGATGCTTTTTATGAACATATGATTCTTTAAGAAGACAGGCATTAATATAGCTGAGGCTATAGACACACTGTATGACCTTAATCATTCTAAACCTCTTCAAAACCAAAGAACGTTTCCTTTGATCGATTTCACACAAGGAAGTATACTGCACTAAATTGAAAGTAGACAGTCTCCTACGGGACTTTGTGATTGGCAGACATAAAAATCTTGCAATCTGTTTAAACGTGTGTGTGTGTGCGCGTGCATATATATATTTATATTTATATATATATATTTGAGTACTACTCTCAAGACAAATAACTGAAATGCTTGGGGAGATCTCAGAACTATCAGTGTCAGGTAGCAGGGGAAATAATAATTGCTGTGCCTCTAAATTTATTCTGTGGCCTATATTTACTCTGTGGTCTGTTGTTATACAGGAGGTTAGACTAGACAGTCGCAATGATCCTTTCTAGTGTAGGAATCTACGAAATTTCATCTCTATGCAGAGGGCCTCTGCACCGGGGAAAATTTCATCCATTAAGATCATCTCTGCCACATCATGCAATGTACATAAGACTCCCAATAAAAAATAAATGATACATTGCAGATAATAAGGGGAAGTTTAATGATGCAGCTATTGTCTAGAACATCAGTCAATTTCTTGTAGGGAAATTAGGGCTTCTTTAACAATTCTAAGCACTGCACAGTTGATATCAACTCCAATCATCTGCTCTGACTGTATGTGTGGAACTCCTATTGATATTGTGGCAATGCTGTGCATGTACCATAGAGTAAAAGTATCAGGACTGACATCATTAATGCAGAGCCCAGGGGAGAATTTTGTTCTCTGTTAGCAATTTCTGACTTTATTGCAATCACTGGACAGAAATGCACAATCAGTACTGCAATATTAATACAACCATTGACATTAATGGTAGGATGCAGTGTTGCTCCCAGGATATGGGACACATGAGGTGGGTGAAGTATTACCTTTTATTGGACCAACTTCTGTTGGTGAAAGGGACAAGCTTTCGAAAGTCTGAAGAGCTCTGTGTAGCTCAAAAGCTTGTCTCTTTCACCAACAGAAGTTGGTCCAATAAAAGATATTACCTCACCCACCTTGTCTCTCTCATTAACAGTAGTAGTTTTTTAATATTAGCAAGCTCTTATATCTGATGTCTTTTCATGTAAATTTAAAAAAAATGAACAAGATGTAAACATTCCCACATCCCACCAAACTACAGAAAATGTTTAACAGGGGAATGATAGGAAATTTTATAAGCTGTAACGTCAATTCTGAATTTATTTTCATATAGTGATAAACTAGGAATTTCAAATACTTGGAAAATCACATTAGCGGACACAGAGCTTGTCTTAGGTACTGACATACAGGTGGTCACCAGTTCCCAGGGTCTCCTTAGTGAAAACAGGGATTAATGGCGGTCCACATCTCAGGATCTTGAGGAGGTGTTTAAGATCCCTTATTTCCTTATTTGAAAAGGACCAATGTGTCTTTGAGTCAGCCCTGAGCTGCCACCTTATATGCAACAGAACCTGTGACAACCCCAACATACTGAACAAATAAAAAAATAAACCACTATGAATATTCCATATTTAATCACAAGGATCTCAGATAATTTCTCAGCTCGACAACTTCTGAGCTTGCTCTGCTCAGGCAGGCAGCAGCCATGTAGTATTTTGCTGCTGATAGTTATGGGGGGGTAACTGTCCTTACCTTAGGCTGAAGAGTACGTTGCCATCAGGGTACACTCGGAGCATCACATTCTCCATAGTTGTATCATGGATGAAAGATCTTTTGGAATGGACAAAAAATACATCAGGTACCCAGATCTTTTTGATCAGTCTTCCATCAAAGGTCATGCTTCTGTTTTTGGTACTAGGAAATGAAAGCCTCTCATCCTTCCAGTAATGTCTGAGGTATAAGGTCATCGTGAAGTCCTTTGCATAAAGAAAATTAAGAGGAAGAGATGCGTGTGTGTTTTTCCTGGTTCTGAATACAGCAATAATAACCAGTACAACTAATCAAACCTGATGACTTTGAACTACTTCTGCTCTGGGCTTCAAGAGCAGAATCCTCAAACCAGAGAGAGATCACCAGAGCCACGCAGTGAGAGCACAACACAGATGGAAGATATCTTGAGATGTCTGCTGTTTGCCCTGGTTAGGTGGTACTTATAGTCAGCTAACAAAGGGCCTGATTTTGAAGTCCATACTTCTTTCTTACACAAACAAAACTACCACTGATTTCAATGGGCTGTTGGATTGGGCCCAAAATATAAAACAGTCCCCAAAAGAAAATAGCATTTTAGTAAGTAGGATAAAAGCAACTAAAATTACTCTACAGCCCTTCCACTGAACTTTTTGCTGTTTTCTCTTGATGTCACATTAACCCCTCATTTTTATCATTTGCAGCCAATAAATGAGTTCCTATTATCTAAAATATACAAGAACAAATTCTGATTTCAAGTTACACTCATGTAAATCTACTGGGTTTACACCAGATTTGCACCATGGTAAATAAAATCAGAATTTGACTCAAAAATGTAAAATGTAACATATTGGCACCTGGACCCTGAGTAACATATTAGAACTCACAATGAATGAATGGGTTTGTGTGCACATACTATTACAGGTGGGGCTGGCAGCACCACCTATTACTAATGTGGCCCAACATTTCCCATTATAAGAGCCTGGTTTTTGTGGCCTATACATTTGCGAAACTTAAACCATTTGGGCTGAAATTTTTTCAAGTTGGGTCTCTGCCTCAGGATGAATTTTTTTTTGGAGAACTTCAGCCAAAATCATTTCCCAGGCTAAGGAAAAATATGTTATTTTGCAACGTTAATTTTTTTTGGCAACTTTTTCTTTGAAGAGCTTCAGTACCCCCACTTGCTTCGGGGAATTTGAAATTTGGCAAGGGGTGGCCTTTGTGTCATGGATGTGCCTTTGGCCGTTCCTTTAAAAAAAAAAAATACAGTTGTAGCTTTTCCATAATCTGACTGCTATATGTGCTTTACTCTGCAAGGCTAGCCTGATTGCACAGTTTATTTTCTTGGAATAATTACAGTGAAAAAGGAACTGAAAAGATATTTAGGCTCTGATCCTGTAATGTCATCTACTAGTATGGACCTTTGAGCTCTTGTGGCATCCCACTGACTTCAGTGGGATTCTGCATGAGAATAGTGGATTCCATAGCAAGATCAGGGCCTGTGGCCTAAAACTACATTTGAAGTGAGAAATGAATATTGTAAATGTGCTCTTTATTCAGAGTTAGCCTGTGTGGGCATTCTAGGATTGAACAAGGCAGCAATAACGTAAGTGAAGCTGTGAATATGGCATGAACAGGATGCACTCACAACTTTATGTTCTTGACTAGCAGTAAGAGGTTTTCCCTCTCCAAGACTGTGTGCATAGTAAGGTTTTTGGCAGATTCTACCACCACTGCTGTGTCACTATTGCAGCTCAGCCAGCACTAGCAATGATGGGGGTGCTAGTGTATTCCAGATACTGGCATCTGCCTACCAGCTAACAGTGGGTCTATATGGCATAGTGGTAACAACGCGGGTGGCCAGTATACACTGCCACTTAGACCACTGCTAGCCCCGGTGATGCTGCACCAGCGCTACAGCAATGGAGGGACACGAGGCTCAGTGTCGGCATTGCGTCTTTGAGAGAGAAAAGCTCTTAGTGCAAGTCAAGGACATAAAGCTGTGATGCAGAATGAATGAAAGTTGCCTCTGTGCACAGGACCTGCACAAGCTAAGGGCTTGCGGAGTGATTTTCAAAGATGTGTGACACCCAGGAACTCCCCCTCAACTTAACGGGAGCTATGGAGTGCTCAATACTTTTGAAAAATCAGGCCATTAAGCGCTTTGTCCCTTGGTACACAGGAGACATTTAACACATATTCACATGTAACATCTATTAATTTCAATGAAAATTACTTTCATCTATCAAGATGATAATACAATCTTGTAGGATTCTACTTCTTTAACTATATTGGTTCTACATCAGAATCTTGGAGGGTTATTTCTGAAGCCTATGTGATCCCAGAGTTTTGGTTACAATTCTGTCTTCCATCAGTTTAGTAAAGTGATAAAACTTACCATGTCAACTTCTGAAATGCTGTCAATACTTTCCACCTGCACATCAATGCCCACTGGTATTGGTGACCCTTCAAAATAGCAGAACAAAAAATGTGACCAGAAGTGACAAATTTTTTTAATATACACCTATATGTTAATATAAACCTAAACAACCTGCATTGCTCACCGCCTCTCCACACATGTGCTGCCTTGAATTAATTTTAAAACTGTTGTGTGCACTGAATCCAACCTTAGTAACCAAAAGAGAAAGTCAATGACAATGAAAGAAAACCTGATGTTAAAAATCTGATCAAATAAGCACATGTCCTTCAGTGATCTCTTTGCAACCTAGCACAGGGTATGACTTGGATTTACAGCATGCCCCTGAAGTTTGATGGGTGGAAGAAAGTTTTCTTACGATTCTGAAACTAATGAAGCTTACACAACTCATTAGAATGGCCCTGTGGAAAACTTACATAAATACCAGTATCAAATATACCAATGCTTGTAAAGACTAATTGTGAAAACTTTTCCTCCACCTTCTAAAGAAAATTATTTATTATACTTCTAAAGTAACTTTACCAGGTAACTAATAAAAGTTTGTCCTATAACAACTTGAAATGGATATAGGTCCAATAAATGGGAAACCTGCTCACTGACTGCTAAGTAAAACCATATTCTAATCTGTTTCTCAGTGCTGGTGCAACTACACTAGTACTAACAACAATGCAACATAAGAACGGCCGTACTGGGTCAGACCAATTGCCCATCCAATCCAGTATCTTGCCCTCTGACAATGGCCAATGCCAAGTGCTTCAGAGGGAATAAACAGATCAGGTAATTGTCAAGTGATCCATCCCCCCTCACTCATTCACAGCTTCTGGCAAACAGAGGCTAGGGACACTTCAGAGCATGCAAGCCTTAAGGTAGGCATAGTTCCCATGTTTTTACCACCACATCATGAAAACCTGCTCACAGAAACATTAACTATTATATGACTACGGAATGGCAGTAAGGCCACTGGCTGTGATGACCAGGCAGAGTATGGGAGAAGGTGGATAGATACTAATTTAACGGCTGTAAGATTTTATGAATAAATTAAATTCTTAATCAAGTATTTTGCAAGTCAAAGTTCCCATTCTGCCCACTATTCTGAATTTCAGAGCTCTGGAGAGCACATATAGGTTAAAAATGCATCTACAAAATACAGGCAGAACAGCTAGGTGACTGCCACTGACACATACAGGGGTTTTTTTGGTATTAAAAAATATTAAAAAGTGCAACATTACAGTTAAAATTAAAACAGGTCAAGAAATGCAGAAGTTAAGGTTCCCAGACCAATGCTAACAGTTATGCTTTACATATACATGAGTTATCCAGTGTATATTTTACAGCGAAGATACCAAGCCTGAAAAAAATTAAGCATGTGCTTTACTTCAAGCACATGGAGTAGAGACAGTGACATTAATGGGACCAGGACTGACGAGAGAGGGTGGAAGCTGGTACAAATTACCGGGGCCCGGCGGTCCGGAAGGGGGCCCAGCTTCCCCCCCCTCTCGTCGGCCCTGTTTAGCCAGTCCGCCCTTGCTGGGGGGCCCGAACAAAATTTTTCACCGGGGCCCAAACCCGCTCTCAGCGGCCCTGAATGGGACTGCAGAAGTCTGACTGAGAGCAGAATTTGGGAGCACTGTAAGTGCAACCTACATCTAAAATAAAATAATGTTACGTTTGTAGGATTGTGGCTTTGAAGCCAATGGAACTACTCACATGCATAGAGTTATAAACATGCCAAAGCATTTGCAGAATCAGTACCTCAGTCAGTAACATGGAACCAGAGAAACAGGAACAACAGTGTATGCACCTGCAATATGGCGGAGACATTGTTGCTGTCAGAACATTTGGACTAGAGCAGGGGTCCCCAACGCGGTGGACTAGAGCAGTGCGCCCGCGGCAGCGCTCGGGGGTTGTTGTTTTTTTGGCGCCCAACAGACAAAAAAGGTTGGGGACCACTGGACTAGAGGGGAAAGTCAAAGAGAGCTCAACATGAGAGGAGAGGAAAGAAATTTGCATTTAACAATTATTGACCATAGATGATATTATTTTCAAATCTCTGATGCTTAATAAATTATTTTAAAAATGTAAATAACGTACCTCAATACAGTATGCATTATTTTCATTGCTCTTAACTAATTTATGTATACAAAAAGCGAGAGAGAGATTTTTCTTACATGAAGAGACTTCACATAAAATTAAATGTAATACTTTGTATCTGACCCCTTTAAACCTCTCTCTGCTTCTCCTGCTTCTTGTATGGCAGCTCTCGGGGCTGTAGTAGCTTCTGCAGCTGCTTTGTCTCTAGCCTCAAATGGGTGTGTAAGTTGGTAAATCTATGTAGCTATGGATTCACTGGCCACTACCTCACCTCTGCACTGGCCTAACCCCATCCCTCACTCTGAGCTAGGGCAGATCAAGCACTCACAGAGCTCTAATCCACCAAGTGCAGGAGGTGCAGACTCCTCCACTCACTTTGACCCTAATTTGGCAAAGTACTTAAGCACATGCCTAACTTTAAACACGTGTTGTCCCTTTAATTTCAATGGAACTGTTCACATGCTTAGAGTTCAGCATGTGCTTAAGTACCTTGCTGAATTGGGGTCTTTCTATATCCTGTCCCTCCCCTACCGTGAAACAAATGCATACTGGTGATTCTCTGTTCAGGGCTTTCTGGATCTATTAGTTGGGTTGGAGCATTTGGCCCTGTGAGTCAGAGCCAACTTCCACTAAAATCAATGGTAATTAACCACCGCAACAGATTACCAAGGGAGGAGATACATTCTCCATCACTTGGACTCTTTACATCGAGACTGGATGTTTTTCTAAAAGAAAGGCTTTCGTTCAACCCCAAGTCGTTGAGTCACTGGGTGAAATTCTATGCCCTGTGTTATAAAGAAGGTCAGACTAAATGAACATCATAATCCCTTCTGGCTTTATTAATCAATGAAGGAATGGAGAGACGCCTATTGATATAAATGGCACTGGACTGAGTCCTAAAAGAGAGAGAAGAATAAACTACTCTCTCTCTCCCGGAGGTGGAGTTGATCAGGGTTGAGGTACAGAGATGGGACAGTGTAGGGAAAGTTTGTGCTGCTGGTGCCTATGCCACAATGCTGCTGTTAATAAATTCAGTGTCTGAGGCTGACAATGAGACACCAGCACCAATTTCATTTAAAAATAGTATCGAGAGAAAAATCTAGGTTTTTATTTCCCCAGTTTGACAAAACAGGGATGGGCAAGAGGATTTTTTCATTAAACTGAGCAGCTCCAGTTGCTGCTAGAGAATTTCCACAAATCATTATTTTAGACGGATTAGTGATTTTCACAATGGAAGTGCCGCAGATTTTCAAGATAATTACTCCTCAGCAGCAAAACCAAATTATCTTCAGATGGATTTATATTTATGCAAACAAGTCCTGCCTCGTGGAATCAGTTTTCCTTCATTGTATTTATTTTAAAAGGTTTAAACCAAGCAAATGTTTCTCTCATGAGTGTGGAGTTTATTTTCACCAGTAGCCTAAGTGAAAGATAATAGCTGCATATGCAAGTTACGTAACTTTTTTTTTTTAAATGTAGGTCCCCACAAATTCTGCAGCATTTTAGGGTCAATTTGTATGGTAGGCATGACAAAATCCTATGACAGACTCTAGAGAATTGTAAGGTATTTTTGTGCAGTTATACCTTTTACCATGTAGTTGCTGTACTGCACCTGCATTTCCATAGGATACATGTAGAATTTAGGGGACTCAGCTAGTGAATTCCAGAAGCTTTGATCTTTCCACAGTGCCATGATAATCAGATCATTCATTACCCAGGAAATAATTTAACACTTTCTTTTTTGTTCCAGTTTGGAAAAATTACAATATTCCAACAGTGAATGCATCGCTATTTTGCCAAGCTCCCGCTACTAGATGGAGTATCAGACCTCTTCCAGTTGCATGCAGTTGTAACAGGGTGTGTTGGCTTTTTAAGTAGGTTACAGACCCAGCATAGCTCACCCCCCGAGTTCTGAGACCTGATGGGAGTTGTAGGCTCAGCAACAATGCATACTGGGAAAGGGGCAGGCATATAAAAAAGCTCCTGTTCCCTCTGGCAAGGCAGGGAACAAGGAATAGGTAAGACCTAATGATGCTCCCACCTGAAAAGGGCCACAGAGGCTGCCTAGGAGGGAGGTCAGGTGGACAGAAGGGTAAGGAAACCACAGGGAGAAGAAAGTACTGTGGAATTTGTTACAGTTCCCTGGGTTGGATAGAGCTGGGGGGGGGCAGTAATAAAGGGTATTTTATCCTTGTCCATCTGTTTGTTTGAAGTATTTGAGATGGGATGGTGCCAGAAGTAGCCATGGCCTAGGATGGAAGTTAGAGGACTATCAGAGTGAAGGAAGAGGTCTTGGACAAGAAGGTCTTGGGCTTGAAATATTAATTGAGTGCTAGTTTCCTGTCAAAGCTGTATCTTCCAAAAGAGGGTGGGAGGAAGCCCTCTTCTCTTTCTCCATCACTAGGGGAAAATTCCTGAGACCTGCGATGGAGGGCTGTGACACAGAGAGGAAAAGATCTAGGTGCTGAATGGCATGTTGGAGCCCTTTTTTGCAGTGGATTTCCATTGGACTCTTGCTTGCCTTGGAAGAGACGGAGTTGTTCTAATTTAGCTGAAGGAGTAATGCAAACTACCCAACCAGTAAGATGACCTGTGACCTGAGGAAACTGAGACAGAGGCCACACTTGATAACAGAAAGAGGAAAGATAAGCCACCTGCGTACAGAAACTGTTACCTTCTACTGGCTAAATATTACCACACATTACAGTTCAGGTATTTCTTAAGTGTGTGAGTGTTATCGTGCTCTCTAGGGGCTGCCCTCACCAAGACATGGTAAGCCTTAACACGACCAACTACACACTCAAGCCTTGATCCTGCAGGTCCATGTGCAGTGTGCAATAGGGAACATAAGGTTCCACTCCAGTGTAAATGTGAACAAAGACTATACATGTGCTTAAATCACAATAACTATGCTTAGATAGTTCTTTTCATCTGTAGATCTCAAAACGCTTCACTAAGATGGATAAGTAGAATTGTACTGTACATGTAGGGAAACAGAGGCACAAAGAAATTAAATAATTACCCAATATATAGTCATTGCAAATTTAAAAAAATTAAAAGGTGAGAGAAATTAATAAGTTGAGGCTAGAATTAAAACAAGCTGGAGAGTCAATGAGGACAGAAGACCTAGGAGGGCTCATCCAAGTAGTAGAATCTTCAGAGGAGATGGCTCTTGCACAAAGAGAAGAAGAGAGGCAGATGCTAGATGAGTGAAAGGAGGGGCGTGTGGTAGACTCTAGCAAGTCCTCAGAGGGTGATGGGAGAGCAAGACAGTGACTTAAAAAAGCCTTTCAAATAATGTAGTTAAGAAACACTAAACAGGAAGATTATTTAAAAGGGATTAAAAGAGCAGCTCTCTCCAACCACCTCTCTCAAATGGGAGAGTTCTGCCTGTCAAGCCAGTCTGACTGGTGACACAGCAGATCATAGCTGGCCAGGAAACATCATTGTGATATCTGAAAGTGATCATTTGCCCGGAGTTTAAAGTAAGGCTGTGGAAGTTCTGCGTGGTGTGAGCAATGCGATTTATTTTCTCCCTCCTCCTGCAGTCCAAGTTGGATTATTTTCTAAGAGTTCCACAATACCTAACAGACAGCTAGGAGACTTGAGGCCATGATATTTTTAAAAGGGTATTATAAGATATTAAAAGATTTGCATGTGAACCCACTGACTTTCCTTTCCTTTCCATGGGTAACATGACACTGTACTTTTAGGCAATTACCATTTCTGAGGATGAGGTTTACACTACTGTACAGCTGTTAATCCCTTTCTGCTCTCCCATTGGCAGACGAACACATCATACTCACTCACATTGGTCTGGGTTTCAAAAGGACAATAAAGGAAGGAACAGAGTCTCCTAGCAGTTCAACCTTTCATCAGGACTGATTAGGACTGAAAAATTATCTAAATTGGAACAGAAGCAATGTAGGTACAGGTAATGCTAACAGGAGCTAATGATATGTGGAATCATAACGTAGGCTCCCTCCATACTGCAGATTAAATTGTTTTAGCACGTGGCGGGGGGGAGGGGGGAGAAGAGGGCAATTTAAGTGGATTAATGGATAGGGGAAGTTGTGTAGATCATTGCATCAGGGAAGTGGGCAGCATTCAAGCAGAGGGGGATATTCGTATGGACAGACGCATGTGCTCTATGACTATGATGACACAAATTGGACAGTTTCTGTTGATGCTAGCCTTTACTTGGGAAGCAAACAGTTTTAGGGCTTGTCTAAACACAGGGGGGTTACTTTGCATTAACTTTTGAAATGGCCTGCATAAACACGACACAAACCCTTAAGAGAGTAACTCTGCAGGCTACTTACAAAATGTAATAAATTCCCTGTGTATTGAGTTAGTGCAATACATGGGTTCACCTCACTCTTACACTGTACCATTCTGGGACTTCTGAAGGACAATCCAGCATGTTCAGCATTGCTGAAGAGATTTGAGGTAATTTTAGGGTGACCAGATAGCAAGTGTGAAAAATCAGGATGGCGTGTGGGTGGTAATAGGAGCCCGTATAAAAAAAAGCCCCAAATATCGGGACTGTCCCTATAAAATCGGGACATCTGGTCACCCTAGGTAATTCCCAAATTTGAAACAAGACAATGCACTGTGGGATGGAGTTGGGAAGACTGGATGAAGTGCAGCTGCCATGCTTGTGGCTTCTTGAGCCTACACTGTGGAAAACTTATTCTAAACTGCTCTAGCCCAGCCACACCTACGATAAAGACTGCTCCTTGCTGCTGCAACTAGCCATTCCAATTAAAGCTTGTAAAAGGTCTCCAGCAGCTTTTGCTTTGACTCAAGATGTTGTACAAGGATTGCAAACTCAAGGTGCCCCAAGCAATGGTTTCCTTCCATTTTTGTTTTTTTTTTAATTTGGAGCAGACAGGTCCTGTGTGTGAGAGAGGGTGTTTGTGGCAGCCTCTCTGTGACTCTCAAACCCTAAGAGCACTGTGAAATGAAACCGAAGCAAAGAGAAAATCCAGCCAAGGAAACAATGTGACAGCCAAGCTTTGGGAATAAATGCATTATAACACCGAGTCTTTTTTTTTTTTAATGTTTGAGTACAGCCAGAGCTATGTTCTGAATTATAGGTTTGGTTGACTTAACCTCATTTTATAATGCGTTGCAGGCAAAGAAGCATTCTATGGCAAGAAGTAGAAACAGCACATTAATAGCCTGCTGGTTTTGAGTCATCTTGACGTATCCTATTCGTGGGGTTTACATATGCAAATTAACCTATTAATAAATTAGTAATGTCAGAACTGAATTTTAAAAAGATCATTTGGTAGGAGTCAGAAGGACAAATGATGCTTGCACTTACACCAGCATACATCTGGAACAACATCACTGGTTACAGTGGAGTTATACCACATTTACACCTACATAAGTGAAGCAGGATTTGGCCCAGTCAGCCTAAAATAGGAGTTCTCACCTCCACAGGGCCACAGACATAGGCAGTGCAAAGTGAACTTAAACTGGACAGATTTGGACTAAAGAATTCCCCTGACACAGAGGGAATTTCTGTGACCTTTAGGCTGATGGAGGGTGCATAGCCAGATGCTCTTACCCCGGAGTAAGGGGAAGATTAATTGTTGTGGGAGGAGACTCCGTTGGGCTGCGTTACCAAAATCTTTGGCCCAGCTCCATGCTGTAACACTGGGAAACCCAACGGGGTGTAACTGAGGGCAGAATTTGACCTATTTAAAAAAATATTTTGTTTTTAAAATACATGCTCTTTACCCAACTGTTCTGACCTGATTTCCCCCCCCCCCCTTCAGTATTGTTAGCTAATGTAGCTAACTGAGCTGAATAAATCATGCGATGGGGCACAAGTGCGTGTGACAGATAGAAGTCCACCAGGAATCACAGCGATGAGATGCTCTATCTGTTAAGCTTGAAAAAAGCATCAGCTTCTGCATGCATAAAGCCAAAGTGCTGTAAATCTCTCCCCTGTCATAAAGCCAGATTATGGCTGATGCTGTGCAGGTGCAGTAGCGGGGAGAAAGCACAGCAGGCTCTCTTCCCCACTCCAGGGTAGCTCTGCAGGTGGCAGCTGTAGTTAGGCAGGCTGACCAGGCTGTGCCGGTAGAGCCAGTCGGCCCCAGAGAGGGGTGTTTACAATGGCGAGGGCTCCACACTCTCCATGCTCTCCAGCAGAGCTTCACTGGAGGAAGTAAGAGCTATAGCTTTTTCAGGTGGTAGCACATGACACTAACCAACATGCCCCTGGGGTGCCTTTGGAGGCACTGGGCCCAATTCACCGTGGCCCTGAACCTCGTGTAGTCACTGCATAGCTGCTAAAATATGCTACCACATCAGAGTGGTGGCCTTTGCACCGGGGTAAATGATGCACCAGGGCAATAGTGAATTGAGCCCAGAGTGCCTCCAATGCTAGTTTAGTGGAGCGCCTCCTCTTTTTCACCAGCATATCTCAGGTTCTAGAGAGACACAATTAAAGCTCTACTGTTTGGAAAGAGCTGCATCCTGAACAGATTGTTTCCCCACTAATTAGTATTTCATGGCTTCCCACACCTCCACCCCACACCACCAATTCCCCCCCGTCACCTGTATGGCCAGAGTGAGAAACCATAGCCAGAAAACACTTGGTCACTCTAAAGAAAAAAGTCTTTAAAATAAAACAGGCCAAACCATTCAGTTAGTAAGCGAATAATCTATAGAACAGATTCAAATGGCAATTTTAATGCTATCAGACCACAGTGATGTTTAAAGAAGGGCTTTTTGTTTGGTTGGTTTTTGTGTGTGTTCAGAGCTGCAGAGACCCATGGTGACGACATCCAGATTAAAGAGAGCAAAATCTATTATCTGTCTCCAGATTTATTCAGTAATACTAGTCCAATTTCCAACTTCCAGGAATAATTATAGTACTGCACATGGTTCACATCCTCCAAATAATAACTAACCTATATTTTAAGCTAGGCTGTATTGTTCGTATTGACTCTTTCCCTTCGGTGTCTTTAACAACAGCACACGTTCCCCATCACCAATTGCATCTCATCCTGTATTTAAGCATTAGATGAAAGTCAATCTCCTTCAAGGAAATGCATATCCTGTATCTCTCCTGTCACGGGATGAATTAGGGTACCCTATCCAAAGTCATGTTCTGATTGGTTAGTTGAGGCTTGGCCCTTTTGGTGATGTCACAACTGTGTAATAACTACCAACGAAGCCTTGATTCACCATTGCGTTACTCCATGTTTTGCTGGCATAACCCCACTGAAGTCTGATGGAACCCAAACAGGCTTCCAAACCTGCCTGGTTTCCTGCCAGCTCGCCCACCTAGCTCCGCAGCAGCCTGGGCTTCCAGGGTCCGTGGCTGTCCCCATTGATTTCAACGGGGTTACACCAGCACATAACAAAGAGTAATGCGAAGAGTGAATCAGGGCCAACGATCATTTTATTGAGACTTTCATCTGTGACTCTTAGAAATTCCATTAGCCTCTCAGTGTTACTCTTATTTACCGTTATAGAAATTGCAGGCAGTACTATTCTAGATATTAACAGCCCTCTTGTGAAGATATGGCAGATATGTTGCTACCCACACCACTATTTCTTGTGGATGTTAGTGGGGAAGGGAGGTACAGCTGACTCCTTGTTCTGCTGAAAGCTACTTCTGAAAGACAGAGGTATAACTAGGAATCTGAAATTTGCAAATCCACTGGCTGATACATTACCATCTTCCTCACCTGAGTATGCATTTATTCACCCATGGCAATATGATCATCAATACCCACTGAAGTCAATGTAAAGACTCCAACTGACTTCAATGGGCACTGGATCAGGCCCTATTACTAGCCATGTGATAATAAGAGGACAGGACCAACAAAAACGAAAACAAAGCTGCCAGGCACCAAAAGAAATGCATCCTGTGAAAAAATTAAAAATGTGTATATTACAGTGTGCATTCTGAAAGCAGTTTGTACTCACACCAGAAATACTGATTTGTGGAATGACCCTATGAAACGGTACTAGAGCTGGCTGGAAAAATTCCGACAAAACATTGTTTCATTGACGTTTGCAGATTTGGCTAAACTGAAATGTTTGCGGACTGCTGGGGAATCCAGGGCTTCCAGGATCTGTAGCTAGTCAGGTGTAGCATCCCAGAGCTGTGGCTCCATCCCCTTTCACGGAGCATTTAGGCATTTTTGGTTTTCGTTCCTAATTGTAACAAAATCAGATTTTGAAATATCAAAATCCTCTGTGAACCAGAATTACCTTTCTCCAGCCAGCTTTATAGAGTACTTCATAGAGAGCTGTCTGCTGTCATGGAAATGCTTTTTCCTTCCACAGATGCCATTTCCATAAATTACAATTCCTTGAGTGGAAAAGCAGGAGTGAGGGACACCAAGGTAACTTGCAAAGCCATTGACTGATAAATTTCAGATTACTAGCTTCACCTGTCTTTCAGAAATAGCTTTCAGCGAACATCAAGGTGGGGTTTTATTGTGATAAGGAGACTTGCCTGTTGGAAAATGGACCAAGACCACTAGCTGGCCACCAGACAGTAATGATATTCAGTTACTAATGTCTGGATTTAAGTTGGCAATCTTTAACAATCCCCTGAGCTATCCAGTCCACCACGACCAGGAGATTTTCATTGCCCCACGTCCAGTTTGCATGTCATGGGCCAAATCCTGCAGTCCAGCTTCAGACAAAACTCTAATGGACTTGGCCCTATGTTTGGTGACTTATTAAAGCAAGACTTGCTTAGTCTTCCCTTTTAGGATATGGCTGTGCCTCAGGTTCCCTGTTGGCTGGAAGTCTCCCTCTCCATGTCAGGGATAATTTTAGACTTCCAGCTGGAATAAAATACTCCTCCTTTCCCAAAGTAAACAAGAGTCCAATGGAAAATGTCCAAACAAAAAGCCTTCACTCGATTTGCTCTCTGAGCCACAACCCTCCTTCCAGGGTCCATGGGAACTTTTCCCCTTCTGAGACAACCAACTGGTTACAGGGGTATCAGCACATTGCTTCTTGGAGGCGGTGCTGAGGCATAGGTGGGCCCATGTTCTCCTTCTGCCAAAGCTTCAGTCCTGAGCAGGGGCATCATTTGCTATGAGGCAGGGCAGACTCAGTTGCCCCTGCCCAGATCTTTGTTTGGCCTCCAATAGACTTTTCATAGGTCTATATGCTCCACTCCCCCTCCCCCCCCCAGCCTTTGCAAGATATAATACATCACATATAATGTTCTATATGCTGACACAACTTTGGCCCCCCTAGAATTTTTCTGAAATGAAGCCCATGGTCCTGAGGCCCTAAACAATAAAATAGCCACCTGCTCCAGCCTCAGACATTCCCACTTCACTCTTCCTTCCCATCCCACAGCCCCTGAGTTACTTGCTTGCTTGTCTGTCTGCCTCTTACGCCTTCTTTCTCACTCTTTTCCAGGCTTCTTCATTGCAGCCCATCCAACACCACTTCTCTGTTGGTAACCCCACTCTAGGTCTTGCCCAGACTCAGTTGCTGAAGAGTAACGGTGGTGGGTGGTGCTGCTACTCTCTTTCTCTAGGTCTCTTTTTCGTGGAGTGAAGGGGAGCATATTTATAGCCCTTCCCCAGCATTTCTTGCTGTAGCCTGCAGTTCCTATTAATCCATCCAGGAACTACAACCCCACAGAGTGCTTTAATCCTGGGCCAAGACAGTAATAGGAATGTTGGGCCTGCCTTTAGCCAGCATGCACTTTTACAAAGGCCAACTTAAACAACACTGCATTCTGTGCAGCACTTCTTTCAAAAAACTACTCCCACTATAGCCAGCTATACACACTGCAAGTACATAGTTCTGCTCTAATTAGTTACTGGCAGTTTCCATGATTTGCATACCGTGGGCCACATTATCAGCTAGTGTAAATAGGCCTACAGCCATTGACTTCTCTGAAGTCTATGCCTATTTACAGCTGTTGAGAATCTGTCCTTGTATATTTTATTTTGTATTCATAATATGGAGTGGGCCAGCCCGTTTCGATGAATCACGAACACAGAACTGCTGACCCCGGTTCACAAAAGCCTTTTAGCAAGGCAGCTTTCTCGATTTTAGTGTCATAACTTAGGGCCAAAATCTGTAATTCATAGGTATGTCATGCCTCAACTTCAAAGGGACATGTCAATGTGTATCCAATGGCAGAAACTGGCCCTATAATGGGCTATCCAAATTATGAGCATCCCATATGATACCTTTTTTATTCACATATAATGTACCGGTAATTAAACAGGGAAATAATAACCATGCAAACCAACAACACAGGAGTCCAAGGGCCAATAAACCAAAAATATAAGGTGTTTTTTTTTTTTTAATTCAGTGCTTCATGCCAACTCAATATACTCAGGAATTGGTAACTTGCTTAAAAACTTCAAAACAAATTTGATGAGTTAAAGGAATTTGCTAATTGCTACTAGACAGAGCAGTTTTAGGGGGATATGTTAATGCAATGTTTTGATAATAGAATTCTATCTGTAACAGTAAAGATAAAAAATTACTTAGCTGTGAGTAGATAATTTGGCAACTCTTATTACTGTTGTGCAAAGTACACAAATTGTCTTTTGTTATAAAGTATTTCTTGGTTTAAGCCAAGGAGGGGAAAAATCTCAGTTAACCCTGACATTCCATTTTTACATGACCTTGCTGGGCACAGGTTTAGAAACTTATAGTACAAGAAGAAACTTTAAATAGTATAGAAATGTTAATGCAGCTGGCTGCTTACCTCCGAATCCAGGTCTCATTGCAAAGTCATGGTCATCTATGCGGAGAAGCTGCTCGGACTTTAGTGGGCGTACTTTGGTGCTGTCTAATTTCCTCATTTTAATTTCTCGTTTGCTGTGTTTTAAAAAACAATCAAGTCAGGAGCTTCATTGTACTGACTGACATTCACAATGATGATTAAATTAGATGAAATGACTAGATTACTGGATTGTGGGCAGTGACACAACCACATGAAAAAAAATTAGTGAAAATGGGGAGGGGAGAGACCCAGAGTGAAAATGCACAGGACAACTGTATTGAGGGAGAACATCAACAAGATATAAAAAGTTGGGGGTGGGACACACATGTCCCCTTCTATCCCCTCGGAGGTTGCATCTACGGGTGTGGGAGAGAGTGTATCCAAGATAGATAAACACTTGTTGAAGAAACTGATACATTAGTTTTCACCTAAATACCTTCTAATCCTGTTTGGAAATAACATAATAGTGTGGCATGCATTAAAGCTGCAAACATAAGTCATATGTATTACTGGGGGAGTGGTGGTGACCTCATATAGTGGTTGCTCAACACTCTCCATGATAACATTTTTATTGTTTTTAAAGAGCTCTAATGTCTCAATGGCTTGCAGCAGGACTCTAAAATTTGGCAGTGAGATAATCCTGGGAGGTGCCTTTTGGTGTCCCCCTTAAATAAATCATTCAGATTTGGCCAAGTTAGAAGCTGAAAAGAAATCAGCATTTCCAATTTGTATTTTGCTTAATACAGCTCATTCTTAGATTTACTGCCAAAACCAGCCAACACTCCATTAGCACTGCGCATGGCACCATCTCAGCATGTCCTACACTGCTGAACCTCCAAAAGGAACACAGACAACATAGATGATCATTTTCCTGTTGTTGCTGGAACCAAGATACCATACATTCTAGACTCATATCTAGAGGCTGGTGTTAAAATTCTGTTCCCTTCACAACACTTTTTATTAAGCAAAGGCTCAGACCTCACCAAAAAATTACACAAGCTGGGAACAGAACCTAGGTCTTTAACGTGGCAGACTCATGTCTCACCCACACTGTCTCTCAGAAAGAATGTATTGCTTGGCTATGCTGCGTGCAAAGCGTGATGACTCCTGCATATGTTTCCACTGTTTCAGTGTGTTACGTGTCCTCCACCAGTGGCTGGCTTACAGAGGCTGCTCCCAGCTATTGTAATTACTCTTTTAGTTGGTGTGGTAGAGGTCTCTGCTGAAAGTTCGGGGTTCAACCCCCTTTTTTTGATGGGGAGGCAGAGAAACAATGTTAGCGGCACATAATAGAATTTGTTTTCCTTTTTTAAAGAAAACCCAGGAAATTACAGGATAAAAATATCAATGTTAAAAGAATGTTAAGAAGCTTGTTCAGTTATTATTTATTATTTTTATCACCATACCCACTAGGAGCCCTCGTCATAAACCAGGACTCCCTGGTGGTAGGCACTGTCCAAAGACAGAATAGGAAGCCACATGCAGTTACTGCGAATCATGTGCTGCAAATGTACCTTTCTGCCACTCATAAAGTGGATTTTTCAATGTGTTTAGTAAAATCTGCATTCGCTAATGTAAAAAGCATAACATTTTGACAGTCAAAATGTTTTGTTCTTTATTGTAGGAAATGGACCAAGAGAATAATCTCTCTCTCTCTCTCGTGTACTTTTGGTTAATTCTTTAAAATCTTCTTTGCGAGAGAATGCAGACAAATAGCTTTGGAGGGGGAATTGAGTTACTCTATTAAACCAGTGAAAGTTGTAGGTTAAGTAACATTTTCACATGGGATTCTTTATTCATTTAACCAAGGCCATCTGTCGGCAGTGTCCCTAATAATCCTAGTGCTGGCTGAAAGGGATTTCCCCAGGAGGAAAAAGAGGTTGCTGGAAAGTTAGGCCCGGTTGAAATGGACTGGAGATAATGCCCCCTTTAGAAATAATGCCAAAGAGAATCAAACAAAGAAAAATTAAATGTACTTGGCTCCTTTCTGCAGAAATGCTGCTCTGTAGCTGTTAAGCTCTGAGATCCTCTGTGGCTTGGAACCTGCAGACTAGTCCCAATTCCACTTAATGTTGCAAGTGGTCTATAGAATACAAGCATTTGAGGCCAGATCCTCAGCGGGCGTATATCTGCTAACTCCATGGATTTCAAGGGAGCAATGCCAATTTGCACCAGCTGAGGATCTGGTCCTGGAATTCCTCTCCAACTCCCTTCTCTTTGTATGGAGGTCAATGTTGACATGCTTCTCCCTTTTATCTTGCCTACCTCACAGGAGTTTCATGTGGATTAATTAGTTAATGTTTGTAAAGCTCTTTGAAACCAAAGACATTATATTAGCATCAAATATTGTTGCAATCATACAGCAATAGGTCTGTACAGTATGTCAAGCAGGATTCTACTGTGGATGCACATTCCCACTGCCAGACCCCTCTCCCATTTTGTGAATTGTTATGCCAGTGGTGGATACTGGATCAACAGCCAGAAACTCAAGTCTGCTATTCGCAGAACAGAACAAGGAGAGGGAACTGTAGCATACACATCTCTCTCACCTCCCTACCAACATTCCTCAACTCAGACGAGCAGGGACCACCTTGAGGTGTTAGACAGTAGGTCAGTCTCCATTCCCATGCAGCTCTTCACCTATTTGCACGACTAACAAAGTGCCAGTTACTTCCCATTTTGATAGCGGGATTCTTTTTTTTAATGGACAAGTCCAGTGGTGATGACTCCTAGATATTCAGTTCATTTCTGCTGAACAGTCAGAAATTTCAGGCCTGCTTGGCTTGGACTGGATTTGAACCTGTGACTTAAAGATGAGTCATTACTAGTTCCCTGAGCCGTGCATCTTTTCCATGCACCTCAGTTATTAAGTTATGATTTCTTCCACTACCATGTATTTCTTATACACAAATTCAGCAGGAAATTCAATGATTCAGAGGTGGTGCAGCTGCCAGAGGAGTCCAATTATGCTGTACTTTATCAACATATGGCATGACATGAATAGGCTACGAGTCCTGTGCTGTCCATTATTACACAATGCTATGCATACAGAATATGGGGAAACAATCGCCTTCCCTTTCTTCCTCCCATAAATTTAACTATTTTTCAAAATTTCTCATGCTTTCATGATAAGGCAGAATTTTGATGGATTGGGTTATCATCGGCAGTAGATTGAGACCTTGCATTTTTATTTATGTATTATAATGTAAACACATTCAAAGGCCTCACATGTATGATATGAAATTGATCTATACAAGCTGTTGCTGGGGGAAAAAAAGCCATTTCACCCAGAAACTTAAATGCAAAAGGCTTTATGTCACTTTTTTTTTCTTTTAAAGCAGCCACCCTGATGAAGAAAGGCAAAGGAGAAAACCTCATATTTTTAAAGCCTGCCTTTCGCTGTAATAGTTAGATGCAATAATCCCAACTAAAAACGAAATAAAATATATTAAACCGCTTAAGCTTTGGGATTTGCAGTTAGACGTGGAATAATTCCATAAATAAAGTGTCACGGATAACTATATTCCAGAAGAGTAACAAACTGTAACATGATTAAAATGAAAACCTACTTAAACTAGCCTTATTCTGTTGTTGAAAAAAGCATCTGGATACAGAGTTATTACACTGATATTTAGTGCAATCAAGATAACGTAATAATGATAGCATAAACCCAACTTTAGATATGAATTTGTTTCTGATGGTAGAAAGAAACTGAAACGCTTGAACAATTGTATGTTGACAGTAATACAGTAATCGCAATACTTAACTCTTATGTGGTGCTTTACATTTTCAAAGAGCTGTACAAACATCTAACTGATCACACACACACATTATATAAGTATCTATAATCATGATACAGAATGATCAGTGATGGAAACGTTACTGTAAAATATAATTGCTTTTTGTCTCATGGGGGCACCCAAATGCCCCAGTCAAAACTGGGACCCCACTGTGCTAAGTGCTAAACACCAAAGACCAGTCAAGTAGGACTCTGAACAAAGAAAATGCCTTCTTAGGTTTGGTGACAGACACACAATGTTTATTAGCAGAATGGCAGCAGTGAGCCAGGGTATACAGCTTACCTGTTATGCTTCTTCATGGATGAGCATTTCTGTTGATGATGATGATGATGAAGAAAACGATAATGATGATCACTTTGAGAACTGACACTGGTTAGCGCAGCTGTTGGCCAGAGGCAGGTGAGGAGCAGCAGTTTTATTACCAGGACCATGTCTACCAGAACAGAAATGCAATGGATTCAACCAATCCACCTCAATGACCTTTCACTTTTAGTGGTCCTGTTATTTAGAGACAGCATACCATAAAGAGGATGCAAGTATAACGAGGCATCACTGAAAACAGAAGACAAAGGCATCCCAGTTTGGATTTCCTCTCTGAGCTCTCCTTTTATTCTAGCAAACTGCAAAAATTCCTTAAAATCCACATACTAGGGTACCTGCTGTCAAGCAGCTGCAGTTTGCCTTTAGCAATGTAATAAATATAACCACTTATTTTGTTGATTCTCCGTTTGCGCCATTGCTTCCACCCTTTCAGGGTAGGTTCTTAGTCGAATGAGAGCTTACTGAGTGGGTGATAAAGCAAATGTAGCCCTGTGCAGACAAAAGGGTGATGTCAAACATTTAATCCCCCTTAATCCCACACAACACCATATAAAAATCTTTCATTGTCCTATAAAAATCTGTGCTTAATGAGACAAGGTCACTAAATTAATCTTAGTTACTGTATATATCATCAAAATTATTTTCTACACAGATCAAAATATTTCATTGAGTAAGCAGTGTTTGTTCCACAGATTACTGACATTATTTGCTTTTGTGATTCAGGGTAGCAAGCACAGTGTGACCAGGTGTCCGGTTTTTACACCCGGTCAAAAAGGGACCCTGGCGGCTCCAGTCAGCACTGCCGACCAGGCCATTAAAAGTCCGGTCGGCGGTGCTGCGGAGCTAAGGCAGGCTAGTCCCTACCTGTCCTGGCTCCATGCTGCGCCCGGAAGCGGCCAGCAGGTCCGGCTCCTAGGCATGGGGGGCCACGGGACTCCGCGCACTGCCTCTGCCCCGAGTACCAGTTCTGCACTCCCATTGGCAGCTGCGGGGGGCGATGCTTGCAGGCGAGAACAGCGCACAGAGCCGCCTGCCGCACCTCTGCCTAGGACCCGGACCTGCTCGCCGCTTCCTGGGTCGCAACACAGAGTCAGGACAGGCAGGAAGCCTGCTTTAGCCCACGCCGCTGCGCACCTGACCGGGAGCCGCCGGAGGTAACCCTGTGCCCCAATCCAGAGCCACAACCCCCTGCCCCAGCCCTGAGCGCCCCCCCAAATCCAGAGCCCCCTCCTGCATCTCAAACCCCTGATCCCTGGCCCCACCCCAGAGCCTGCACCCCCAGCCGAGAGCCCTCACCCCCCCGCCCCAGCCCAGAGCCCCCTAGCACACCCTGAACCCCTGGTTTCTGGCCATATCCCCAGTTAGAGCCTTCACCCCCTCCCGCACGCCAACCGCCTGCCCCAGCCCAGTGAATGAGAGTGAGGGTGGGGGAGAGCCAGCCACCAAAGGAGGGGAAATGTAGTGGGGCCTCGGGGAAGGGGCGGGACTAGGATATTTGGTTTGTGCGACTAGAAAGTTGGCAACCCTAATCTTGACTGGAGAAATATAATTAATTCTGGGCAGTGTAACCTGTTGAGAAGAGCCCAATCCACAACTCCTCTTGTGTCAATGTTTTTGGCATTGAATCTGAAATTTGGAAATTCCCCTTTTTTTTTTTTTTTTTTTTTTTTTTGAGGCAGCTATCCCTTCACTTTATAATAAATATATAGGACACAACCATGGGTGAGATCGAAGAAACTTCTGTTACCCATAATTTGATGATAAATATATCACCATATTATCATCCATAAAAATACTGGAAAAATTCTACCTTCTGTTAGTGTAGCAGGATTTTGTACATCATTTCTAAGTATTTTTTAACCAAAGCGTAATTTTAAAAAAGATTTAACTTTCATTTTTTTCAATCATTTCTTTCTGCCCTGGCTGTATTGTAGCAGATCACATCCCTTGCATCACAGGATATTTTGTTAAGCAATAAAATGGGCTTGTCCCTGCTCCCATTGAAGCTGATGAGTCTTCCCAGTGGTTTAACGGAGGGCAATAATGGATCCCACCCATGTAACTGATACACATTAGCTTCATCCCTTTCAAGCCATCAGCAAACTCAGAGCCATCAGAATCAACATACCATGTATTTAATTTATTTTTCCTTATAAAACAAAGTGAAACACTTATGAAAGGTCCTAGAGTGAAGGTCAGGGAAACTGAAATTCTCCATCTACAGAACAGCGCAGCAGTAATTCAAGTTTCCCAGCACTGCTCCCCACCCTTGTGTCTGAACCTTGACCCATATGAACAACTGTAGGTGTGAGAATACAGTACAATCTTCATGGCTTCTCTGCTGAGATTGCTAACAAGTAGGCCCGTTGTGATGGTGGTATTTGTGATACGGGCATCCATCCACAAGGAAGTTCATTGGAGTTACCAACTCATTGCACTTAGGCCTGTAAATGACCCACTAGACAGACATGATTTCTAGAGGGAGATTTTCAAAGGCACAAAGGACAGTTAACTCCCATTGGCGTTCAGTTGGGCAGCTAAGTGCCTACCTTCCATCTGTATCTTTGAAAATATCCTCCCGCTCCTTCCATCACTATTGATCTGAACCAGGTTCAAACTGATGGCCTAGATCAAAGTTTCTATCCTATTGTTAACCCTCTCTGCAAGATAAACTGGGAGCAGAGTCTGGGTGCCAACATAGGGGCTAACAGTGGGGTACCGCTACGTGGGATTTCTGGATGGGGCAAGGCTGGTATGGCTACACTGGTAGGAGAACTGGCTACCCCCACCGTACAGGTGTAGCATGGGACATCCTTCTCCATGCTCCTTCTAGAACATCTGACCATATCTGCCTTCCAAAGAGATCATACTGCCAGATCCCATCACTCAGGTAATGTACCTCCTCTCTCGTAAGAGCTATAATTAAGCCAAAAATAAGGAAAATATCAAGTTAACTCCAATATATAGAAACCAAAGTAGGTGTCATAGAGCTATCCTGTTACTTCGGTTACACAAAGGAAAATAAATAATATTTAATAAACTTACGTAGGAGTTACTCAGAGTAGAGACCATAGCCATTTCTGACCCACCCTAATTAATCTGTCTAGTCTAATCTATCCCACACCCAGTTTACCTGAGCACCTGATAAAATTACAGAGAAAACCAAACTGAAGTGTCTTTGGTTTCTCTTCCTCCTCCTCAAAGCAAACATTAAGTGTTATTTAAGCCCTTATTCCATTTACATTGATCTTTCACATTTATTATTTGCAAGGGCTGGTGTTATTGTGAGAAAGGCATTGTGATGGATGAGGTGGGCCGTACACTTAGTCCTGAAGGTGATAAAATTTGTAGTAATTCTCCTTTCTGTGAGGAGGGAGTTCCATAGCTATGGGACAACGAGCAAGATAGCTCTGCTTCCCCATCCCAGCAATCTGACTGTGTTCACAGATAATTCTGTGGTTCCCAGCGAGCAGGAGAGAGAGGGGTCCTCCGGTCATGTAGGCCTGTCCCATGAAGAACCTTGAATTCGATCTGATATTGGATAGGGAGACGGTGTAGCTAACAGAGAACTGGGGATGATGTGTGTGTGTTGACCAGATGTGGTTTAAAATATATTATTGCTATTTGTCTTTTTTACTTTTGTTTTTGTTTCCCTGGCAGACTTGCTGGAAAAGGATGAGCTCAGAGTTCCTTGCCCTGGAACATGGTGAAGAGATACCAGTTGACTTTGAAAAATGACTGGCCTGCTAGAAGAGTCTGCACTCTGAGTTCCTGTCTTCCAAAATGCAGTTCATCCAGCCTCCTGTTGAAGGATGGACTCTGGATTCCCTCAACTGGGAAGTGGTAACAAGATGCCATTTGGCTTTGCAGACCAACCTTTGGCTTTTCTGCGCCACAGTGCAGTGAATACCTACCCACTGCTTTGTGTTTCTGAAAAGAGCCCTTGGGGGAATTTCATAAGTGTTCAGTGCTGGCCCAACTCCGTACCCATTAAAGCAGTGGTTCTCAAACTTTTGTACTGGTGACCCCTTTCACATAGCAAGCCTCTGAGTGCGACCCCCCCTTATAAATTAAAAACACTTTTTTATATATTTAACACCATTATAAATGCTGGATGCAAAGCGGAGTTTGGGGTGCAGGCTGACAGCTTGCAACCCCCCATATAACAACATCATGACCCCCTGAGGGGTCCCGACCCCCAGTTTGAGAACCCCTGCATTAAAATCAGTGGGAGTTCTACCGTTGGCTCCAATGGGAGCAGAGTTTGACCAAGGTAAGCATTTTTTTAAATCCCTCCCACCATGTCTCAACTGTGGTATTTTCAAGAATTAATCATGACCAATATACAGCTTCAACCATCACTTAAACGCAGACTTCAGAAGGGAGTCCAGCAACGTGAAGTTGTCAACAGAGGAGCTCTCACTTTCAACCCCTGTGTACATTAAGAAGGGAATCAGACATCACCACCAGCAAAAGGATTCTTCATACTAGAGTTATTCTCATTTTCTCTGTGCAGGACAATATTATACAGAGCAGATTATAATATCAATATACATTACCATTAAGAAAACAGGTTAATCTCCTGTGCATTTGGCAGTAATGAATCCTAAGAGGAGTCTTCTTTGAAGAGAAATAATGCAAGATAATGGACTGTGCTTGTAATGGGCTAGCTATTAGTGTGTCTTTGTGTTTATACACAAACAATTAAAATAGACCATCTGGCTCTCTGCTACCATTAAAATGTTTTCTTAACTTTATCCCTTCACTTTTCCCCATGCCAAGCTTCTAATGCTTAGCTTTCAAGGACAAGACAGTGTAAAATAGCAACTCCAGAACAAAAGAGTAGACTTAAACAGCTCCTCCAAAAAGAAACAAAGATAAGTAAACCAACTGATACCAAGGCATGAAGTGCCTTCCAGTGATGCACAAACACTGAAAGGGTTGCAGGTAGTTGCAGACTGGGGGCTAGAGGTCCCCATCAATAGCAAATCACGAAGCGGAGCAGGTTCTGACAGTGATGATAGAAACAGGATGAAAAAATTCCAGTGTTGGACAAAACGGACACTAGAGTGCCTGAATTTTCAGATGTGCTGAACACTTGTAGCACCTACTGAAGTCAGCTGAAGTTGTGGGTGCTCAACACTCTGTAAATCGGGCACATACTGCCCAAGTCACTGTAAATTAGGGTGACCAGATGTCCCGATTTTATAGGGACAGTCCCGATATTCGAGGCTTTGTCTCTTATAGATGCCTATTACCCCCCACTCCCTGTCTCGATTTTTCACACTTGCCATCTGGTCACCCTACTGATGCCTCTAAATCATAGTGTAACGTACGTGGGGAAAATATTGCAAATTAAGCCTTCTAAGCGGTGTTAATATTCAAAATGCAGCCTAAAGAACAGAGCAAAACATGATTATCAACCTATGGTAGTGCCAGCACAGAAAGAGAATTAACCAAGGTGACAATTCCACGTGTGATGGTGCGATGGAGAGACACAGGGAACAGGTAGCTTTGGCCTTTCTATGGTAACAGATCTAGCACATAGTATTTACCATTTATATTATGATTACATCCAAAGGTCCCAGTCAGGACTGGGGTCACATTGTGGTAGTTATAGAAACACAGAGGAAGAGCCAATCCTTACATGGGACACCTTACCAAAAAATCATTCATCTGCATACCCTAGCAGGCTCAAATTTGCTTTGAGTGAAGGAGGGGAAGGTCAGGTATAGGATTCCAATTTACAGTAGGAATCCCATAGTATATGAAGTACTTCATCAAACTGTCAGCCTTGAGAAATATGATCTTAGTTGATATCCTTGTTGTAATCACTATATATCATTATATGATGACCCTTGTGGTCCCGTCTAACCCTATGGTTCTATGGGTATGCACAATACACTCTCAGTAAGAGGATGGTGCCATGTGCCTGCCTCTCCAATAATAGACTCTAGGGAACAGGAATATCCACTGTGAACACTCGTTTTATAGTGCTGATCACTGATTTAATTTTCAATCTCTACACACGAAAGACTGCATCAGTCTCTGTACTTTATGGGCCTGCTTCGCTTGATTCTTATGGCCTGTGCCTTGTATAGTCCTTTACCCTTGTGCAATGCAGGTGTACATGACTAAACAAGGGGCAAGGCAGTGGTGAATCTGCCCTATGTCTTTAAGTGTTTGAGGTAACAAATCAGATAATGTAGTGACGGGTACAGTATGAGAACCTGAATGGAACAGAACAGAATTATAAAGCTAGGGAAAAAAAAAAGGGCCTCAGTTTGATTATTAAAATGGTGAGCTCTTGGGAGCAGGGTCTGTGTTTGTACAATACATAGTATAATGGGGGTCTTAACTTCTTAGGCACTGCTGAAATAGAAATAGTAACATCAAAACAAACCCTGTATAGTTTCTGATAGGTAATCAACCTCACATCACAATTAAAATCTTAACTGTTTATACCTTGAGAGGTAACATCAAGTTTTTGGCAGGCTGATAGGTAGCCTGGTTACAAATCTCCTGAGAGATGATGGTTCTGAATAGTATCTTGATATTGCAGATTGGTTTTGTTAGCAGCTTACGGGTCCTTGTGTCCAAATCAAATTTCCACATCATAAGTATGTTGCATTGTCCACTGAAAGCAAAATCTAGCCCAAAGCTAAACATCTGGTAAACTACTCAAGCCAGCGGAAGTAGCTGATGTTAGGGCTGTGTGATTTCCTTGTACATGGAAAAGCATATGAGGTGGAAAGTTATGCAGAAACATATGACAGAACGGCAAAAAAACCCCAGAAAAACAAAGTTTGTATTGCAGTATTCTTTTTGGATCCAAAGCTGAGTTGTAGGGGTTTAGCTTGGATCTGAACTTGCCAAAGTTTGGATTATCTAGTTCACAGGAATAGGGTTATTATATAACATATATAAGCTAGTCCAGCACTTTGAACATATTCTCTTGGGCATGTTTTCATAATGACTTCCCTGTTCTGACAACACATTTAGTGATGGGCCTGAACCAAAATCTACTAACCCAAACCCCTGAAACTTTTCCATTAGCACTAGGGGATTAGATCCCAAAATTGTTCAACCATTGCAAATCAGGACATAGCCCTTACACAGAGGATGATTTTATAAAATACAAGCACCTGTTCCTCCAACTGACTTCAGTGGGACCTGTGGGAGTTCAGCACCTCTGAAAATCAGGCCTAGAATGTCTCTGAACTCTTCAGCCAAATCAGCTACAAATTCATAGCACTGACCAATACCTAGGGTGACCAGACAGCAAATGTGAAAAATCAGGACAGGGGATGGGATGGGATTGGGGGGAGGGGGGGCAATAGGAGCTTATATAAGAAAAAGACCCAAAAATCGGGACTGTCCCTATAAAATCGGGACATCTGGTCACCCTACCAATACCCTAGAAAATTTAACAGCAAATACTATAGTCTTCTTTTTCTTCACATTGGTGAACATTCAGTTTCTAGATCTAGTAAAAAACATTACAATTGGAACTACAGTCTGTCCGATTTCTTATCTTATTTGCCCACTGCACTTTTTAGTATATGCTATGAACTCACCTGAAAAGGCATTTTAAATCTTTAACAGAGGATCCTGAACATGACCTTGGAGCATACAAGGAGGGCTGCCTCAAATTTTCATAGTCCAATATCCAGCTGTACTCTCATCACTCCCATTTCCCCATACAAGGAGGCCCATTTATGTCCAGTTGGTGATTCAGCTGAGCCTTTGTGGCTCAAGGCCTCTCTTCTGCTTTCCTTTGAAGCTTATCTGGACTTCTGCTTATTCCAAAGCTATAGCAGCGGCACATTTTCATATAACCTGATATTAGGACCATAAAAAAAAAAAATCTCATCCCTTGCATTTTGCAGCACTAGGTTCACAGCTTCTAAACTAGGGACTCCCCACTTCATCATTCTGCCTTTGCAAGATCAATCACTGAATTAATTTTAACCCTAAATCCGCTCATTTAGTTTGTACACCAGGAATTCTAGATGTAAAACATATCAGTTTCACTGCCCACAGTTAAGGAACAATCCACTTTGGGGTGATCTCTGGAGAAACACTGGGCCAAATTCTTCCTTGACTTACACTTCTAACAACCCCATTGACTTCAGTTGTGTAAGTCAAGGCAGAATCTGACCCATTACTTTGATTATCCCCTTGCTGATAACACTGCTGCACCCTCCACCACACTTGTCCAGCTTCTCTTTGGGAGTTTCCAGAGTTTGCTTTTTGTCTCCAGAGCTCATTTCTTCAAGAGTCTCTCAATGATTTTGCAGAGGGCACAACTAATGAGGGGAAAACACCAACAAAAACAAACGGTGAAAGCAGATGGGCAAGTTTGACTTAGTTCTGATGGTGGATCTATGGAGAAAAACCCTCAGCTCTTTGGCCCTGTGCATTCCCCTGATCGCGATTATTCTGGGGATAAAATTAGCAGACTGAGTAACAGATAAAGGGGTCAGTGGGATGGGAGGAAATTGCAAGCCCTTTCTACGGCAGTGTCTCGATTGACAGTTTATACCCTTTTTATTTCCAAAATATTAAGGCCCCCTAAATGGCTTTAACGGGAGAGCTTTAGAAACAAGATGCATTGTGGGAATAAATTCTAAAGAGGAGAGAGATGCTTCAGGTGGTCAAGGGAGCACAAAGGCAACCATAATTCTATGCTGACATTGCGCCATCTGGACAGGTTTTCTAGTGTTCCTTGTAACATGGTGTACTTTTAAACCTTCTTCCAACAATCCCCTATTTGCAGATTTATTTCATTACACCTGACAAATTAAACTTAACCCAAATTAAATGCTCAGGAGACAAGGCATGGTTTCTAATCTTGGCTCCTCACATTGTGCCATTTAGGGATGTCTACACAGCAAATGGCAGCCAGTCTCAGAGCCCGGGTCTACAGACTTGGGCTTGCCAGGCTCGTGTTATGGCACGAGAAATAGCTCTGTAGACATTTGGGCTCAGGCTCAAGGAGGGAAGGGGAGCATCACAGCCTGATTTCCAGCCCCAGCTGCAATGTCTACACAACTGTTGTGTAGACGTACCTAAAGCAGCCCACAGTAAAAGAGCACCATGCAGTCCCACCACCCAAATGGCAGCACTTGAAGTGAGCATTTTGTCTCAATGAGTCAAATGCCTTTTGGAGCTCCTGGCTGCAGAGAGACTGTGCTCCTACGACTGCAACGTGAAGGCTGGTGCATAACGGGTGGGCGGGGGGGAAGGTATAGCCCAGTTACTTAGGCCTGGTCTACACTACAATTTTAGGTCGAATTTAGCAGCGTTACCTCGATTTAAGCCTGGACCCGTCCACACCACGAAGCCCTTTTTTTCGACTTAAAGGGCTCTTTAAATCGATTTCTTTACTCCACCTCCGACGAGGGGATTAGCGCTGAAATCGGCCTTGTCAGGTCGAATTTGG